>JAACYQ010013115.1:0-11386 GCA_011075105.1 Heteronetta atricapilla | reverse complement strand
AGGGTCCCTTCCAACTCAGGATATTCTATGATTCTATGATTCTATGAACACACAAGTCACTCTGAGGCTTTATCCCAGTGGTTCTGTGATAAGTATCACACCTCATATGAGAACTATGATTAGGACACGAAGAAGCTCAGTTGAAACTTGCATTGTTTCAGATAGGACCATCATGTACAAAACTTGCTTTCCTGTTTCCTGTATATCATGATTTGTAAAAAATAACCCTTAAATGACTTTTTGAAATCGGAAGACACTTATGCTATGGTTTGCTAAAGGTGGATGATTCATCTCACTCAATTCAAAATTCTTCAACACGGGACAAATGTCTCCATTAACCTTTCTTTCATGGAAGCTGGCAGCCATCTACACCTTAGTAAATCCAAGGCACCATCCATGCTAATAACCATGCAAATGTACTCAACTTGTTAATTACTCCCCCTGAAATGACAAGAAGTGAATTTGTAGCTGTCATAGCCTCCCACTCAGAAGCACAATCATGGACTTGAAAGAGTAGTGAAATTGCTACCTGCTATTCTTGTTCTTCAAGATAAGGGTACTTGGACTCCTGTTAATTATCATGTTTTGATTAAACAGGAGTACTTTGTTCACTTTGTTCATGTACATCTTTGAAGTAAATAACATTTTTTTCTGGAAGCAGAGAAAGTAATGATATTCTTTTATTAAATATTAGTAGCATTATCTATATTGCAAGTGGTTTCTAACAGTAAAGCAAGTGTTACAGCAAAGGTTTGCCTGAGGTATCTTTAACCCTGATTTGCAAAAATACCAACATTTGCAAGAAATCATATTTTCTCTTCTAGAGCTAGTTCTGAGAGAAATATTTGTCACTCAGGTGAATAAACTTATTTACACAGATGAGACAACACATAGGCAAAATATACTTTATAATTATTTACACAAATTTAGACACTTCTGTGCATGTTTGTTTGCAGATTAAAATCATAAACAGTGGCCTTATTGATAACAGCATTTGTATCTTGACTGATAATTACTGCACTGAGAAAAAATGTTCAGTTACACTTCAGTCTTTTATCCAATTCTCTGTTGTATCCTAGCCTCTCTGCAGAAAAACATTATCATTTATAGGGGGTGACATATTCTGTTCAGGAGAATCCTACATTTAACAGGATGTTGTTATGAAAGAATGCAATCAGCTTCTCTATCACTATGTCTATAAGAAGGGACACATTGTTTTCTAGTCTTCATCTTGGTTATATGTAGTGTAATTAGAAGTAGATCATATGGGGAAAGCAGACTTCCAGCTGCTCGGGGATCTAGTCAGCAAGGTCCCCTGGGAGACTGCTTTTGAAGGCATTGGCATCAGTGCTGGTCAGTCTTTAAACACTGCCTCCTAAAAGCACAAAGTCAAGCAATTCAAAAATTTTAGAAGTCAGGCAGGTGGGGCAGAAGGCCGGCATGGCTTACCAGGCATCTTCTACTGGAAAATAGGCAAAAAAAGAAGAAAGTGTGTGGATGCTGAAAGGAGGCTCAGGCGATGAGGAAGGAATACAGGGTTGCTGTTCGTATTTGTAGGGAGAAAATTCAGCTAGAGTTGAAGCTGACTCTGTCTGTGGGAGACAATAAAGGTTTTTTTTACATATGTGAACAGAAAAAGAAGAACCAAAGAAAACATAAGTCCGCTACTTGATGGGAAAGGTCTCACAGACAATGACACAAGCAAAGCAGAGACGTTTAATGTCTTCTTTGCCACTGTCTTCAACACTGATGATGGGCTTCAGGACCCAGTGTGCCCTGAGCTGGAGGATCATGTTGACCGTGCCCATGAGCTGGAGGAATGACAAACTCCCAACTGACCCTGAACATGTGTGGGATTTGCTGCTCCACCTGGATCCCTACAAGTCCATGGGTCCACATGGGATTCATCCCAGGGTGTTTAAAGAGCTGGCTGATGTCATTGTAGGACCTCTTTCAATTATTTTTCAATGATCTTGGGAATCTGGAGAGGTCCTGGTAGACTGGAAACTGGTGGATGTTGTGCCAATTTTCAAGAAGGGCAAGAAAGAAGACCCTAGCAATTACAGGCCTGGTCAGTCTCAGGTCAGTGCCTGGTAAAATTACAGAGAAGATAATCCTTGAAGTTATTGAAGTGCTCCTGGTGGACAATGCAGTCATTGGTCCCAGCCAGCATGGGTTCATGAGGAGTAGGTCCTGCCTAAAAAAATTGATTTCCTTTTATGGTAAGATCACCCATTTTGTTGATTGAGGGAAACCAGCTGATGTGATCTTTCTGGACTTCAGCAAAGCTTTTGGCACGGTTTCCCATCAGATCCCACAGGACAAAATATTCAGCATACAACTAAACAAAAACATCATACGATGGGTGAACAATTGGCTGATGGGCAGGGCTCAAAGGGCTGTGGTAAATGGGGCCACATCAGATTGGAGGATGGTCACTAGTGGGGTCCCTCAAGGCTCCATTTTAGGGCCAGTCTTCTTCAATGTTTTTATAAATAATTTGGATGTAGGACTAGAAGATGTTTTGAGCAAATTTGCAAACGACACCAAACTCGGACAATGTGTGGACTTGGATGAGGGTGTAAAGGCCTTACAGAGAGACCCAGACAGATTGAAGAGCTGGGCCACAAACCACATGAAGTTTAACAAGAGCAAGTGCTGCATCCTGCACCTGGGGCAACCCTGGCTATACTGAGTGACGAAATGCTGGAGAGCAGCCCCGCAGATAGGGATCTGGGGGTTGTGGTTGACAGCAAGTTGAATATGAGCCAGCAGCGTGCCCTGGCAGACAGGAGGGCCAACTGTATCTTGGGGTGCATCAAGCATGGCATTGCTAGTCAGTTGAGGGCACCACAGTTCTGGGCACCACAGTACAAAAGGGACATTAAACTGTTGAAGAGTGTCCAGAGGAGGGTGACAAAGATGGTGAAGGGCCTAGGGGGAAAGACATATCAGGAGCGACTGAGGTCACTGGGCCTGTTCAGTCTGGAGAAGAGGAGGCTGAGGAGGGACCTCATTGCGGTCTACAACTTCCTCGTGAGAGGGAGTGGAGAGGCAGGTGACCTATTCTCCATAATCACCAGTGATAGGACCAACGGGAACAGTGTAAAGCTGAGGCAGGGGAAGTTTAAGCTGGACATCAGGAAGAGATTCTTCACTAAGAGTGTGGTTGCACACTGGAACAGGCTCCATAGTGAAGCAGTCACTGCACCAAGCCTGTCTGAATTTAAGTAGTGATTGGACTGTGCACTTAGTCACATGGTCTAAATTATTGGGTAGACCTGTGCGGTACCAGGAGCTGGACTTGATGATCCTTATGGGTCCCTTCATACCCAGGATATGATGATTCTATGATTCTATGATTCTATACTCTTATGATTCTATTCTGGGCTCTCGTGAACATGTATTTTGCTTTAATTAATAATTTCATTTTAAGGGGAGAAATACATACCTGCAACTAGAAAATAAAATAAAAATAGCCTATGCTTCTGTAGCAGAAGACACTTGTCTAGGACTTTTAAAAAGAAAATCAGTTTTGCTCCTTGTCCTGAATTTGTTCAGGATTAGTTAATTAACTTTGCCCATTACAGATAGTCAACACAGTGATTAATTGATAATTCTCTCTTATTGCACATCTGGGTACTCTATCTTACATTTCTCTCCATGTTTGTATATGTAGGTACATGTGCCCCTATGCGCACGCGCATGAAAAGACATGGATATTTTGTTTATGTATGTATGTCTAATCTACCTATAATGGCACAACATGGGAAAAGATAAATATCAGTAGTTTGTGTAGAAGGATCTGTTGACTTCAGAATCTGTTGTATCACAATATCAAGTCAGAACTAAAGTAAAAGATGTGCAATATATCCAACTCAGCAACATGAAAGTGTTCACTGTATGGAGGCCAAGTAGTAGTGGAGATCTACAGATCTATTCCTTGTTGTTCTATTGATATTGAAAACATGAAATAGTGACTCCTTGAAAACATGAAATAGTGGTGGAGGCCAAGGGGGTTCTGGTCAGCATAATTGTAAATGTTAGGTGACCCTAGCTGATTTCTGTGGTGCATTTACTACCACAAAAGCAGACTGAAGTTGTTATCACCATTTAAGCTGTTAACAACAACATTTATGTTGTAGTTATATAAGGTATGTGCACTACATAAAATATTTAACCCTCATTAAAGAGAGATCTGATGTCGTCTAAGGTATTGTGGGAGTGTAGACTGTAGCAATCAGTTTGCCTTGTTGGCTATTTAGATATCACATTCTTGACCTTCTTTGCTGGAAAGTGAATGTCTTATCTTGAACTTGATGTGTTTTGTCTCCTTCTTGCTGAGTACATGCAGATGAAAGCCTCTCTCATGCCCCGTTTTGTGCGATAAAAACATTCTTGATTTTCATGCTTCTTGAAAGTGACCCAGGTCATTGTTTCTTGTTCTAACTGGTTTGTTAGGAAACAGCATGATAATGAGGACCTAATGGGAGAAAACAAAACAAATGTAATTGACTCAGAGTTCAATTCACTCAGATTTCTGTTCACACAAAATTCAGAGTACAGATAATGCATCTTTTTGTACCTACCACAGACTAAGTGAGATTAAAATGCTTTTGTTTCCCCTGGTTTTCAGCAGAGAAGGAAAGGGTAATGAAACTACAAGCTGACGTTGAAGAAGAGGTACTTGTATGTATCTACAGGCACAACTGGAAAATAAAATAAAATAAAATAAAATAAAATAAAATAAAATAAAATAAAATAAAATAAAATAAAGAGAGAGAGAACAAGAGAACAAGTGCAATTGGATAAGCCACTTCACAATTTGGAAGGCACTGAGTGCATTTCAGGTCACTGGGAAAGCTGTGGTGTAAGTACCCAATGCAGGAAATCAATCAAGCTCCTTCAGCAGCTGCATGTTATCGGTCTGGCCCTGCAGAACATAGATCTGAAACATTAGGCAGCCCAACAAGAGGGAAAAACTTAATTTGAGAGCAGCTGTTTTAAGGCAGATATAATGATACTAAAATAGGAGTACTGCAGTGAGGTGAGAACCAAACACAATGCCTGTTAAACTGAGGATATTATTAGTTTTATTATTGTAACTAGACAAAGAGTACCATCAATGGCAGCCAGAGACTAGGTTAGGAAAGTGACACCAAGTATGAGGATGAAGAGAGTTCTGTTAAAAAACTAATAATGAATAGACAAACTGCATGGGACTGACTGGAGCTAAATTTAGGTCTTTATTGTGATGCAGCGATTCTGAGTGCTTAACAGGTAAATTAGGCCTGTCCCTGCAGCTATTTAAGCACCACTTTTCACTGATGCTACCAGGATTAAGTGCAGAGGTTTATTTGAGGAAGTGGGCATAGTCTAACTATGCTTCTACTTTCCACTGAAGATATTAGCACAACTTATTTCAGGAGGACAAAATGAACTAAAAGTTAAGAGGGGTTCTATTATTTGTTTTCCAACATATGGAATCTATTCCCTGTTTTTCTATTTGAATTCTTACTCCTTGAAATCATGAGATATCTTATGAGCATTCACAAATTTATTTTTACGTGCTGTTGGAAATACAGGAACCACTAAAACAATGTGGTAGTTAAGAACATGTCATAATGCAGAAAAAAAGCTAAATAAAAGAAACAGAGTTGCATCTTCAAATTAAATTAATAAGGAGAGTTGTAGTGTACAACAGTAATATGCACTTGAATTTAGAAAGGCCATTTGGAAACAATGTTACAGAATGTTTTTTTTTTTAAAGATGTATGTAGCCAAGACCTTGGTTTAATATCTTATTTGAAAATATATTTATGGTAATTTGAATGCTAAAATGAAAACTGAAAGATAGAAAATGCTGTGTTTCTCATAACACAATTGAATGTAATGAATAAATGTATGAATTTCTTTTATAATAAGCACTCAACATGACTAATGTTTTGCTTCTTCTAAGATTATTTTAATTTTATCAAGGCCTACACTACAGTCTTTTTATAAAAATAAGGCTATCACAAAGGTACTAACTATATGAAATGTTGCATTACTTACTTGCTTCTCTTTCATAGAAATGTAAATAACAGAGGTGCTTCAAGTGTGTAGTTACCGAAGAAAGAGTTTCCATCTGTGGGTTTGGAAAGGCAGTGGACATCCTTTTTGTGTGCTACAAACCTTCAACAAGATTCTACTGCCTGGAATGATGATGTTTGTTGCAATCACTTGCATAGGAGGAAGCAGGCAACTCGTGTGGTTAATACAAACCTAAGCAAAATCTGAGAGTTCTTACAAAGCTAAAACAAATAACAGCATAGTGTCACATGCAGGTCAATTCTAAGAAATAAAAAGCAGCAATATTGGAAAGGATCATCTGAGGTATTTTTAATTGCTGTTATAACAGAATTGTGTACCACCAGGTGAAACTGATAAAAGAATATTTAAGTATCATAGCTACTAGTCTGATGTAGTGGGTACATGCCTAATTTTCCTACTTGTCTCATTTTAAAGGAGGCAAATACTCCTATCTACAGGAGTATTTTCAGAATACAAGGCAATCAAATCTGTCAGTTCTACTCTTCTAAGACATTCATTGCTTATCAGGTCTGCGTAGCTCATAGGAAGGCAACCAATGTGACTTGGTGTCCTCACCTGCAAAATGCTGATAACAATGCTCACCCAAGTTATAGAACACTCATACTCCAGAAAAATAATTATATGCTAAAGGAAACCATAAGACCAATATATTTTGATGGATAATTCCTATGAGAATTGTGTGTGTTGTTCTTAGAGATACATGATATATGTTTCATAATCATTCTATATTCAGGAGCATCTCTGAATTAAAATGCATATGTAGCAGATAATCTAAGCACACAAAGAGCTGCATATCCCGCTGTCTCTTTGGCACACACAGAGAACAACAAGAGGCAGAACTCCAGGTGTGACTGACTGAGCTTGGACTCTCTTCTGCAGGTTTGGCACCTCCTTAGCCAAAGCAAATACACTTTGGCTCATCTATATATGAGAGAATCTGCAGTTGATAATGTAGAAGACAAAGAATAGGAGAGAATATTTATTTGGAAGTAACATAAGCAGGATTAACAAAGGGGTAGGAAGGGGTAACTGACCTCTATTTCAGTGACTGGAACACGTTTGTGAAGCAGATGAAAATTCCATTCCAACACCAGTTTAAATTTTATAGCATCCAAATCTATTTGTCACAAAGCAGTTATCTGCTCATAGCTGAAAAAGGACTTTGATATATTTTTTATGAATCTGGCTTCTCCAGTTCTAAGATAACTGATAGCAACATAAGCTTGCATTAATTATTGTTCCATAATGATGTCCTTTCAGAAAAGAAAGCTGAAAAAAGAAAATGTATTCATTTTACAAAATAATATTATTAACAAAAGGCTTAAGGAAGCTTTAATTTTTCCTTAAAAATACTGCAAAGGACAATCAATTATGAAAACAAGTTAAACAGGCCATATGAGAAAATATTTTTTTCTTTACTTAAATGAGATTTTTTCCTCCCTTAATAAATATTAATAATAAAACAATAGGTATCAGTCAGATAACAGGTGGATCTCTGTTTGTTTCCTGATCCGTCTACTCACCCCACAAAATAATAAAGTCAATAACAGATCAAGTCACACAGTATGTTTAAAACTGTTAATGTTCAAACTGTTTTTTTTTAAATCTATTTTCATTTTTAGTTTTAATGTTTGTAGGAAATATTATTCTTAAAGAAGCCTGCATTATATATGAGAGAAAAAAGAAATAAACACAGCATATTTTTCTTTAAAAATATATTTTTTGCCATATATTTAATTATCCAGTTCATAAATCAGTTACCTATTACAAAGACTACCCATTGACACAGAAGTTTTATTTTCCTTTTTTCATTAATACCTATAAAATGCTAATTCTTACAGTCTGTATTTGGATCATTGTTAAATCTCACAGCAAGAGCAATAAGCTCCATCCTCAATTGTTTCTTATAATATCCTTTATTTCTGCTACATTTTACCTAAACCAAAAGACAAGACCTTGCAGTTGGATTCACAGAAAGAGACATATTGAACTTAATATAAGAAATGAAATTACTGTCTGAGTGTGTGATTTATTGTCTGATATCTGATTATTATTCTCCTCTATTTTTTTGTACCTCACTCTATTGCTATTTTGAAACTCCAGCCACAGTTTGACCTTTTACTAAATTTTAGAAAGATCACTCCTTAAAGCTGTAGGATGTAAAATCCAGATGTGTGTGGCTTAACAGCTCCCGATTAACTTTAAAGGGAGTATTATGTAAATTAATTAGGTGAAAGAAAATACAATGTTCTCAAACATTATAAATAGTGAAAATATACCAGGCAGCATTTTTCATAATATGAGTAATTTCTGAAGTGATGAGATTAGACAGCAAGTTTACTAGTGCACTTTAGGAAGAGTTTTCTGCTGTTTCCTATACACATTATTTCCTATGTTGTGAAACATCTTCCCTTCTGTTATTCTCTGTCCACATTTAAAAACCATGTTAAGTCTGTTTATCATGCTTAACTCTGGATCTGATTCTGCCCTATAGTTCTACTGAATAAAATAAAGGTCTTTACCTGCCTAATCCCTTACTCAGCTCTATTTCCATTACTACCCTCAGATTAAATCCCAGTTAAAAAGAATTACATTAGAAGACCACAACTAAGTGGTACAGCTCTTCCCCTAGATCTTCTTCTAGGTCTGTATAACATGAGATGGGGAGCATGATTTTTGATGTACACATCAAAATGTACATTTTGATGTACACTTCTACCTCCTCTGCTGGGAAAAATAAAAATAAAAAATGTCCTAAAAGCCCAGAAGGTCAGCAAATACACAGGGTAAATGGAAAGGCAATGTCTCTCAAAAGGCTGGCTTTGTTTGAGCATTACAAAACTGATAGGTCATGAGTGGGTGCTATGATCTGATATCTGATGTGAGGGTGTGGGTTCAAGATAACATTTGCCTTGATAAATCCTTTAGGACTTCCTCTCATGTGAGTGCCATAAGAAAAGTAGGTACTAAATCTCCCTTCTCTTTCCCATTCAAATACAGGCTGAGAATACCCCTGCTTAACAGACCCCAGATGAGAATATTTTTAAACTTTTAAAAATTATTTGTATCCTTCTTATACAGAGAAAGAATATTACAAATGAAAGTCATATGTCTTTCCTGTTTCATCTCAACATTTCTTGGGGCAAAGGCAAATTCTACAAGTAAAATACATGTTCCAAACAGAATTACTTAGAAAACTAGATTCATGTGCTTGGTCAATGTTCAATAGATTATGTTTCACCAATACTAGCAAAAGTTAGCATATATTAAAAATGAAAATGGGACAGTGATTCTGGCATGTTTGTAAGGATTTTTAAGGTCAATAGTTTGAGAAAACAGAATAAATGAAAATAGGACACTGGTTTTGTATGCTCAGTGTTCTCTTTGCAAAGTAAAAGGGTTATAAACACATTCTTACCTTTGTTCCAAAGCCTTGCTCCAGCTTTTCATAGATATAATGTTATAGATTACAGTGGCATTATATTCAGAGTACACCTGGAGTAGCTCAGCAGGGTATTATTACACATGTAGATACCTGTCTATTTACTTACTGAAAGCTCTGATATATTGAGAGGTTAGTCATTTAGTTATAACTAGCTCTGAACCCTCTATTCCTTTCCTTAGCAAATAAGAAATGGGTTCTCTAGATTCCAGCTTCATTTTTGTCCAGGCTGCATTTAAGTAGGCAAATTTCTATCTGCTTTGAAGCTACTGATCAAACTCATGTTGATCTAAGTGAAGAGAGAAATAGGACCACAGCATTTTGGCTTTAAACTATCCAGCTGAGGAGCAAAAAGTGCAAGCAAAATTTATGTGAGTCATATGTTAATTACATATACAAGAATGTAATGCAAAAGGACACCCACCTGCATAGCAATATATTAATTATACTTTATATTATTCATATTATTTATATGAAGGAAATATTATTTCTAACACTATATATTATAATAATCTTTATTTTCATTTTTTGGTTAAAAGAAATAAATAATACTGTGTGCATCATTGTTGGGCCATAGTAGATTACAGATCACATAAACAGCCTAGTTCAAGTATATAAAGTTTGGCATATAGCTTCTTATTCAGCAATACCTAGAAAGAGATCTATTGACTGAAGCATATGCTAGTTGGAGTGCTTTGACTTTCTCAGCTAGGCAATGTATCATATTAAACCTCTGGGTCATCCTAATATCAGTGGGATGATCAGTGGTATTTGCTTAAAGAAAGGCACATTCCTAACTAATTTGCTGAACTAAGACCTAAAAGAAGTAGGAGATTCATGGAAATTACTGTATGTGATTATATCATTAAAGATAGCCTGCCACTGACAATGCAGGGGTGAACCAAGGTAGTAACATTCAGAATACTTCATATTTTAAAGATTTATTTATTATTTTTCCTTTGTGAAGGTAAGGTAGAAACCAAGTTTTTAGATGCTTCTATAGTGTCATATAATGCAAGACATATAGGGTGCAAATCTGAATGTCTTGAGAAGTCCTGCTACCTACAAGATAATCCCAACGAGAGCCTAAATCATCCAGGAGTCTCTGGCAGCCAGGGCTCGCAGGACTGAGCCATGGGACATGGTCAGCCATATGTTCATGCTGATTAATGGCAATTTTCAGATACATTAAATGCACTCGTCTTGTCTTCATGCCTCAGTGCACAGCCAGAGCATAAAATCAGTCACCAAAGCCACACAGATAATTTCTAGGACTATTTCAAGTACAAACATGGCCTGATATCTGAGCTCTATTTAACCTTAAGAAGGAAATACAAATATTGAGAGGGGAATGTAATTGAAATGTGAGGAAAATAGGTTCTGAAAATAGAAGTTCACCTTTTTTATTTTTCTCTTTCCAAATTCAGTATGAAAAAGTTAGAGCTGAGGAAACAGTCCACCAAGAACTGTTTATCCCTCCTCTACCCCAAGCCATGATGAGTGTGAGGACACTGATTACAGAATTTATTTTTAAAAATTTCATTGGCATCCAGTTCAGAGATATAGAGATGTAGAGGCCTAATTAATTGCTCTGACAAGTCTAGTCTAGAAGCCCTCTTAATCCACAGGGAGACTCTCAATAATTTATGCAATGTTTACCTTGAATTTTTTTTAACGGAAAAGCTCTGTGGTAGTGTGCTTGTGGTAAGTAAAAAACAGCCTGGTGCCTAGGTGATGAGATGCTGGAGAGCAGCCTAGAAGAGAGGGATCTGGGGGTCGTGGTAGACAGCAAGTTGAATATGAGCCAGCAGTGTGCCCTGGCAGCCAGGAGGGCCAACCGTGTCCTGGGGT
>JAACYQ010013000.1:0-24154 GCA_011075105.1 Heteronetta atricapilla | reverse complement strand
AGCCATTAGGAGGAAAAACAACTCTGTCCCAACTGAAACCAGGACAGAGTCTCTACACTAGGCTGAAGCATCTGACTTAAATGCCTCACTTAGGCAAGCAGTCTCCTATTCAAGCGAGAGCAGTGGACTCCCTGGAGGATAGTTGGGACTACCTGAGTATGTTGCCTCTGAGGATCCCATTGTTCCCCACTGACTGTAAAGGAAACATGAGGGACTCCTCTCTTCATTCAGGCAACCCTTTGGGTGCAAAGCATTACCTGACGTGGATATCTCCCAAAACATTTACATGTGATAAGGGGAGATTCACCTCTCCTTACTTTTCATGTCTCCAGTGCTGCCTGTCCTATAGACTACTTAACCCTGGCTCCTCTCACAGACAATGTAAAGAAATAGGTACCTTTGTTACATGATTCATCTCACCCTGATACAGATATTGCACTCTAAAAGGGCTGATTTCTGTTTCCTGATTATTGAGGGAGGCTGAAAGAACTCTATCAGCTCCACTAAATAGCAGGTGTCTGAAATGACATTACTGGCTTCTAATGAAGAGCCACCAGTGCTTTGTTTCCTATTAAATTCTTTATTCCAATGCAATTGTGGTTTTGATCCACATTCTTGTTGGCTGTCTTTAGAAACCCCCACTGGATGTTGTTGCCTACTTTGCTACCAGGCCTTTCCATAGCCCATGCACATCAGCGTGCTCCTGTCCCTGGGGGCTGAGAAGATAGATCTCAGCAGCTATTCTCCACAAGGATGTTCATGCATAGTATAGTTAGTGCCAATGATGCCACATATGGAAATTGAGAAAAGACTCAGTGGACCAGGGATTCGAAGCAATGGGGTGTTTAATGGATGCTCTAGATGTGTGAGAAGGGGAACCAATGTGGTGGGGATGGCATGCTGGGTCCAGGAAGAACAGGCCATTCACTCACCTTCTCTCTGTTGCTGTGGGATCATGGGAGGCGGCTGTGGGAACACTTGGCTAATCTGGCCATAAGCAGAAGGATAAGCAGCTATAGGGGAGAGAAAGGGAGAGAAGAAAGGACAGTTTTCAGTGTTGGGAAGAATGGAGCTTTCACACCAAACAATCACACTAAGCTGGAGGTGGACTTTCTCCCTGTATTTTGACCACCTCATACAGCATGAGATGCAGTAGAAACATCACAGTGGTGCTCCAGGTGGTGGCACTTGGCCCTGAAGACCCAACCTCCCTTCAGCATCCTAACAGTAGCACTGAGGACAGCCATGTGGTCTAAACGGGGTTCTCCACTGAGATCTCCCCCACCAGAGATGCATAACCATCCCTGATGGTACCACAAGCACACTCACTGACGAGCTCAGCACATTGATGCCTGTGCTGGCAGTCACGTGCAGCGCCCATGCACGTTTCCCTGTGTAATCTCTTTTGCAGACTAATTCACATACTCATAGTATGTGAATGAACTCTGACTAATTCACATACTCATAGTAACAGTTCACACGTGTATTTCCTCTCTCTTACTGTAACCTTCATATGCACACACCCTGTATAGGCACACTCGTGCATACACTCTCAGATATATATTTCCTTTCATGTCTACAGACACTTTCTCTTTCACACAGACACAGTGTGCATCAATTAAACAATTTTCCCCACCTCAGCTCCCCCACCAAGCAGACAAGGGGAGCCATTCAGTACCACAGATGGTAGATGATGTGCCTTGCTGCTAAAAATACAGAGTATGGGTCGCCTGTGAGTCCAGAGAGAGGGGCATAGGGGCCATGTGTGTGCAGAGGGGTTAATTAACAGCTCAAAGGGTTGAGCTGCTTCCCATCTATCAAACCTCACAAGCAATAAATGACAATAACTAAAACACTGGCAAATGAAGCCCTACATGGAGAATTAAATTAAGTTTCCAGATACAGTGCTGATATGAGATAATAGCCATTCCTCAGCAGGAGCCCATGATTGGGCTCCTCCAGTTACCACAGAAAATAATGACTTTGGGGTGGCAACTTCCTCGCAACTTTGGCCATGGACACCTCGCAAGGGGAGGCTGAACACGGCAGGGTCATGATCTGCACCAAGTCACTTTGGCTGGTGTCAGTCCATCAGCCGCAAAGGAGCAGCTCCGAGTACAGGGCAACATGAGAGTCAGCAGAAGCTGACCCACTGGAAGTTGTGAAGAAGCTGCTGAGGAACCAGGAGTACGTCTGTAGCTTCTAAGCAGGCCTCAGACTAACTAGCTGGCATATGGCCAGCAGTGTGTTAAGGCTGACCCCAGAGATGATAGCTTTTGGGGTGAGTGAGGTAGCCCCCACTTCAGCAGCTGCACCTCCAGCCACAACAGAGCTAATCGGTGCTGAGGTGTCTCATGCATGGCCAACATGCAAAGTGTAGACATACCCTACAACATGGGGATGTGCAGACATCCCAAACCCTACCAGGCACATCAGGGTCTGACTGCTCATCTCCCCTACACATCACAGAACTCAGGAAACACCCAATTTTATTGCTACAGAAAGTGGCCCCCAAACCAAGTGTCCTGATTTTCCACTTGTTCATTGTGCTAAGGAGACCTGATCTGGTCCTGCCAATGAAGCTGCACTGCCACTCTACTCTGCGCTGGTGCGGCCTCACCTCGAGTACTGTGTGCAGTTCTGGGCACCACAGTACAAAAAGGACATTAAACTGTTGGAGAGTGTCCAGAGGAGGGCGACGAAGATGGTGAAGGGCCTGGAGGGGAAGACATATGAGGAGCGGCTGAGGTCACTTGTCCTGTTTAGCCTGGAGAAGAGGAGGCTGAAGGGGGACCTCATCATGGTCTACAACTTCCTTGCGAGGGGGAGTGGAGAGGCAGGTGACCTATTCTCCATAAACAACAGTGATAGAACCCATGGGAACAGGGTTAAGATGAGGCAGGGGAAGTTTAGACTGGACATCAGGAGGAGGTTCTTCACCGAGAGGGTGGTTGCACACTGGAACAGGCTCCCCAGTGAAGTAGTCACTTCACCGAGCCTGTCTGAATTTAAGAAGCATTTGGACTGTGCACTTAGTCACATGATCTAAACTTTTGGGTAGACCTGTGTGGTGCCAGGAGTTGGACTTGATGGTCCTTATAGGTCCCTTCCAACTCAGGATATTGTATGATTCTATGATTCTATGATTCTAAGGTACAGGTCAGTGGGAGCCTTTCCCTGGTGTTTTATGGTTGAAGATTGCCTCCTTAGGGGAAGAAGGCCCTGGGTCTTTGTTTTCATGAGTAATGCAAATTTAATCTGAGGATCTGTGGCCCTGGTGTCCCTGTCTCAGCAAATACCTCCCTTCCCCCAGCCCCCTTAGGTGTGTTCAGAGATTAAAGGCTTTAGAGAAGAGAAAGGTTTATTGGGAGAAAGTGTTAATACTAACGACCTGCGTACTGCTGCACTCCAGCGTAGGCTTGCTGCAAGGGGTCTGCTGCAGTGGGGCTCTGTGCTGTGGAGACAGGAGAGAAGGAATTAAGGGATTAAAACATGACGGATGGTCCCCCTTTCTCTTTCCTCATCGATGGGTGGTGTGGGACAGACAAACCCAGAGGCTGAAGGTTCCAGAGGAGAAGCAGCTTGCTCACCCTACAGACAGTGTGGTGCAGACCCCCTATGATAACAGTCTCCCAGCTGCCCTGAGCAACTTCAGAGCAGAAGGCAGACAAACTTATCCTCTCCTTTCCCAAGTTTAAATTATAGAGACTACCTCTACTCATACAGATTTTTGGCATTGCATCAATCAACCCCCCAAAAGCCCTCATCTTAAGCCAGGACTGATGCTGTACTAGATGCTGTGCACACTCAGATCTCAGTGATGGCTACAAGTGCATGAAACTTTCAATCAGAGCAGAAAAAAAACAGGGGCATAGCAGGAGGAAGGGGAAGAGAACAAAGCACTGGCTCTTTCTACCCTGACATTCCTTCGAAGGACCATGCTGCTGCCAGGCAGCCCCCTGCACAGGGAGGAGAGTCTGCTTGGAGGGGAGGGGGACACCATTTGTCTGCTCCAGGAGGATGCTGTGGATCTCTGTGTAAAGCATGCAGTCCCTCGCTGGCTTCAAAGTGCATTTTTTCCCTTTACAAGTGTGCATTCCTCCCCTAAAACTGTTTATTTTTGTGAAACTTTGAAGTCTAGCTCAAATACAACGAAAGCTAGTTAAGGTGTTTTTTTGTTTGTTTTTTTGTTTTCCCTTTTCCCCTTTGGTTGATAGCGAGAGAAAGAGAGAGCAAGAGAGAAAGTAAAACATATTGGATAAGCTCTTTATCTGCAGCAATAAAATATTTAAAGCAAAGCTTGGCTGAACCTCCAGTCGAAATGTCACCTTGGCCTTAATATTTCACTTCTTGTTATGAGTTTAATTTGTATTTATTGGTGCTGCATAGTTCTATATTTATTCAGTCCCTCCAGCTTCGTACTTTTAGGATGATCCCTTAGGGAACTGCTGCTTTCCCCCTCCTTCCCACCTTCTTCCCTCCTACAGGAGCAGAGGTGTAGCTGGAGGAAAGGGCTTGGAGGGATCACCCGATGGGGGCCTCTTGGAAGGAATTCTGCTGGTGCTGTTGATCTAGCCAAGCTGATCTCCCCAAGTGCAAAGATCACAGAATCACAGAATAGTCTAGGTTGGAAGAGACCTCCAAGATCACCGAGTCCAACCTCTGACCTAATGCTAACAAGTCCTCCACTAAACCATATCCTTAAGCTCTACATCTAAACGTCTTTTAAAGACCTCCAGGGATGGTGACTCCACCACTTCCCTGGGCAGCCTATTCCAGTGCCTAAAAACCCTTTCGGTAAAGAAGTTCTTCCTACCATCCAACCTAAAACTCCCCTGGCGCAATTTTAGCCCATTCCCCCTTGTCCTGTCACCAGGCACGTGGGAGAATAGACCAACCGCCACCTTGCTACAGCCTCCTTTAAGGTACCTGTAGAGTGTGATAAGGTCGCCCCTGAGCCTCCTCTTCTCCAGGCTAAATAGTCCCAGCTCCCTCAGCCACTCCTCGTAAGACTTGTTCTCCAGACCCCTCACCAGCTTCGTTGCCCTTCTCTGGACTCGCTCAAGCACCTCCATGTCCTTCTTGTAGTGAGGGGCCCAAAACTGAACACAGTACTCGAGGTGCGGCCTCACCAGAGCTGAGTACAGGGGGACAATCACTTCCCTGGACCTGCTGGCCACGCTGTTTCTGATCCAAGCCAGGATGCTGTTGGCCTTCTTAGCCGCCTGAGCACACTGCTGGCTCATATTCAGCCGACTATCAACCAATACTCCCAGGTCCTTCTCTGACAGGCAGCTCTCCAACCACTCATCTCCCAGCCTGTAGCTCTGCTTGGGGTTGTTGTGCCCCAGGTGCAGGACCCGGCACTTGGCCTTCTTGAACTTCATGCAGTTGACCTTGGCCCATTGGTCCAGCCTATCCATATCTTCCTGCAAAGCCTTCCTACCCTCGAGCAGATCGACACACGCACCTAACTTGGTGTCATCTGCAAACTTACTGAAGGTGCACTCGATCTCCTCATCCAGATCATCGATGAAGATATTAAAGAGGACTGGCCCCAGTACCGAGCCCTGGGGGACTCCACTAGTGACAGGCCTCCAACTGGATTTGACTCCATTCACCACAACTCTCTGGGCCCGGCCATCCAGCCAGCTCTTAACCCAACAAAGCGTATGCCAGTCCAAGCAATGAGCAGCCAGTTTCCTGAGGAGAATGCTGTGGGGAACAGTGTCAAAAGCCTTGCTGAAGTCAAGGTAGACCACAGCCTTTCCCTCATCCACCCAGCACGTCACTTTGTCATAGAAGGAGATCAGGTTCGTCAAGCAGGACCTGCCTTTCATAAACCCATGCTGACTGGGCCTGATCGCCTGCTTGCCCTGCAAGTGCCGCATGACGGCATTCAAGATAATCTGCTCCATGAGCTTCCCTGGCACTGAGGTCAAACTAAAAGGCCTATAGTTCCCCGGGTCTACCCTCTGGCCCTTCTTGTAGATGGGCGTCACGTTTGCTAGCCGCTAGTCGAGTGGGACCTCCCCTGATAGCCAGGACTGCCGATAAATGATGGAAAGTGGCTTGGCCAGCTCTTCTGCTAGTTCTCTCAGTACCCTCGGGTGGATCCCATCTGGCCCCATCAACCTGCGTACATCCAAATGCTGTATCAGGTTGCCAACCATTTCCTCGTGAATTGTGGGGGCCACATTCTGCTCCTCATTCCCTTCCAGGAGCTCAGCGTACTGGGCGTCCAGAGAACAACTGGTTTTGCTGCTATAGACTGAGGCAAAGAAGGCGTTAAGCACCTCAGCTTTTTCCTCATCTCTGGTAACTAAGTTTCCCCCCACATCCATTATAGGGTGAAGATTCTCCTTAGTCCTCTGATGTATGGTAAGATGAATGGTAAGACCAAAATTGGAGGGGAACAACTCAATTAGCTGGCTAAGTCTTGGAGGCTCCTGTTGATTATGGGTATTACTGGATCATCGGGGTAGTAACAGGAAGACACAGGTGGAATTGTAGTCTTAGGCTGGAAGTTGGCTGGTTGAATTGCTTTGGCAGGTGGGACCTTTGGCAGTCCTCACAGTATGCATGTGGAATGGAAAAGTACTGCATTACTGTAAGGATTTGCACCCCTTGAAAAGGGGCATGAGGAGAATTCTTTAAAACCTCTGGAGATCAGTGGAAGACATAGTGGGGATGTAACACTGTATTTTTAAAGTTTAGATGCTGCAGGAAACTGGAGGAAATGCTTGCAAAATATAAAATCTGTTTCCCACTTACTCCTCCCTTCTTGAAGAAGGAAGTGACCAAAGTCACTTTTTAACCTCTGTTCAAACCTGTTTTCCACTAAAAACAGGCTGTTGAGCATATTGCTCCAGAAGAAAACTGAATGGTTATGAAAGGCTGAGTGATACTCCAGTTCCTGTGCTCCCATGGGAGAAAGGATCTTAGAACTTGGACCCCCCAAACAGACCATGTGCCATCAAATAGAAGGCACATCCCGAGCAAGGTGAGAAAGGAGACATGGTAGAGGGAGCAAATCTTTATAAGAGAATTATGGTCTTGCACTCTGAAGGAAAGGAGTTGATCTACTGTGTCTGCCCCAAAGGCAACTGCCCTTTCTTGGTGGTACCCATCTGCTTATTGAACTAGAAAAAGAAATTCTCTTTGCTGCTCAGGAGATACACTCGGCATTTCCTTTCTATGCCTTGGGTTAGCCTAGCTGGAGCAGAAGGTCACACCTGTCAGAAACCAAAAATCAGCTTCCCAGGAGGGCATGGTGTAGGATGAGACGACAGCCCCCAAACTGGGCTGCTGGGGCTTGCAGGCTGGTGCAGAGCACCTAGCTGATGTCCTGGGGCATTACAGCAGTATGGCTGGTGAACATTTCTTCCAAGGTGTCTGTGCTGACATTGCTCAATCTGCAGGCCATGCAGAAAGACAGTGTTTAAGTTGAGGCTGGACTTGGGCTTGTTGTTTCCCTCTCTGACGTGCTGGCAATTAGCAATGACTGCCTCTTTGTTGATACATAGAGCTGTACCTATCCAGCTGTGGTCCTTTTCTTTCTTCCTTGCCTTAGTTGGGCATGCATGGAAACTGTCCACTCTCCCAGCTATACCTGAGTCTGTATCCTGCTCACAGGGTGCTACAATGACAAAACCCTCCAAAGAAGCTATTTTACCTCTGGCTTCTCGGGCCTGAGAGTGCAGGCTTTGCCTTTCCTTTTGGGAACCTGATACTTCTACTGATTTTGGTTTGGATCAGAATAAATTATTTCTCACAATTAAACATCTTTCCCTGGACTGAACTCTGGGCTTAGACCTTTAAAATGGATTAAATCATGGTGGGGTTGATAGCTTTCTCAGCGAGAATGGGTATCAGCAGCTCCAGAAGCATCACATCATATGGATGACAAAGATGATGTCCTGGGGAAGTTGTTGTCTTCGTGCTAGTGCTAGAAACTGAATGGGACCTCCCAGCTCACTGGGGAGCTGCTCTCCTTACCCCATGTAAGGATATCTTGCCTCTCTTCAGAGCCATACTCTGCCTATCATAAGTAAGCCATTCAGTGTAGGTAATATGTGCTGAAACTCACCGTTCACCTTTATGATTAAATATTATAACTGGGCAAATGCTTTATTTAAAGGGTTTTGGAACAACAGGCATTTTCCCTCCCACACAAAGCTTTTGGAGTTCATTATTTCCCTGAGCCTTCAGGACTTGTCAGCAAGGGGAGTATCTAACTGGGAGTTTCTTTCTCAAGAGACTGTTTTGTGCCCCAAATTACAGAATTTCCTCCTGTCTCTCAGCACATGCAAGTCAACGGGATATCTCAACCCTTGATTTCAGTCAGCTTTGATCCAAGCTGGGAATCATTTACTCACAGGTAAAGAAGATGAAAAGTGTTTGTGGCTGGTCTGACACTCAGGATTGCAACACTGGCTCAGGAGTCCCTGGATGCTCTTGAAAAGGAGCAAGGCAAATGCACCTCTGGGCTGTAGCACCAGACCCCATGGGGAGGCAGCAACCCACAATTCAGTGCTCTCTGTTTTATTCAGAGCCTCATGCCCTACCTTGGCCGTTTGGGAAAGGCAGTTGTGGCGATTCACCACCTACTTGGTGTTGTTTAAGAACTTGGGAGTTCTTAAAAATAAAAGTGATGACCTTTGCTCACTGAAGAATTCATTTTCCTTAGCTCCGAAGGAAGCAAATGAAGATGTGACTTCAGTACAGTGGATGTGCCCATGTTGGCCAACATGGCCTAGGAAGATGCAGGGACACAGGCTCCAGGGCTGGCTGGGTACCCTGGCATGAAGCCAGAGTAGCTTGGGCATCTGTGAGCATAACCTCATGCTCGCTGTGCCAGATGAATTAAACTTAATGAAGGGCACAACCGCCTGTTCTCCCAGCTGTAGTATGGATGAAGCCAACAGTTGGTATTGATCCAGAAATCTCAAGACACTGATTAGACATCTGAGGAAGTTGTAGCCATGCTGTGTTCAGCAAAGTGACAGCCCTCCTACATATTAATGACCAGTGTGAAGTTCAGGAAGGGCTCAAATGTACGAGGGGCTCATGATCCAGAGTTAACCTGCCCCAGGGTTGTTTGTAACTGCAGGCTGGAACGTACCGCATGCTGAAATTCACAGTGGTGGGGAGAAGTAAATCATTTTTGTGTCTCAGCAGGAGACCAGGAGGGAAGGTTGCTTTACTCTTTGGTAAGATGCACATAACGTAATATGATCGTGCTCCTCTGTAGTGGGTTTACATGGCAAGGTAGCAGAGGGCCATAGGGGTGGCTTCTGTGAGAAGGATCTCGATGCTGCCCCATGTTTAATAAGGGCCCCACTGCTGACCAGAGCTGAGCCAATAAGTGATGTTGTTTTGCACCTCTGTGAGAGCATATTTAAGACAGGGAGAAAAACCCTGCACCACACAGCAGCTGGGAGAGTGAGAGGAGTGAGAAACAGCCTTGCAGGCACCAAGGTCAGTGAAGAAGGAGGGGGAGAGCTGCTCCAAGCACTGGAGCAGAAGTCCCCTGCGGCCTGTGGTGAGGACCATGGTAAAGCAGGCTGTCCCCCTGCAGCCCATGGAGTACCATGGTGGAGCAGGGTTCCACGCTGCAGCCCGTGGAGGAGACCACGGTGGAGCAGGTGGACCTGCACCGACGGAGACTGCGGCCTGTGGAAGACCCCTGCCAGAGCAGATTCCGGGCTGGACCTGTAGCCTGTGGAGAGGAGACCACACAGGAGCAGGTGACCTGGCAGGAGCTGCTGCCCATGGGGGACCCAGGTTGGAGTAGTTTGCTCCTGAGGGATGGACCCCCGTAGTACGGACCCATATCTGGAGCAGTTCTTGAAGAGCTGCTGCCTGTGGGAAGCCCATGCCAGATCAGTTCAGCAAGGACTGCATCCTGTGGGAGGGACCCCACAGCACAGGGGACGAGAGTGACCGAGGAGCGGCAGAAAAGAAGCGCTATAGACTGACCATAACCCCCATTCCCCCGTTCCCCTGCGCCGCTCGGGGGGAGGAGGTGGAAGAGGGTGGATGGGGGGAAGGCACTTTTGGTTTCTTTCCTTTGTTTCTCACTTCTCTAGCTTGTTAGTAATAGGCAATAAATCTTACTGTCTCCCTATTCTGAGTCTGTTTTGCCCATCACAATAATTGCTGCGCCATCTCCTCATCCTTATCTCAACCCTTGAGCCCTTTTCATCGTATTTTCTCCCTGTTCCTCTTTGAGGAGGGGAGTGAGGAGGGGTTGTGGTGGAGATCGGCCACCCACCCGAGTAAGACCACCACATCCTCTAAGGTAGATTTACCCTGTCTATGCCACCCCTTCTCCCCATCCAGCTGACAAGTCTTCTCTATTACTGCAAATATTAGTTGAAGTTAGTGTTGCAACAACTAATGGATATGATATCCCTAGAAAATGATAGATAAAATTCAGAGATGGGTACGCTTTCTGCATCTTAAGCCTTTCTTTCAGCTCTTAGTTCTGAAATTTTCAAGTATCCTTTTCAAGAGAGTGACCACTGAATTCAGATAGTGGTTACACACTGTCAAAAAAACAAACCAAATTAACATCCATGCAAACATGCATAATAATGCCACACCCCTGTTCCTGCAACTTGTCCCCTTACAGGCACTCCCAATAATTTTGCTCATTTCATAGACAACATGGGCATGCAGGGCTGGAGACAGTTCCTCTGCATACTGTCTGTGCTGGGGCTCAAGTCCACTGTGATCCAGAAGGTAAATAGCTAAGTAAGGCCAGGTAAGACCTACGGGGATGTAGGGGACACTAGATGAGGAATGAGACTATCATAAAGAACCTACAAGGGCTTTTGCACCAGAACAAGTGCACGTTTATGCCGTGACATCAGCAAAAGACCTCAAATGTGCTAGTGACTACATGTACAAATTTGCCCATAGATACCATTTGAAATAGCTTTCCTTGCTGTCATATTCATGAAGATCTTATGACCAATATACAGACATTTAAGCGATTAAACGTGATGTAACATGATTAAACGGGAATCAGCTGGTGAAGTGAAAAAAAGCAGAGAGGCTCCCGAGAGGCCAGAGGACAAGTATCAATCACACCAGCCCCACTACAGTTAGTGTAGCCGTGCTGCTTTACAGAAGCTGAGGATCTGGCCTTGCCAGGGCAAACTAAAGGTGTACTGTGAAAACAGATGCTAATAGTAACTTCATTAGGCAGCCCAGGACAAGAGCCTTATCCCTGGACATTGCCTCTATATTAATTTGATAATTTCCATATCTCCACAGGAAAAATTCTGCTCAGATACTATTGTCTCTTTGCAAGACAATCCTGGCCAAGATGCCACAAGGTGACCATGGCAGATAACCTTCCATAAACCTGGAGACATAAAACAAGCCAATGACCTACTATATGACGATAAATATAAATTTAATGAAAGCAGCACTTATTCATTAGGCAGAAGTCAAGAAATTACTCCCAAGTCCTTCAAAGAAAGATCTGTTAATGTCACTTTCTGAATCCTCTGCCTGATGCCAAAAACCAGGGATGATTTCCCAAGTCAGCACAAAATACCAGTGCTTTAAAATTAATACCAGGAAGTTTTCTTACTACTGATAAAACTCTAGATTTAAGTCCAACTTTTTAAAGGAGCATTCAGCTCGTGTTAGACCCCACATTTAGCTTTTGTCTGAGAATGAAAGGATGGAGGTAGCAGTAAGAAGCACACTGTTAAAAATAAATAAAATTAGTTTAAGGGATGTTCTATAAGGAATCCCTCCTGAAATGGTACCTGCAACTGAGCTGTTATGTGGGTGCCCCAGATGAAAATGGTTTTATGACAGAGGGCTGGAGCGTGCTGTGATGCACAGGGATGAAATCAGGAGGAACTGCACTGAAGCCAGTGGAGGTGGTGGGGAAAAACAATGCTGGTTACTACCTGGAAGCAGAAGGCCCCAGTTTCAATGAGAGACAAAAAAGGGAATTTTTCTCTCAAAATTCAGGCAAATTTTGGGCCCCTACACACCCTAGGATTTTACTGTGGTAGAAGGAGTCAGCAAACCTTCCACCTATATGATATACTCTCTAAACCCTTCTTTTCATTGACTGCTTTTCCTGGGAGTCATGCTTTATTTCACCTATTTCACCCTATTTTCCAGCACTGCTCCCTTCACTGATCTACAAAAACATGTTATCACCTGGATCCACAGCTTTGTGCTCTGCCCCACCTATTCATTTCTCTCACAGTCCCAGGGATATCTTATACCTCTCCCTGGACCTCTGGGAGGGTGGATGCGGGGTGCAGGGTGATCAAATGGAGCTAGCGCTGCTCAGTCAGGATGGGGGGGAAATAAAATAATGATAGCATGACAAATCTATGTGAAGTCCAGTATTAAAATAAATAAATAAATAACTGAGTGGGAGGGTTCTATTCACCTTATCCTTAAATCAAATTTAAATCACTCTCTACAGCCCTAATCTATATCTATAAGTATATCATTTTGTACAACAAGCTTGCAAGATGTCTTAAGAAATTTATGTAGATTAAAATTCATGGGTGCCATAGTACAGGTTCCGTATTATTAAGATTGATTAGGACAGCTGATGCTGTGATTAAAGAAGCCAGCGTTTACTGCTGTAATTAATTAGGTTTTCAGACACAACAACTGCAATAACAGAAAAAATGTGCTGATCCAGCAGAAAACAGAGACTGATTCTGTGTTTTATAGTATCGTTTTGTCATTTAGGACGCCACTCAGTCAAAGACATGTTGTCCTATTGTCTCTTCCTGTACAAATCAGGAGAGCCATGAAATCCAGGGAATTTGTGCCCCCCGCTCCATCTTGTGGGTTGGAAACATCTTTTTGTAGCATCCACAGGCATAGGAGATGCTTGTTTAGGACAACAAATGGCCATAGTATGGAATTCATATAGCTCATCCCTGGAAATCAGGATTATTCTTAGTATGTTCTTAATACTCCTGCCTCCAAGCCTCTTCCATAGTTGGGCCCCTGCTGAGATGGGTGCTGTGCAAACACATAATACGAGTCATGTCTGCCCATGAAGAGCTTCCAGTGGGCAAAGCAAGAAAGACACATAAGACTCAGAAATGCGGCAAGGTGAAGGTGGTTGCCCAGGGTGATGTATTAATTCAACAGCAAAGACAGGACCAGGCTTCCCTCCCGTTGCCTGAGCCCATAAACACATAAATCGGGTTCAGGTTGTTAAAGCTATTAGGGCACTTAACTCCATATTTTTTGGGAGCTTGCTTTAAGTCATCTCTGAAAAATAAAGATCAACATGTTAACTCACTTAGGTGCCTCTGAAAATTTTAGCGCTTTGTATTTGCACCTTCTTCCAGATCAGAGAAGAAAACACTTTGGCTCTGAAAAGGCTCCCACAGCTGCCTTAAACAACCTCATTCATAATGGCTGCAGCGTGATCGCTGGAAGTACACAGCATCATTAAAGTAGCTTAGACTACAAATGAAGATGGCAACTTATTATGTTTTTAATGAGTGCATTCCTTCACTGTCCTGGTTTCAGATAGGATAGAGTTAATTTTCCTCCTAGTTGCTGGTAAGGTGCTATGTTTGGGATTTAAGATGAGAAGAGTGTTGATAACACACACATTTTAATTGTTGCAGAGCAGTGCTTACGCTAAGCCAAGGATTTTTCAGCTTCTTGCTCTGTCCTGCCAGCAGGCAGGCTGGAGGTACAGTGGGAGCTGGGAGGGGACAGACCCAGGACAGCTGACCCAAACTGGCCAAAGGGGTATTCCATACCATCTAACGTCATGCTGAACAATATATAGGGGTGACTAGCCAGGGTGGGGGGGCCGGCTTCTTGGGGATAGACTGGGCATCGATCAGCGGGTCAGCAACTGCATTGCAGCGGGTCAGCAATTGCATTGTGCATCACTTGTTTTGTATACATTATTAGCAGTAGTACCATTATCATTATTATTATTATTATTTTCCTTTTATTTCCTGTCCTAATAAACTGTCTCTATCTCAATACATGGGCTTCATTTTCCTGATTTTCTCCCCCATCCCAGAGAGGGAGGGGGGAGGGGGAGGGAACGACTGTGTGTTGCTTAGCTGCCGGCCTGGTTAAACCACAACAGTCGTTTTGGTGTCCAACCTACGGCACAAAGGGTTAAGATAACAACAGAGCATGTTAAAACAAGATTCTTATAAGCATTACATCAGTTTAATAGTTGCTAATCACAATGCCGATTTCCATGATCTCAAGTCTGCTGTGCCTGTTTTCCGAATTGAGTTATATAGCACATTACTTACTGTATGTGTTCCCTGTCGTGTTGCTTATCACTGCTGCGGGTTGGTACAGGGTTATTATTTTGCTGTACTGTGTAACACTGGCTTGCGATATGATAAAATTACCAGCCATGAGACTAATCTGGTATTTGTACTCAGCATTGTCATCAACTCCATACTTTGGGAACCCTACCTCAGAAACTATTAACAATTACACCTTTCACGCTTTTTCTTCAGGGAGCCGATCTATGGAGGGGTCAGGGGAAGATGTTTTTTCCCACTTGTTCACTCTCCCTTTCTCCTCTACCCCTTTCAGAACTCCAGGCGAGTTATGGTAGCTTTCCAAAACTACAAATATCCTTGGGATGTTCAGACCAGCATGTTCTCATTGTTATGTCTCCTGAATGCACTTCAGGTTCTGTCTAAGGTTAAACAAATACTTAAGAGTGTCATCCAGAGATCTGTCCTGAGGCAGGATAGTTGCAAGTGGCAGGGAGAGTGGGAGGATATGGGCAGGCATCTAGAGCAGTGGGCACCTCCAGTGCTTTGGAAATTTACCCCGAACAACTGAAAAATCCTAAAAAACTGGTGGAGTGCTTGAAAAAGGTGTGTCATCACCCTGGCAGTACCAGACATACAGAAATCACTGCAACATGCTGGGGCTTGGCCTATGCCTACCGAGCTGCATTCTATGCCAATGTAACCCCAGTGACAGACACTGCGGCCACTTCAAGCCCTAAAATGGGCCCCAAGGCTGAGCCAGGGAAACAAACTGTACCAGTGTCGGTTGCACCCATAACCAAGATGAAAAAATGGTTTAGAGAGTCAGAACATTTAGAATGCAGAGAAACTCCTGCTAAGACTAGGTATGGAGAAGACGAGGCTGGGCCATCAGGGATGCAGGAGGATGAAGATGAAGATGCCGCAAAAACAACACTAACTGCCCGAACCCTATACCAGCGTGAGCTACGAGATGTGCGAAAAGATTTTGGTCGCTGCATAGGTGAGCAGCTTGTCACCTGGCTGCTCCGGTGCTGGGACACCGGAGCCAATTGTCTGGAATTAGAGGGCAGGGAAGCCAGGCGGCTGGGATCCCTTGCTAGATGCAGGCATTGACACAGCAATTGGAGATGGAGTACGACCTTACAGCCTCTGGAGGCATCTCCTGTCAGCTGTGAAGGAAAGGTATCCCTTCAAGGAAGAACTTGTATGTCTACCGGACAAGTGGACCACTATGGAGAAGGGAATCCAGTACCTGAAGGAATTAGCCGTACGGGAGGTGATTTATAGAGACCTAGACAATGAACAAATATCCACAGATCCAGATGAAGTCAAGTGTACAGGACCCATGTGGCAGAAGTTTGTACAGAGTGCACCATCATCATATGCCAGCTCATTGGCAATAATGGCCTGGAAAGAGGATGAGGAACCCACAGTGGATGAAGTGGCTAAACAACTCCGGCAGTAAAAAGAAAGTCTCTCCTCTTCCCTACAGGCCTGTGTCTTGGCTGTGGAGAATCTTTGTGAAGAGTTCCACCAACTTAAAGATAATTTTTCTTCCTCCTCACCTGTACAAACCAGTGTCTCAGCTATCAGGGGTAAGCGTCCTTCTGTGCAAAGAAGACGATATAGTGGGTACACACCCCATGCCACCCTGTGGTTTTACCTATGTGACCATGGAGAGGACATGAGGAAATGGAATGGAAAATCTGTCTCAACCCTAGAGGCACGGGTACGTGAGTGGCAAGGAAAAACAGTCAAAAAATGGTGGTTCTCTGAGAAACTTGCTGCTCCTATTTCCAGCAGGCAGTCCTCCAGACACAGAAATGAAGATTCTGACCAGGATTAGAGGGGCCCTGCCTCCAGCCAGGGGGAGGAAAGGGACAATCAAGTTTATTGGACTGTGTGGATTTGATGGCCTGGCATGTCAGATGCACAGAAGTATAAGGCTTTAGTAGACACCAGTGCACAACGTACTCTAATGCCATCAAGCTATAAAGGGCCAGAGCCCATCAGTATTCATGGAGTGACGGGGGGATCCCAGCAGTTAACTGTATTGGAGGCTGAAGTGAGTCTAACTGGGAATGAGTGGCAAAAACACCCTATTGTGACTGGCCTGGATGCTCCGTGCATCCTTGGCATAGACTATCTTCAGGAGAGGATATTTCAGGGACCCAAAAGGGTTCCGCTGGGCTTTTGGCATAGCTGTCTTAGAGACGGAGGCCATAAAGCAGTTGTCTACCTTGCCCAGTCTCTCAGAGGACCCTTCTGTTGTGGGGTTGCTGAGGGTCGAAGATCCGCAGGTGCCAATCGCTACCACAACTATGCACTGGCAGCAATATCACACCAAGCGAGACTCCCTGATTCCCTGATTCCCATCCATAAGATAATTCATCAACTGGAGAGCCAAGGAGTGATCAGCAAGGCTCATTCACCTTTTAATAGTCCCATATGGCCAGTGTGGAAGTCTAATGGTGAGTGGAGACAATGGTGACTGGAGAACAAGTCTTACGAGGAACAGCTGAGGGAGCTGGGATTGTTTAGCCTGGAGAAGAGAAGGCTCAGGGGCAACCTTATCTCTCCCCATTCCCAGAGAGGGAGAGGGGAGGGTGAGCGAAAGGCTGTGTAGTGCTTAGCTGCCAGCCAGGTTAAACCAGAACATTCACTTATTTATTTTACCAGTAAAGTGTGGTTTATGGCACGTGGCAGATAGTTACAAATGAGTCAAATAAATGCTTCCCACTCATAATGATGTTTCAGGAGCTCACTGTTGCATTTTTTGAACCGCTGGTACAAAATATTAAAGGGAAAGCTCTCACTCAGGGATTTAGGGTGGACAAACACAATGAAGGTAAAGATTTCCTATAGCAAGTAATGGGGCTGCTGAGCCAGGTAATTTCTAGGGCATGGTGTATGACCAGACTGAATGCTAGGGGGCTTGGCTTTCATCCTGGACCTTCTACAGGTACAGGAAGGTCACTCCTTTTCTGTTTTTCTCATTCCCCTGCTTTTGGAACTGTGTGACCCCTTTGAAATATCAGGGCATGCACTGGGGCAGGGGAAGCCAGTCCCTTTCTCTGCCTGCACAAAGGAATCCCTGATCCTGGCCAATGCCACTGGAGGGTGTCTGTTGTGATCGGGACTGATCCTGTGACCAACTGGCCTGGAGCAGCAGCCTGCCTATCAGCAGTGCTGCTAGCTAATTGACAAACTAACAGATAAGGCTGTTGTATCAGCATGCCGGCAACTCCTCCCCTACAAAATGAGTTTGGGTAATGATAATAATTACAGATGGAGTTTGAATCCTGTCTCTGCTGGCAGTGGGTGAAACTGGTTACTGCCTGATGGCTCTTTGTTGAGCCAAGGAAAATGAATTGATAGTCTCACATCAGTTCCTAAGACATGAGTTTCTACAGCACGGGAATTCACCCATGGGGGACACCTTTGCTGCCAGTCTCAGCTGTGGCTTGGAAATGTAGACATAAAGGCTTGGCTGCCCTGACAGGTAGTCCTCACCAGAGAGGGCCTCAAGTAGGGCATGAAGTGGAGCTTGATGTCTTGCTAGCCCAGATGTGCCCACTGCATAAATAAAAGGGAGTGGAGGGACTTATGCAGTGCCTGCAATGAGGAGTTATAAAGCTATTCCTGGTAGCGGTAGGCAGTCAGAAACAGTAGCACCGAGAGCTGTGAATGAGGAAATATATTTATAGTGCATTATGGACAGCTGAGGGAAGTCTTCTTTCATTGTCCTCGGTTACACATGCCCAGACTAAATGCACTGAAGAAACCAGCATCCTGGAAAACATTCCCCATCTGAGGCTCCTCTAAGTTGCCATGCCACTGGGTCCACCCCTGGCTCTAGTTGGGAAGGACATCCCCTGGCCTGGGATAGTATGGACTATATTTATGCTTCCGTCCTGGGCACATCACTGGGCAGAAGATGACAGAGCAGTGCTCACTCTTTTCTGAGTGCTGTGCTCTGTGCCCCCTTCCAGTTCCCTCATTTTGAGTCACTGAACCCATGACAGCTGCTCCTGTCTCTCTCATTTGATACCCTTTGATCTCCCAGTTTTCTCATCTTGCCCTCTTCTTCTCTTCCTGAGGAGGCTTTATTTTTGCAGCAAGCATTTTGTCTAGATCCTCACAATGCAATCCAGTAGGGGCAAGACCCATTCCTGAAGAGCAGAATTTTGATGGTGCGAAACACAGCAGAAACCAGTGCAGATGGCCTCCACTGTTATTGTAGGTCACACACTGTTACAAGAGAGGCACCCTTTTACTATGATGAATGTGAAAATGGCAAATGCTCTTGTGATGCTGCAAAGTGACTTGCCAGATCATGGCACAACAGATTATGCTCTTTGTCCCCACTATGTGTTGTGACACATTGCCATGTTCAATAGCTCTGCAAGTTGAAAGACTAGAGGGCAGGCATTAATGCACGATGTCCTGGTTTCAGTTAGGAGAGAGTTATTTTTCCCTCCTAGTAGCTGGTAGGGTGCTATGTTTTGGATTAGGATGAGAAGAGTGCTGATAACATGCTGATGTTTTAATTGCTGCAGAGCAATGCTTACACTAAGCCAAAGACTTTTCAGCTTCTCGCTCTGTCCTGCCAGCGGGCACGCTGGGGGTGCAGCAAGAGCTGGGAGGGGACAGACCCAGGACAGCTGACCCAAACTGGCCAAAGGGGTATTCCATACCATCTGACGACATGCTGAACAATATATAGGGGTGGCTAGCCGGGGTGGGGGGGCTGGCTGCTCGGGGTTGGGCTGGGCATTGGTCAGCGGGTGGTGAGCAATTGCATCGTGCATCACTTGTTTGTACATATTATTATTATTATTATTATTATTATTATTTTCTATCTTAATAAACTGTTTTTATCTCAACCCACAGGCTTCACTTTCCCGTTTCTCTCCCCCCATCCCAGAGAGGGAGGGGGGAGGGTGAGCGAACGGCTGTGTGGTGTTTAGCTGCCACAACACACAAAAAGGCCAAATCTCCAAAGGAACTCATGCTAGTTGAAGGCGAAATTTTTTCTCCCTTGTTTTTCTGTCCATGCCAAAAAGTGCACAATGAAGCATTATGTATGTACTGGTTGAGCTTGGAGAGAATGTGAGCATGGCTTGCAAAGCTTATGTCTGCAAGGAATTGTTTTCTGGTGGTGCTGCATGGATCCATAGCCCAACCAAAGCCACAGAAAGAGAGAACTCCTGCAGGGACTGGAGCTGTGATCAGAGATCTGGTGAGTAGGGATGTCTGACCTACTCTTGCCTTTGCTCCAAAGTCATGAGGGTTTCAGTAGTGAAAAAACTAAGACCCAAATGATACTGTTTGTCTGTTCCTGCTCCAGACAAAGGGAATGTTAAAAAAAAAAAAAAAAGAGCACTGGTGAAGACAGAAAAAAAAATTGAAACTACAGGACAAATACAATTATATGATTTGCACCTGCTTTTGTAGTGCAAAGACTGGAGTTCTGAAGTCATTTAGATGCAACATCAAAAATATTATAGCGAGACACAAAGATGGACGTGTAGACAAAGTACACAATTAATGGGATTTATTTGGGTCTGAATGATGTGGATGTCATGCCTCTACAGATTTTGATTGGCCCGTTTCAGGCAACAAAGCACATTCTGCTACAGGATATAATGGTCAGAACCCACATTTCAGTTTTTTTGTGGAATATGAAAGAGTATCTGAGAGCAAAATTCAGGCATTAAACAACATATAGCAAGTCACAACCATAGCAAGATGGTTGCATACATAATATTGCAGCACTCTTGGCCACTTTCAGAATGAGAAATATATCACAAAAGAAAATTTTTTGGAAGATTCTGACTTTGAATAGGGACTGGCATGTTCTTTTCTTCTCTATAGTGTTAATGCAATTGCATGCTTAGCTTTAATATTTTATTTCTACCCTTGCATTCAGAAATGCAGAACCACAGGGCACTGTCAATAACAGATGCTACAGAGGAAAATGAAAAATCCCATAATGAACAATGATGGAATAAGCTGCCCAGTGATGAAAATTTCTTTCTAACCCCAAGCAATTAGTGGCTGGATTATATCATAAAACATGAATGTTTGTGTCCTTTCTACATTTTTATCTAGTCTAATGTGACTGTGGATGTTCTCATTCGCCACATAAATGTCTAATCCTTTTTTTATTATTATTATTATTTAATTTTTTTTTAATGCTGGTAAGCTCCAGGCCTCAATAAAGCCTGTGGCAAGGAATAAAGTTTTAGAGGGTGCATTAATGCTCATGAGAAGGAAGAGAATATGATGGAGCAAACACATGACATATCCTATACCTAACCTGCTACAAAGGAGCTTGCTGTCAAGGTTTCATTGCTAGTTGGGACAGGCAGAAATAAAATGAACGGTAAGGTTCTGGCTGACCACTTTACACCTCTGCTGTCACTTAGGATGTCATTGAGTTATGGGTAAGCTGAGCACTGGGAAGGACCAATGTATTGCCGAAGACATGCTGAGATAAATCCCAACTTCACACAAAGCAAAATATTTGGAAGTCAGCTCTACTGGCAGAGAGGAGACCCTCATCCTGCAGTGAAGTGAAGCTAGGATGACTTTTACCTTTCAGTGTGTTAGGCTTTTGGTATTTTTGCAGGGGCTTACTGTGGACTGCTGACTGAACAAGTCTCTCCAAAACTCAGAAAAGATCAGATTAAGGCCATTGTCTTTCATATAATCTTAGAGGAAATACCTAACTCAAAGCTTTCTTTAATTATGGGAGTATTTGGAGGTAGTAATGAAAGCTCAAATCATTATGATTCATCTAGAGAGATCATCTTTTTTCTGATATCTGCAGTAATGTATCATGGAAAATTAGCTAAGAGGAGCTAGATAAAGCAGAAAAAAATATAGACATAGAAAGGGATGGATAAACAGAGAGATGACAGACTGGCAAACAGGTAGATGCTTAGATGAACCAATGGATATATTTATATCACCTTAAAGATAGGGTGCTTTCTTGCTGTGGTGGCTGAGCTCACTGAGCACACTAAGGCTTCCTTCAATCTTCTGATGCCTTGCCATAAGCTACCAAGAGCTCCCCATCCCTCTAACCTGCTACAAACATGTACACATGTCTAACTTCTAGGACAATAAGACCCTTGATTTCAATTCTGCTTAAAGTTGAACTCATGGCTAAATGTTTACAAGTTGTGTGTGGGAAGAAATTATAACTATTTTTTCAATGCTCTTGCTATTTCTGGGCTTTCCTTTGCTGGATACACAGTTGTTTTGTGTTCTGTTTGTTTGTTTGTTTGTTTTTTCTTTTTTTCCCCAGTGACTTTGAGCAGTAACTAGGCAAGACTTTTGTACTTCTGTGTTATGTGATATTTTTCCTTGTAGCTCATAAACTCCCCAGTGATGTTGAATCTTATGAGTTTTCAGAACTAGTTGAGATGGAAATATTTATTTATTTATTTACTTATTGTTAGGGCTTTTGCAGAGTTTTGGGCTGGAGTATCTGACTGAATGTTTGACTTCCTAACGGACTAGATTAATCTGAGTGCCCCAGGATAAAATATGCCTTTGTGTATTTTGGTGACTAGGATCAATTAGTAACATTTACTTAATTTTTTATTGTTATGATTGGTATTATTAGTATGTGTACACCAATTGTTTAGGAGGATCTTTCCAGCAAAAGTACAGCCTGGAGCAGAGGGCTGTATCAAGTCCCAAGGACCCTGGAAAAATGTCAGTGCACATTAAGGACCTGTAAACCCCTAAGTTCATGGTGATTACAGCCTCACAGTGTCCATATATTTGTTAAGTACCGGTACAGAAGTAGGTACCTATTCTTTAATCTGCCTCATTCATTTCTGACTGCCAGGACTTGCAAAATCACCCCTTCAATACTGGATCTTTTGAGCTTGTCACAGTCTATGAATCCTAGCAGCTGTGCCTCAGTGGTGTACCACTGAAGGGTGAAGCTGAGCCAGTTCTGTGGCTGTACTGAAGGAGCTTCAGTCTCCAGACCTGGTAAGGCAACAGGGTTTGAATGCAGCTGTTGTTTTGGAGACCAGTGAAACATGGGATTAGAAATTAGAGAGTGATTGATTAAGAATAAATATATAGACAACACTCATTGCTTAATATGTGCTACATTTGCGATGTACTGGGCCTATGCTGCGCTTAGGTCTCCAGATGAGCCCTTGGGGCCCCAAGAACCAGACGAGCCCCTGGGGCTCCAAGAACCAGATAAATCTAACCCTATTGTTCGGATGATGAGCAAAGGCTCAGAGATAAGGAAGACTGTTTATAAAGGATAAGGTAAACAAGCAAGGTGTTGAGATAACAGGAGCCTCTTGGATCCCAAGAACGGGACCAAACCAACCTTACGGCCCAGATTGTGACCAAGGCCTCAGGGAGCATGCGCAAGGAGATGAGGTTAAAAGTTCAGCTCTGAGGAAGACGTCTTACTTCATCCCGACGACCACCCGGACGACCACCAGAGAATACTATGCAAGCGCAGAAGGACTGATAAGATAATTAGCATACGAAGCGGGGCTAGGTGGAGCTAGGAAATTAATATGCATAGGTGTGTTGCGAAACTTAATGCATATGTAATATTTTAGGGGATAAAAGAGAATGCAAGAGAGCGAATTGTTGCGCACGACTTTGGTGGGACTACCTCCCGTGCTGCCCAGCGCTGAATAAACATACCTACTTTACAATCTTACTGATTGTGGAGTCTTTTCCGTGAATCATTTTGGCGAGCCAGGCAGGAGAGTCTCTGCCTGCCCACAGGAGTGGCTAGGCCGTGGACATCCTAGCGCGCACCAGGCATAATTCCCTGGAGGAACTCCGCTCCTCGGCCGCTCACTGTGGGGGCAGACAACGACCTGCTGGACTGCGGAGAAATGGTATGTATTTCAATTAAAAGGGGTCCCATATTGGGCAGCTGGTAAACCGCGCAGAGACATCTGGCATACAGCATAGACCCAGAGGAGAGGGGGGTACTCTACAGGCTGACTGACAGAGTTGTGAAGGGGGGATCTGCTGACTGATAGGGCGACTGCTAGCCATCTTGGGAGCAGAACCGAGGTTACCGCTGCATCCCAGTTTTGGGAGCCAGGACGGACCTGCTAATGACTGTATAAGAAGCAGGAGAAGGGTAAGTGGGACTCTCACAATCGTGACAAGGTTACCTAAATAATATTTGCAGCTGCTGGAAGGATACTAACTGGAGTAGTAATAATTGCATATTTTATTTTTGTATTGGGGTATTTTGTGTTGAAAAGCATTTTTTTGTGAGTGTATGTGTTTGAGACAAAGTATCATTGTGGAGTAAGCCACTCCACAGAGAACACAGTTGGAGACAATATTTGTTTGTTTGGTTATCATTCTAAATTATATATTCTTGTGGTCTGAATGAGATGTACTAGGGGCCTCTCTGTGTGATTGCATGATTGTGCTGTGTGAGTGAGACGCAGCATCGCTGCGAAGCGAGTGCGGAGTTCTGATCCGCGGTTCCTTATTCTCCGCGAGGGGAGCGGCCGGAGACGAACAAAGTGGGTGATAGGTTAAATAAATATCTTGAGAGAGAGATACTGGGAAACAAGTTGCGTGGAAACCTAACAAAAGGGTAACAAAAGCCAAAATAAAAAGAATAATAGAAGAAGTCGTAAAATGGGAAATAATCAAGGAGGAATTTTGAAAAAGAGTCCCTTAGGCTGTGTACTTGCTCATTGGAAAGACATTGTTGGGACTGGAGGTACAGAAAATAAGAGAACTCTTATCAAATATTGTAATCAGTGGTGGCCACTATATAAGTTAGAGGATGGGGCTAAGTGGCCTCTCAATGGGACAATAGACTATAATACCCTTTTACAATTGATGCTGTTTTT
>JAACYQ010012864.1:0-17116 GCA_011075105.1 Heteronetta atricapilla | reverse complement strand
ATCATGCTGCCCTAGCATTGTTTCATACACGACACGAATCATATTAACACTTTTCACAGTTCATAATTTCCTCTTCCAAAGTTTTCTGTTCTGCTCCTTCTCTCAGTCTTTTCATCACATCATTTTGTCTTTTACCTGATATTTGGAACATCTTTTCTTCTCACTTCTGCCTGCTAATTAATGACACAATACATTTTCTTTTTGCTATAAGTTTCTACTACCTTCTTTATTCTAGAGTTCTAGTCTCCTTTTTGTATTTGAATCACACTCCCTCTCCTAAGCTGATATGTCAGAGTTAGATTTTTTTTTTTCTGAAAGTAACATAAATGCTTCAGATATAGTACTAGTACTCTAATACTAATGAATAATTGTCAAGTGGAAAAATGACTTTTGGATCTACTCAAGAATGAGTTCTGGTATGTGGCATAGCAGAAGATGTAACACTGCTCTCAGTATCCATTTCATCATATGCTGCAGAGTTAGAGTCCAAGATTTAAATTGTGTTAAGCAACTAGAATTTAATTTTCCAACACCACATGAGAAATGTCATAAAGCAGATGTTTAATCCATGTGTCCTATTAAACACTGTAAATTAGCCAAACAGAATGTCCTACAAAAAAGGATATGGAGTCAAAGCACCAAGAAGAGCTCCCCCAAGGGAAAGGAAGTTGTTAGGAATGCAATACCACGTTCTCAGAGAGTAAGACATACCTGTAAAGCTCTAAATATCCAGGGTTTCAGTCCTTCATTTCTTGCATAATAAGCTTCCGTCTTTCTGCTGATTCCAGTGGCAATGTTACCATTGTGAAGACTATCACATTTTTGTGATGGTTTAGATGTTTGTTTTCTGGAGTATACCTAAGTCCTGATAAATCCTGCCTCTGTCTGTCTCTCAGTGGGAGATCTATGATGTCTATGTGGAGGAGCTTCAGAAAATGGAAAAGTCAAAAGAGAAAGAAAAACCAAAAGCTCATATAGCAAAGAAAGAAGAGAAGAAGAAGGGAAGAAATTTAACTTCTCTGGAATCACAGGTACATTTCACAATACTGGAAGAAGTTTGCTCAGAGTGATGGTGGTTGCTTCCATAATGCAAATCAGGTGAAATGCAGCAACTCATGCTGGCTGTGTAGCAAGTTCTCTCAGTTGGCAAGTAATAAACTTAAGAAATGCAAATATTATTTTTTGTTAGGAACTGTATTTCCAAAACAGGATTTCCATTTTCAAGTTGCTGTACTTTTTATGAGAAAGCAAGTATGAAGCCATAATCTTGACTTCAAACCTTATTTCCAAGAGGGATTTGTGGCTTTCCTTTTTGTCCATTATCATGTTTATGTCTCATTTTTGATTAGCATGTGAGGCATAAAAGAAGGAAATAAGTAGAAACACTGACTTTTCAAAGACTTTTCTATGGGATGCAGAGGTATTAGGTATAATCTTTTAATCTGAAAGGCAAATAAATTTAGGATTTCCTCAAAATTTTATTAAAGCAGTGTAGTGAAAAACATTTCACTACTTGTTATTATTTTAATGGTAATGCTATACAATTATAATTTATATATTTTATAGTTGCATGCATATAAATTTTATATAATACATAATTCTGGGAGGCTTGACCTGAATGGGAGTGATCTTTGATGCATCATTTATTCATTTAGTTGGAAAGTGACAGAAATGTCTAAGTTTTGAAGTTCCGTGTCACATTCATTAATTACACAGCACGGTGCTATCTCAGTCATGGCAATGTGACCATTACAAGCAGAGGTCAGCTGCCCTGAGTCCTGTGAAGTAGCAGGTTGAATGGCAAGGGCTGCTGGCCTGCAGGAGCCTCCATAAGTTTGGTGTCTCAGAGCAGCAGGTATTCTAACTCCTGCCAGGCTCACAGCTCAGCTGGTGCTGTGGTCTTGCTGTGAGGATGGCATTGACTCCTAATCCAGGCTGCTCTGTCATAAGGATTTGCTTCATGTTCCAAAATGTTTTCAGGGGGTTCAGGAGGTTTCTATTACAGTTTACCAGAGTTTAATCTATATATAATAGTGGGTAGCTCTTTTTCTCCCCAACCTAAATTAAACCTGAATTGCATTTAGAATGAAAACTGAAATAATTAACATAATGATTAGGGGAAAATGCACTGAGAAGTGTAACCCAGAAACATGGAATTAATTTCTTAGATTGCCTCTAGAATAGATATAGATATATCAGTGTAATTAAGGTGTATCTATATAATATGAGCTGTTTTCTGAAACTGGCTTTAGCACTTTCATATTGTATGCTGATACAACTGTAGAGGATTTGGTTGGTTTAGCTTTCCCAGTAGCACTGTGCCATCAAAAGTCTTATAGCTTAAGCAGACCAGAAACATGTTCTGACAGGATTCTGGCTGTGTACAGTGCCATTGAAATTCACAGTCCTTTCTAAGCTAATAAACCTTTCACCTGAGTAAGTGTCGGAGAATTAAGCTTGAAGTCAATGATAAACTGACAACAGTGGGAATCTGAAATCCACTTCCCTCCTTTTGCTGCTTTGCCTTTCACATGTTGCACTTACCAGAGGAATTGCAGGGAATCCAGAAAGTTAATTCATTGAAAAACTGAAAGGGAAAGCCTCTTTATGCAGTCAGTATCCAAAATTGAAACCCACTGTGACCCACTGTTGGGTCAGTTTGAAGTATATGAAAAAACTGCTGAATTTTCCAGACCTTAATTAGAAACATGAAACCTGGAGTAATCCAAAGCAAGAAACAGACTTTAAAAAGAACTACCTGAAATGAGGTTGTAGCAAGGAGGGTGTCAGTTTCTTTTTGCAGGTGACAAGTGATAGGACTCAGGTGACAAGTGATAGGACATGAGTAAGCAGTCTTAAGTTTAGAGGATTAAGTTTAGATGAGGTTTAGATTGGACAAGAAGAATTTTGTCACAGAGAGGGTATTCAAGCACTGAGACGGGTTTTTAAGGTGTGGACATGGCACTAAGGGACATGGTTTAGTGATGGGACTCAGAGTCAGGTTGATGGCTGGACTTTATTTGATTTTGAAGTAAAAGGCAATGATGATCTTTTCCAACCTAGATGATTCTATGATTCTATGGAAATTAAAGACTGATGGCATAAGAATTCCTTCCTGTGTCAAGTTAGCAAAAGTAAAAGTGGGTTTTGTGGAGCTTCCAACTCACAGGTTATATAGTTTGGGCTACACTTAGTGATTGGAACAGAGCTTTTCCAACTAAAGACTTTCTGAGGACAACCTGCCTTTGATCGTTGCTGAAGAGGAGGTGTGGAACATCAAGCAGATGTGGCTGATCTGTACAGAATCACAGAATCAGAGAATTTCTAGGTTGGAAGAGACCTCAAGATCATCGAGTCCAACCTCTGACCTAACACTAACAGTCCTCACTAAACCATATTGCTAAGCTCTACAACTAAACGTCTTTTAAAGACCTCCAGGGATGGTGACTCCACCACTTCCCTGGGCAGCCCGTTCCAATGTCTAACAACCCTTTCAGTAAAGAAGTTCTTCCTAACATCCAACCTAAAATTCCCCTGGCATAACTTTAGCCCATTCCCTCTCGTCCTGTCACCAGGCACGTGGGAGAACAGACCAACCCCCACCTCGCTACAGCCTCCCTTGAGGTACCTATAGAGTGCAATAAGGTCACCCCTGAGCCTCCTTTTCTCCAGGCTGAACAATCCCAGCTCCCTCAGCCACTCCTCGTAGGACTTGTTCTCCAGACCCTTCACCAGCTTTGTCGCCCTTCTCTGGACTCGCTCAAGCACCTCCATGTCCTTCTTGTAGTGAGGGGCCCAAAACTGAACACAGTACTCAAGGTGCGGCCTCACCAGAGCCGAGTACAGGGGGACAATCACTTCCCTAGCCCTGCTGGCCACACTGCTTCTTATACAAGCCAGGATGCCGTTGGCCTTCTTGACCACCTGAGCACACTGCTGGCTCATATTCAGCCGACTATCAACCAATACTCCCAGGTCCTTCTCTGCCTGGCAGCTTTCCAACATTCCTCTCCCAGTCTGTAGCTCTGCTTGGGGTTATTGCGCCCCAGATGCAGGACCCGGCACTTGGCCTTCTTGAACTTCATGCAGTTGACCTAAGCCCATCGGTGCAGCCTATCCAGATCCTCCTGCAGAGCCTTCCTACCCTCGAGCAGATCGACACACGCACCTAACTTGGTGTCATCTGCAAACTTACTGAGGGTGCACTCAATGCCCTCATCCAGATCATCAATGAAGATATTAAAGAGGACCGGCCCCAGCATCGAGCCCTGGGGAACGCCACTAGTGACCAGCCTCCAACTGGATTTGACTCCATTCACTACAACTCTTTGGGCCCGGCTATCCAGCCAGTTTCTGACCCAACGAAGCGTATGCCAGTCCAAGCCAAGAGCAGCCAGTTTCTTGAGGAGAATGCTGTGGGAAACAGTGTCAAAAGCCTTGCTGAAGTCAAGGTAGACCACATCCACAGCCTTTCCCTCATCCACCAAGCGCGTCACTTTGTCATAGAAGGAGATCAGGTTCGTCAAGCAGGACCTGCCCTTCATAAACCCATGCTGACTGAGCCTGATCGCCTGCTTGCCCTGCAAGTGCCGCGTGATGACTCTCAAGATAATCTGCTCCATGAGCTTCCCTGGCACTGAGGTCAAACTGACAGGCCTATAGTTCCCCGGGTCTGCCCTCCGGCCCTTCTTGTAGATGGGCATCACATTTGCTAGCTGCCAGTCAACTGGGACCTCCCCCAATAGCCAGGACTGCTGATAAATCATGGAAAGCAGCTTGGCCAGCTCCTCCGCCAGTTCTCTCAGTACCCTCGGGTGGATCCCATCCGGCCCCATTGACTTGTGCACATCCAAGTGCCATAGCAGGTCGCGAACCATTTCTTCGTGGATAGTGAGGGCCACATTCTGCTCCCCATCCCCTTCTGCCAGCTCTCTATTCAGAGAACAATTGGTATTGCCGCTAAAGACTGAGGCAAAGAAGGCATTAAGCACCTCAGCCTTTTCCTCATCTTTTGTAACAAGGTTTCCCCCCGCATCCAGTAAAGGATGGAGATTTTCCTTAGTCCTCCGTTTTGCATTGATGTATTTGTAAAAAGATTTTTTGTTGTCTTTAACGGCAGTACCCAGATTGAGCTCCAGATGAGCTTTGGCCTTTCTAATTTTGTCCCTGCACAGCCTCGCGATATCCTTATAGTCCTCCTCAGTGGCCCGCCCTCTTTTCCAAAGATTATAAACCCTCTTTTTCCTCCTAAGCTCAAGCTGCAACTCTCTGTTCAGCCAGGCCAAAGTACAAAGGCTAAAATCAAGGATCCCAGGACTAGTAGAAGTAATTGATTTCTACCATTGTTTCTGTAAAGCTAGCAACTGAATAGGAAAAGTCTGTGATAACTACTGAAAAAGCACTGGATTCAGCCCAAAGGGAAGAAGAGAAAAAACTGAGTGAATATTACTGAAGCTGGATCTCTGATGGAAGCTTTTACTATGATAAGAGACCATGAAAGAGAAGATCCAAAAACTTGAGCTGCAGCTGGAGATGACAGTAAGGGTCAGGTGAGAAGTTGAAAACATAATGAATTAAAAGAATACTGAGGCCCGGAAAGCAGATGACTGGGTGAGGAAGAACATGATCCATGAAGAAGAATGTGGCCAAGGGCAGAGAAGAAAAGGAGCCTTGACAGTGGAACAGCAGGGCCTTGCTATGGGAGAAGAGGTAGAATTAAGCCACACAATGCACTGAAGAATGAGGAGAAAAAAATACAGAATTGGAAGTAAATATGAAAATTATAATAATATATGTGTTTGCCAAAGGTAGGCTGTATCCAAATAATCTCATCTTTCTTCTTTGATAAGAGAAAAGTTGTGGTTTCCCTTAACAAGGAAAGTGTAGTAAAGATAATCTAGCTGAAGTTCTGTAAAGCTATTGCTATAATGCCTTTGGGGAAATGATTAGGTAAACCTTAAAGGTTGTTACTGGTACAGATTGGGAAGGACTGATAGAGAGGAAGGATCTGTATTTTGGAGTATTAAAAAATCTTAGATAAGGTAAGGGCTTACTGTTGAAATGACAGGGAGAAACATGAGTGTATCAGTTGGCAGCTGTGGCTGTGAAAAGATAGGCACATTGCTAGAAAATTGTGTATGAGGGTTAGCAGAGAAATATTATTTCTGTTATGTCTGTCCCACAATAGCATTACCCACATCTTAGATATGGTCAGTGAGATAGCCCAGACCACAGGTTTATAATTATCATTTGGAAGCTCATGGATGACCAGCAGTTATTTTTGAAATGACAGCTGAAACCCAAATGTGATTAACCTTCACATTAGTGTTCGCCTGCTCCTGCTCAACCCAAGGAGAGGATGGGCTGTTACCAACTCCCTTGTCTTCATTCTGCTGTTTACAACGTGTCGGTATTAAAAGATAATGAAAATGAACAAATGAGCACAATTCTAGAAAGGAATAACTAATTGACAGGATTAAAACTGGGGAACTTTATTTGGGATTTGCAGTAGGTGTTTCCAGTGCATAGAGGTGTTGGCTGGGCAACAGAGAGCAACACATCTGTACCATGCTTTTTTCTTTGAAAGTCTGGAGTTCTTGTAGTAGCAGTATATGTATTGCAAGAGATATGAGCAGTTATTACATTGGTTTTAGGGTGGGGTTTGTCTTCTGGATATAGTGATATATCGGCAGAAGCCTTGTTTCATTCTGCAAGGAGTGTGGAGTTGCACATTGCAATTGGCCAGCTGCTGAGAGGCAAATGTGAAGCAATTAGTGTTGATGAATAGTAGAACAAGAACAGAACATTTATTTTCAAAGTACCAGCTCATTATCTATCTTAACATATGATTCCAGTAACGTTGTTGCTGTTCTAAAAATAATTTATGCATGGAAATAAATGAAACAAATTTGTTAGCTGATGAGCTCTCATTTGGTTAGCTACCCCAGAGATGCCCTACAAAGAAAAAAATCAGTTTCAAACAGATCTTTAAAAAATGAAATTATGAGTATCGTTTCCATTGAAGATTTATTTCAGTAGGGTACAGAATAAATCAAACCTGAAATAGCACAGTATCCAGTGAGAAAATGACTTACTCTGATGGAGTTTAATTCTAAAAATGTAGTTATTTGTGGCTGCATTGCTAACAGCTTAGCTACCTAATAGGAAAGCTCACTTAAAGCTCTTTGAATTCATCTGGACAGTTTCCTGCATTGCAGAAAACATTCCACTGGATGATGCATTGTTTCTGTAATTACAGGTGTGGTTTTTTTGTTTGTTTAAAGCCTGCTTCCCAATGACAACAACAACAAAAAAGATTTTATAGATGTTTCAGGATTTAGCATTCATCTTTGAGAACACCATAAAGCAAGCCTTGTCTTCTGCTCTTCAGTCCAGAATGATGTCTCAGGTTGGAAATTCAGAAAGTTTGCAGTGTAGCTTTCCTTGGATGTGTAAGAGAACAAGAACTACAGTTTTGCTCATGTCTGTAGGGTACAGCACTGCCATTCTTCTCCAGCTCCTTCCAACAGCACAGGCATGTTAAAAGGGAAGAGAGATTTTTTTCTGCTTAGTAGGTGAATAACAGCTTAGCTAACACACCTGATGAACCAGCAGGACTCCAGGAGATCCATTCTTTATACCTAGTAACTATGACTTTTTCAGTGTTGGAGAGAAAATTATTTATTGCTCTTTGCTTTTTCTAAAACAAGTTGTAACCTTTTCAACATTTAACCCATGTCAATTTAGCTTAGAGCATATTACTCATATGCTGGTTGCAGCCAATGTCATTTTTGTAGTCATGATCCCAATATTGCTGGACAAGTGTTAGCAAAGGTGAATTGCTTTTTTTTTCTTTTTTTTTTTTCTGGGAAGTGTTTTAGAGAACGACAGGTCTTATTGTCTTATTGTGGCAGAAGCAGTAATAGCAACGAAAGTCAAAAGAGTGAAATCCCAGCAACTGAGAGTGTTGATTTCTACTTGGGATGTTTCAAACATCCTCTTTCTCTCCCTCTTCAATTTCTCTCAATACTTATGAAGTCCTAGTGTCTAAGGAATATTTTGCAGAAAATCAAACTGTCAACATTTGAAAACATATGTCCCTGTGCTTTCTAAAATTCTGAACATGGCAGTAAATTCTCTGTGTGGTTCTCAAGAAGTCCTCCCACCGACCTAGGAAAAAGCTGAAGAACATGAGAGTGGTCACGCTGATTCAAATCAGGTCTCTAACCATACATGAATGTTTATTAAGGAAGGTTGAGAACACAGCAAGTGTACATCATACCCCTCCCAGCCCCAAACATTCTTCCAGCCTTCAATACTTTCAGCTGTTTCCTAGGCTTGATGTGGTTTAGCACATAGATGGAAGTATCTGTTCAGTCTTCCTTGAACCCATGTGACATTCTTGCATCTGCAACACCCTTTGACAGGGAGTTGCACAGATGTTGTGCTTCTGTAAGTTACCTCATTTTCTTTGGTTTTAAGTTGATTTCCACTAACTTCACTTGACAGCCCTACTTTGTGTATTGGAAGAGGCAGTGACTAGTCACCTACTGTTCATCCTCTTGGCTTTTTTCTGGACTTCACATCTCTTCCAGACTGGCAAGTCCCAGCCTACTCAGTTTTTCCTGGAACAGAAACTGTCCCAGACCATGAGTCATCCCTCTTGCTCTTCTGCAAACTTTTCCAAGTTCTACTTTATCCTTTCTGAGGTGGGAAAAGACTGTAGACATTAGTGAAGATGCAAGCAAACTGTGGATTTATAAAAAGCGTTGCAGATTATAAAATTGCTTTTTTTCTCCTTTGTCCTGTCATCTTTATGCTCTTGCAGCAAGACTCTGTCTCTGTTGAGTTTGTGTAAAGCCCAAGAAAGAAGCAGAGGGCTGGGATGCACATAATCCAATGTTATGTTCTTGGTTCTGATTGTGACTAGGCAATGGTTTTGACAAGTCATTTCATTTTCTCTTTTAATGTTCAGACCACTCTGTGGGCTGTGCCAAGGATGGCAAGTTTCTTTTTAGTGTCCTCACTGTGAAGGAAATCATGCTGTTCTGGCAGCCATCAGTCCCAGGTAGGGGTTTGAAGATGAAAGGCTTTGAAAACCTGATGGGACTTTGGGGCAGCAGTTGTAGAGGGGGATTCAGGTCCTTGGAGCAGTATGCTGTCAGAGCACTTTGCATATTTGTATTCTCACATCATTACACAGAGCTGTGCTGTCATCATCCTCATGGTCCTGCACAGTCTGGGTGCTTTTAAGTTCTGTCCCGCCAGTTGCTGACACATAGACTTATTGTCCTACTTGCTGGTTAGTTCAGCTTGGATTTTGCTTGTGTTCAGTCAAGCGCGCACACACAGGACTGAAACAGTCACACAGAAAGAAATAGGAATCAAGTTTAAAAAGAAGATGGGATGAGACTGTGTTGATCAGGCACTGGGCTCAATCAGATGAGTATACCAACCTGCCACGTGCTGGCAGTTAAACAATTACCTAGGGACTGCTGGCCTTGCGAGATGCCACTCCCCCAAACGTCTCCGATACTTGTATACCTGAAGCTCTTCCTACATACCTTCACACCTGCAGGTTTGCCCACTTGTGGTGTTTCTTGGCAAGGAAGATGGGATTTTCCACAGTATCAAAACAATTTCAACAAAAGCTGGATAGCAAGCTGCCCTTTGCATGTTTATTATATATCATACGAGCTCATAGATCTATGTATACACCAAGTTGGAATTACCCAGTGATTAACTGGAGGATTTCTAAATCCTGTGATCTTAAGACATGATACCCTAAAGCTCTCCAGGCAGATACGAGAGGATACTGATGCATGATCAAACATGATTGTGTTACTGAAGCTAACGATTACCAGGTGAGGTGGGGGAGGGATCATGTGTGTGCCTTTAGCTCATCCCATCATGAGACAGACTGGATGAGTTGAGGAAGACAAGACTCTAACCGCCTTCATAGACAAGCACCTTGCCATTGAGCTAAATCAGGAACAAACTCTGAAGTTACTGCAGCTCAGGTATGGATGGCATCTTGCTGAAGTTACAGATTTGTTGCCTTAATTCAAGTGCCCTTATCATTAGGTGCTAGTGTGAGGAGCTTCAAATTATCCTTTAGTCAAGATGAAAATACTCAAGTTTTTAAGTCACAAAAGGTCTGAAAGACTTGTAAAAAGGATATAAATTTTCTCTTCCTTGTTTATCTTTTTCAGCAGAGTGATGATATAACCAAGATCTCAAAGGCTGCTAAAATAATGGAGCGAATGGTGAATCAGAACATATTTGATGACATTGCACAAGGTATGGCTCTGCAGCGAGATGCTGTTTGCACTCAAGCCAGAATTCCTGCAGATGAGTAGCCACAGCTGAAGCAAGAATCACAATAGATCCTTTGGGGAAGCTAGGGGGAATTTCAGCAAAAGATGCCAAGGCAGAGGTTGACAGGAAGATTGGAGTGCAGTTAGTGCCTCTATGTGAGCAACTGGTTGGTTACCTTATGGCATGCTGGTGTCTCCAGTGCTGAATATTAGAGAAACAGGGCTAAAATAAACAGGGCTAGCAATTGCTGACTCACACAAGGCAAATAGCACACCAGGCTGCCATCACTTAAAGGAAATGCCCATCAGCATTTAAGCAGGGTGGGCCAGTAGGTCTGGTAAGCATTGCCCTCCTGATACACTGCCTTCCTTCAGCAGGTAATTCTCTCCTGCATGCAGGTGCTGGTGACAAAGCAGCCAGTGCAGATCAACCATCCTGCTGGCACATGGGTCCCAGCCACAAGACATATGTAGTGCTGATGTTATTTCACATGGGTTTTTCTCTCTTTGCTCAGCTACCTCCTGAAAGGCCACATCTGGCTCAGGGAATGGCTTGAGGTCACTCCTTGCTCTGGGCTGCTGCTTTCTTTTTCATCCTTTGTCTGCTTTTAGACCATCAGATTTCTGGTGTAAGGACTTGGTACTTGTTCAAGTGCATTTACAAGACTCAGGTGCTGTTTTGGGGTTGGGACGTAAGGACTGAAACAGTTTTTATACTAACAGTTGGGGTTGTACAGAGGCTGTGAGGATGGCAGAGGCTTTTTCAAAGCTAATCTGGTACTACATCGTGCTGATGTATTTCAGGTTTATTCAACAAGAACTATTCTTTGATTTTTGGTTTTAGATTTTAAATATTTTGAGGATGCCTCCGATGAATACAGGGACCAGCGAGAAACCCTCCTCCTGCTCTGGAAGTTCCAGTATGACAAAACCAAGAGACTTGCAATTACTGCCATGTCCTGGTAAATTTCTTTAGTGCAAACCTGCTCTCAGCTGTTTTGCGGAGGAGTGCAATTAATTATCATGCCACTTTGAAGGCCAACAGCATCCTGGCCTGTATAAGAAACAGTGTGGCCAGCAGGGCTAGGGAGGTGATCATCCCCCTGTACTCGGCTCTGGTGAGGCCGCACCTCGAGTACTGTGTTCAGTTTTGGGCCCCTCGCTACATCGAGGTGCTTGAGCGAGTCCAGAGAAGGGCTACGAAGCTGGTGAGGGGCCTAGAGAACAAGTCCTATGAGGAGCGGCTGAGGGAGCTGGGATTGTTCAGCCTGGAGAAAAGGAGGCTCAGGGGTGACCTTATCGCTCTCTACAGGTACCTCAAGGGAGGCTGTAGCGAGGTAGGGGTTGGCCTGTTCTCCCACGTGCCTGGTGACAGGACGAGGGGGAATGGGCTAAAGTTACGCCAGGGGAGTTTTAGGTTGGATGTTAGGAAGAACTTCTTTACTGAAAGGGTTGTTAGACATTGGAACGGGCTGCCCAGGGAAGTGGTGGAGTCACCATCCCTGGAGGTCTTTAAAAGACGTTTAGATGTAGAGCTTAGGGATATGGTTTAGTGGGGACTGTTAGTTTTAGGTCAGAGGTTGGACTCGATGATCTTGAGGTCTCTTCTAACCTAGAAATTCTGTGATTCACGAGGAAGTGCTGATTTCTGTGGGAACACTTTTCTGACTAATTGCAGTCAGCTACTTTCACAACACCTAAACATGCCAGGTGCTTCTGGATGGGAAGCACCTTGTGTGAGGCTGAATATGCCAGGCTTAGGATATTCAGCAAAAGGTGAAGGTACAGCAGGCTGGGAATATCATACTCCCTGGCACCCTCAGAGCTCGGGGAAAGTAGAACGGATGAACGGGGAAATTAAAAAGCAACTTACTAAATTAATGTTAGAAACAAAAACCTCTTGGATAAAGTGCTTGCCGCTAGCTTTGTTAAGTATACGCATGAAGCCCAGGACTGATCTGGGAATCTCCCCTTTTGAAATGCTGTATGGTATGCCTTATGATCTCGAGATACCCCTTGATCATCCCCACCTACAAGATGATCAATTAAAACCTTACCTCACACAATTGATAAATAGACGCAGGGAATTACAGAAAAAGGGTTTAATTGCGCAACATCCCCCTTTGGATATGGCAATCCACAAGATACAGCCCGGAGATAAGGTCCTGATAAAAACTTGGAAAGAAGTTACATTAACACCACAATGGGAAGGCCCCTACGTTGTTTTGCTTACTACAGATACAGCCGTCCGGACTGCGGAGAAAGAATGGACACATGCCAGCTGTGTTAAAGGACCCATCTGTGACAAGAAGTGGGAGATCGCTTCAGGAGACAAAGGCCTGAAGCTCACATTGCGACGGACCCAATAGGTGCCGTAGGATAAGGTAGAGGCTCTCCCCTGAAGAACACTACTGCTGCCGAGAAGAGTTGAAACCTCGTAGTTGGCTGCAACCCAACTGACGAGAAAGGCAGAGGAGTGAATAGGTGGGGAAAGAATGGGCCTCGGTCATCCCTACTGGTATTTGGGGGTCCTAGCAGTGACTGTATCCTGCATAGTGACTCAACACCACCCCCACCAAGCTTTTAAATGGACTTTAAGTCGATTCGAAGATCAACAGGTTATTGCAACCCAGATAACATCAGGGGGGCCAAGCTTTACTTCTACACTATTGTCAACTATAGCAGGACCTTTATTACTAATAATAATAGCATTGACTTTTGGGCCATGTATTTTCAATAGTGTAATTGCAATTGTAAAAGGTCGATTAGAAGCTGCTCATCTTATGCTTGTGTGTGCTAAGTATGAATCTCTTGAGCAGGGGGAGGACGACGCAGAAACTTTGATGCTCAGCAAGCAAATATTGCAAAAATTCAATGAACAAAATATGTTAGAAAAAGAAAAAGGAGGGATTGTGATAAATTAGTGGGGGTTTGTTCATTGTCTTGCTGTAAATGTAAATCAAGAGAATTGCTCGTCCCTTCTTACACATCCTTGTATAACCATGAGACAGGGGAAGTGGAAATGGTTAATGTATGTATATAGTTCTATTGGATTTTGGTGATCAGTGTATGTATATGGTTCTTGTATTCAGTGGTTAAATGTATGCATATAGTTCCTGTGTTCAGCAATGGTCGCCTGACAGGAACAGCCTGGACCAGTGTTGTTGCTGGGCAGAAGACTATGGGGGGAGGGCATGCATGTGGTCTGGGGTCGAGAAGATTCCAGAAGGTGAAGAGGGCATGCTCGGAGGATGACACGCCCCCTAATGAATATGCATTAGTAGAGGGGATGTAAGCCCGAAAGGGGACCCTGGGGGGTGTGCGCTGTTGCGAAGCGGAGACTCCCCAGCCGCCCAGCGCTGTTTTGCTTGTGTCTGCTTACTTTATTAATAAAATAATTTCAATAGACCAGAAAATTGTGTGGTCTAATTTATAACACAAGACACAGCTTGTTTATTTCTGGTCAGTCCAAAAACTGTCACTGCTTTAAAGTACCACTTTAAAATCAACTCTTTTTTTTTTCTCTATGAGGTGTTATTATCATGGTAATTACCATGAAAAATACTTAACCTGGATGAGTCCTTTACTTTTTAACATACTTGATTCTCCCCAGAACTGGTTTGATCATGCACATAAATGTGAGGCTTACATAGCCCCTGCCTTATGCTCCTCTGCAGCCAAGCCTCTTCTGACTTGTTAGTGGGGCAATGTGATCTGCGTCCCTCCAAAGAGGATTTATGGAGAGACAGAGCAGGACTGCAGTCTACTGTCTCTTCAAGCCATTACAGTTACTATACTTTAATAGAATATTGAGGATGTAGTTGTGTGAGAATTAGAAAATAGCACTAAAATGAGGTATGAAATTGGGGGGGAAAAAAAAGGCATCTTTTATAGGTAGTTTGTCTTGCTGTTATTCTTGCCTCAAGGAAATGATAACAGAAAGATGGCCCTGGAATTGGAAGAATGACCCCAAATTGCTTTATGTAATAAGCTTTTCTAATTTAATTTTTGTTCTCACATTGTTAGCAGTGACAATGCATTTAGTGGACAGAGCAAGAGCATTATGATGCCTAGGTATTAGCACAAGTGAAAAATCAGAAATGTTTTTATTTTTTCAATTCAGAATAGTCAGAGAAAATAAATAACAGGTAAGTTTCACTGTCATTAATTTCAGTTCCATTCATTTCACAGAAATTTTTGTCATTGGTTGTGCTGTGTGATCTTAGGGCAAGCAACATTATTGAACTTTGTCCCATGTAAACCCTACACTAACTGTCCACAAACAGCAGAAGTTCTAAGTGTAGATGTTTTTCAAATAAAGGTATTTAAGAAGGCATAATAGCTAATTACTCAGAGTGTTTCAGCAAATATACTGATCCCTTCTTGAGTCAGAAGGTAGTTTCCCTTCCTGGTCTGTGGTAATGATCGTGAATTTTTTAATTGATAGCTGATTCTTGAAGCATCCATCATTATTTAGTGACAGGTAAGGGAAGTAAGTTTATTGGGTATTATTCTTTTGTGGGTTAGAAACTCCTTTTTTTTTCTTCTGAAAGATGGATACCACCACGTTCCTGCCTTTTTTCCTTTTCTCAGAGACAGCATTTTCAAAAGTAAAGATTACGTGATCATGAGGTGCACAAGCCAAGAAGTGATGGAGATTGACACTATATCTCAGTCTTTGCCATTTTTATCCTTTTCATCTACTGCTGTGGTTTTCAGATGTTCCATTCCTTGTATGCATATTGAGTCTAGAAGAATTATTCATGTGTGAACTTACTAGTGCATATATTCAAAGGGTCAAGCCTTTAGACTGTGCAATCCTGTGGGAATGGGCTCTGATGTTAATGTGTGAAACACTGCATTTCTGTGAAAGAATATGGTTAATAATAAATGAAATCTTATATGAAATTTCTCATTACAGGAATGCAAAGTACAAGGACCTATTTGCAGTGGGGTACAGCTCTTGTAAGTAACAAATGCAAAAATTTCATTGAGGGATTTAAAATATTAAAGTAGTGCATTGAGATTAAATCATATTATACTGCACAGGTTGCTTCTCATAGAAAAGACTCACCTAATTTCATAGCTGTAAACTGGGATTTAACTCAAGATAGGGATTACACCTATGTTTGTAACATGAGCATCCACAAATAAATAGGCGTAGGCAGTATTAGCCAGGGCTTCTGGTTTACAATAGTGCTGACTCTCCCTTTGGTCAAGGACTTGCTTCTAGAAGCACCACTTAATTCTTATTTTACCTGATGGGTTATGATTGGCATTTCCCTGTTCCCAGTCTTCTGATTGCTGAAAGACCAGATGTTTTGCCAGAAGATAATGGTGAAATGCTTCTCTAAATGTAAACTTATTGTTCCCTTGAAGGGGACATCTAGGAATGTCTCAGAAGATAAGCTCTCCATTAGGGCACATCAAGCCTGTATGTTGTGAAAAGGCACCACCCCTGCTGTAGTGTCTGTGATTAGATATGTGATAATTACGAGTAGCTATGGACGTCTCTGGTTCAGAGTTTCCTGTGTTAATCCATTGTAATTTCTGTCCAGTATTACTGCTCTCACATTCAGGAAATGGTAAATAATTCTAACAAGTTGATGTTTTAGCACCATTTTTGTGCTGTTTTGCTGTGTGCCTTACATCTACCTGCTCAGTTTATCATTGGGTTGTTTTTTGTTTGGTTGGTTGTTTTGTTGTTTTGTTTGTTTGTTTTCCCACTTTACAACATGGGAATCATATTGTGGGAACAAAAATGTTGGTTTTGCACCAGAATTGGTAACAAAAGCACAGGAAGTACCAGACATGCTGCTTCTTGGGAATGCCCAATGTATGGGGGGCAAGAGGGGTAAGAAAGACAAGTACTAAATTGATATTACACAGGAAAATACTTACTGGGTGTATGTGACCATGTAAAAAAGTTCTTTTTTCTAGAGATGTTTCTTTCCTTAGAGGAAAGGAATGTGGTATTGAGATATGCTTGCAGTGATAAGAAAGCTTAACAGACAACCTAGTAAAATGCAGACAACCAGACTCAGTGCAATTTAGGTGAAATTCATGTTATCAAATCAAGTCAGATAAGGGAAGAAACATTACCACCTCACAGAGTTAAAAAAAAAAAAAAAAAACTTGAAAAATAACAGGCTGGCAACTGAAAGCCATGTATTATCTGTGAAACATCGGATAGGTTGTGAACCTGGACTACCCAGTCAATGGGGAAACAGGAGAGGGTCAAGGTCGTCGAGAAAGAAAGTATATAAACCCTACTGTGTGACTAGTAGGTGTGTTCCTGTTTGTGGGATGCCCACCATTGCAATAGCGAATAAAAATGCTACTTCACTGAGATCCTCGCCTGAGCGAGTTATTGGCTACAGTGTTTCTCACAATATCAATGTGAAATGTGTCCATTTGATTCGTGTCGTGTATGAAACAATGCTAGGGCAGCATGATGAAATGTAACTTTCTATCTAAGAAAAACAGAGTGATTAGTGTACATAGTTCTTGTACTGGGCAAAATAAGAGTCTAGCAATTTGTATAAATAGAGGGCTTGAAGGACGAACACTGAGACTCGAGTCTGGGAGATAAGAGGACCAAGGAGTTTTCTTTTGGAAACTACTGACTTCTGCATGAGATGCTGCCCAAGCTTCTGATGTCTGGCAAAGGGATCCACCAAATAAGGAGAAAAGGGGAGTTGAAGGATGACCAAAGGACAAAGCCTGGGAGGAAGACTACGAGCCTTCAGCACTAGAGACCCCCAGAAAGACCACCAGAGACTGATACGCATGCGTCCAGA
>JAACYQ010012831.1:0-16870 GCA_011075105.1 Heteronetta atricapilla | reverse complement strand
AAAAAAAAAAAAAAAAAAAAAAAAAAAAAAAAAAGTATTGTGAGGAAACTGAGAAATCCTTTAATTAATCATGACCTAGAATGTAAAGAAAATATTCATACAGATGAGTGTTGATACAGAAAAAAATGATATAACACAGAAGGAAAGAGCTATGTCACAGATAATGCAATATGTATGGAAAACCTCTATGCTTAGAAAGAGGTACTTACCAAGAATTCCCTGCATGGACATCTGTCTGTGCACACACTCACACATATGCCATTAATCACCTGTTCCTGTGGAGGGATGTGGGTACTTGGACTGAGAGGGAGACTGGCAAGGATAGCTTCCTACATTACTGACCAGAAAGAAAAAAAGAACCAATGAGCCCATACTGAGCTTCTTTCTTAGAGCTGACAGATGGGACAATTGAGAAACAAGGGAAAAGGTCTAGCACACCCTAGATACATGTAATGAGAAAGTTTAACAAGCAAAGAGGTGAAATCTTTTAGTTGTTGTGGAGGTTTGGTTTGATGTTGAATGAGAATTCTGCAGCACAGAGGTCACATCAAGCCTGCCTTCTTGTAGTCCTGCAGTCCTACACAAATACCTCACATTTTACCTTCCAAAAATTGAGCCTTTCCAACATGGAGTTTGGCAACATTGCCAACATGATTGTACCTGTTCAGGTACATCAGTGGAGCTCTTGAACTTGTGCATTACAGCACAGTCAAACCACAGCAAGCCTTTCCCCCTCCACAGGTGCAGACCAGCAGGAGAAGGAGCATGCTGTGACTTCCACCGCTTCTCCAGTGCATGGGAATGCAGCACAAGTAGGATCCTGCACATACCAAAACAAAGACACAGAGGACAGAGGTATCACATAGCATGGAGCTGTCAGTCTGCTGGCCCCAAAATAGAAGTGCTACCTGAAGTGTTAATACAGACCTTGCTGTCAGATATGTACACATTTCTTCTAAGTGCCAGAAGACTGCATCCTTGTGACATCCCAGTGGGATGTGAGCGGGGAGAGCTAAACTTCATTTTACAGAAAGAGGATGAGGCACCAGGCAAATTAAGAGAGTTGTCTGAGGTGGGAGCATCAGCCCACAAAACCGATAACCCCACATCATATAGTTACTTTACAGTTCTTGGTATTTAGTGTTTTACTACAAATTCAGCTGCATTATTAATATAAATTATTTCAGACAAAATTAGCTGGTCATGGTGAAATTCTCATTGAAACATATCATAACGAAAACGTATATATATTAGGTGGACTGTACATCCCAAGACAGAAAGTCTCTTCTTACTGATGTCAGTTCAGTGTACATATTTTATTTAGGCCATACTGGCAAGCAAACCACAGACTGGGCTGCCACATGCACTCTGGTATTACTTTACTAAAGAACAGCCTTGAGACACCTGGATGAGTGTCTCCTTGTTGTTTGTGCTGCAGTAATTGTGGTCACTATGGAAACCCCAGAATCTGGAGGGGAGAACATTTGTCCTTTCAGGGCTTTGAGAAGGAGCTGCGAAAGGCACCAGCCATGAGAGAGCCTCACCATGTCCCAGCTGCAGGATGGCTGTGCAGATCCAGGCTCTCCTTTGTGCTCCCTTTTGGCATAACACACAATTCAGACTGAAGGTTTGAGGTTGAGGGGAGGTAGATAAGAAACTAAGGTGAAAACTCAGGCTCAGGGAGATCATCTAAGAGACCAGAAATGGATTTAACTTCTTTTGGCCTATGCTGGAAAAGAGAAGAGATATTTGATCTTAGTTGACATCAACCCTACAAAACAGCATATCTGCAATATGATATCTACAATGAGAGTTCTTTGTGCTGGATAAGCTCTGTGAGGAACATCAGAGTAGATGATTTCCTGGAGGTTATCCCTTCCTACCTAAATTATTCTGTGAATGTAAAGATTACATTCTTTAAAATACAGGAACTCTGGGAACTGAGCTAGTTTTGGAGTGTTGCTTGTTTTTGTTTCAATTTGTTTTGTTTCTTTGAGCAATGGCACAACTTCTATGGTTGGTATTTTTAGCATGAAACAGGCTGTAGATGTGTTTCAGATAAGGGAATATGTCTTTTAATATGATCTCTCAAGTTGGTTGAGATGGAAAGCAAGAACAACCTTGTCTCAAGAAGGCTAAAGTATATTCATTTTTGGCTGCATTTCAGACAAGATTTTAAGGTATTTTACTTATTTTTTTCTTCTTCTTCTGCAAATTTCACTCAGCATTGTCTCTATTACTAAGCAGACATGCTTACTGAAATCTGCCAATTTAGTCCAGCCTATATTTAGATCCAGGAAGTCTTATTTTACTCTATCTTTAATAATATCTTTTGCAAATTATAAGGAGAACACTCTTGGTTCCATACTACCACAAATCTTTCATTTGTGGTAGCTAATGAAAGTATGAAGCCTATTAGGTTACAGAAAAGGGGATTGAAAGTAGCTCTAAATATGGTCCTACCTCCTCTCTGGTAAGTTAATGACAGTACTGCCAATGACCTCCCAAAACCTCCTCCTCCAAAATTCCCTCTTAAAAGTTATGTACTGCGGGCCTCATTATAAATGTGAGCAATGGTGTACGTTCCTACCAGCTCAAGTATATTACATGGAGGGCTCACTAATTGAAAATTTATTTTTCTACATAGCATCAGTAAAGTCTCAAAATAGTCTTTAAGTGGAACTTAAATCATGCATAAAATCTTGCTGACAATTTAATAGAGCCTGAGGTGTTCAGTTCTGACAAACTCTCTGTTACTATAATACCTGTAATACTCCGGTAAAGCTAAAGTGTGTATGCTAAAGACATACATGAACAAACAGGTCCAGAGCAAAATAGAGAAGAGGAAAGTCAGTGATACTACCAACCTTGGCATACAAATGTCCGTAAGTACAACACCACGTTAATACAGCCTTAACACCATGCATGAACCTGACTCAAGAAGAACTAGCTTGAGTGGTTTGAATGCACAGAAAAACTTATGTCAGAACCTGGACTAACCAGCTCACAAAGAATTGAGGCTAGACTATTCAAAGGCTGTTACCTACCAGTTGGTGTACCTGGGAAATGTTCCTTCTCCAAATAAGCATATTTCTATTTCTAGGTTCAAAGACCTGAGAGGAAATCTAAGTCCCAAGCCTGGGATCAAATACAAGTCATGCAACCACCACACATGCACAATTTAAATTCCTTAGTATCTGCACCAGAAGGGGTTTCATAGTGATGCAAAAGGAAGAATCCCAGTTACATAGCAAGATGAACAATTTCTTACTTGCAAACATGGCCTCATAGCCTTTAAGGAATTGTTTCCTGAGTTTGCTTTACATGGGTATAATTGCAAAGGCAAGTGCATACAGAAGAGATTCTGCTCTTTGAGTGTCATTTTGAGGTAGCTTTGCACTGCAATGCAGTGTGCAAATGCTGCAGTTAAATTTCAGTTAGATAGCATTGATCAGTCTTTTAAAACAGTGTTTTTTCCTATCATAATCTTCACACAAATCAACACACGATGACTAAGATTTCTGGCATTACAGCCTTAAAAGAAGCTCCCACTTCTCACTATATATTTCAAGGATATGTTTTGAGATGCATGTGGCTCACACAGTAAACATAACAAGAAGATGCTGAGAGTTTGCTGCAGTCTATCTAGGATGCTCCCATAAATAACAAATCAGTTCAAAATCATGCCAATAAAACCTTGTGAAAGTACCATCCAGTTTGTCCCATGTTTATCATTAAAAGGGAACAGGCATATTTATAAAGTGTCATTTTCAGACTTTGTAGCTTCATCAAAAATATGAACAGAAAAAGAACAAAGCATTTCTTACAACAGCTTACAGCAGATACTTTCCAAAAGGCTTTTTTATGGCTTTGGAGGCTTACTTCTACACAATCATAGGGTCAGCTCACAGAAACCAATATTCTGAGTTAGCTGTTTAAACAGAAGGCAGCCTTGTCTATCTCCATAATCATTCATATAGGTATGGGACGATGAGTGACTGTTCTCCCTGTTTTAGAGAATATACAGGTGGAAGGGAGTAGAAGAAACAAAGATTAGTTTGATAAGGTTACAGGAATTTTTATATGGGAAAAGGCTTTTTCAGAGGTAGTTTAGGGATTTGGGGGGAAATGTATGTGTGTATATATGCATGCAATTCTTATTTAGTTCATGTGAGTTTTTCTCTTGACTGAGGTGTATGAATTACTGTAGAAATGTAAAAGTAGAAGTGATCTCAAGAGGACATCTGTTCCACATCACTGACAGATGTCTGTCTGACCCATTTTAAGGATTTGAAGCAAGGATTCCAGAATATCCTTAGAAACCTTGTTCCAGTACTGTTCCAACTCCATAGCCAGAGAATCTGTTTGAATAATGCCTAATTGGAGTATTTCTTGCTTCAACTTACTCGATCCACTTCTTTTCACAACAATCTCCCAATAGACAGGGAGAACAGGTAAGTGTCCTTTTCTTTATAATATTTTAATAACATTTGTGCATATTTAATCTGCATTATGCCTATTTCCTTTCCTAGACAGAAGGAGTCAGCTATTTGAGTTTTTCTTTACAGAAGATGTTTTTTAAGCATTGCTCTTTCTCTTTTTAAAATGAGAAAGATTTCCAAATTGTCTATACTTGAAAATGTGCCATCACCACTGAACATAGACATATTACTTATAGGTCAGGCCTCACTGTCCAGAGCAGAAAAAAATACTTACTCCCAGTTATTCAGAATATTACTATTAATTAATTCCAATATGTAATTTACTCTTCACACAACTTGATTTTCTGGGATTTCATTTTTTTTATTTTATGCTAAGCCCCTTTTCTGAAAACTGATTTCAGACTAGTTGTTTTCCATTTAATATTTGTGCATTTGATTTTTCCTTCCTAAATGATACTTTGCACTTGTCCTTATCGAATTTAATCCTATTGATTTTAGACCCTTTCTTCAATTTACGAAGCTCATCTTGTATTTAAATTCTATTCTCTAAAATGTTTGTTTCCTCTCCTAGTTCAATATCATCATCTGCAATTTTTAAGTTTTCTACATATTCCATCATGAAAGATGAAAATATTGAATAACACTGGACTTAAGGCAGACCTCTAAGGTATCTTATTTGATATGTTTTCCCAGTTTGACAACAAACCATTGATAACTGCTTCACCAATAAGTCCAATTTTTCAAACAGTTTTGCACCCATCACATAATAACTTAATCTAAACTATATTCCTCTGATTTACTTATGAAAATGTCAGGTGGATGTGTGTCAAAACCCTCGCTGAAGTCAAGATCTATCACATCTGCTGCTTCCCCATTATCCACTGGGCCAGTTACACTGTCAAAGACGGAAATTAGATTGCTTTGATGTGATTTGTTCTTGACAAACCCGTGCTGGCTGTTTCTTATCACCTTATTTTCCTCTAGGTGTTTACAAATTGATTGTTCAATAATTTGCTCCTGCATTTTTCTCAGTATCAAAGTCAAGCTGACTGGCCTATAATTCCCTGGGTCTTCCTGTTTCCCCTATTTAAAGATAGGTAGTGTGTTTGCTTTTCTCCCATCCTCTGGGACCTCACCCATCCTGCATGAGCTCTCGGAGATAATTGCTAATAGTTCAGAGATCACTTCAGATAGTTCCTGAAGTACTCCAGGGTGAATTTCATCAGGCCCTGCTGACTTGAATGTAGCTAACTTATCTGAATATTCTTTAACCTGTGCACCTTTTTCCTGCAAATTAAACAACTTTCTGCCCAGCATGTGCTACGCAGTTGTTATGCTTTAAGGAAATATTTCTAATACTGTAGTTGTAATTTACTTTGACTGGCAAAGTAGTTATCCTTCACTGCATAGTGTCAATAAAAAAGAGTGGTTATATCCAGTTCTAGATTATGCTCAGGTGGAAAGACATATTTAAATCCTAACCTGTGAAATTTCAAAAAAGTGCCTGATACCCTGCCTCTGTAGACCAATTCACAAGCACCCCAGTTAGACTTCAGCACTCTCTCATACCACCAAAGCTTGTTTTAGGGCAGGGCCGAGGCAGGTCTAATTGCAGAAGCTCAGAACTTCAAAAGGTGCTGGAAGCACCTGGAAGCATTTCCAAAATATACAAGCCACTTATGCAGTCAAGTTACATATAAAATGCAGCAAGGCCATCCAGCAAAAGATAAAACAAGAATATATTGATCAAGAATTATGGATATGAGCTATGCTGTAGCTCTTCATCAGATAAGGTTTCTTCAAACTAGGTATAGCTACAGAATGACCCTCAGCTATTGTCCTTCTGTTTCATGAGCTCTGCTCATGTTTATAAAGTAGTCTTTCCCTCTATCTCTCAAATGCACACTTGACATACTTGCTGTACTTGCAATTAGGGCAGGAGAAGCCCATTGTTCATGTTTTCCCCTCTGTTTTTTCTACACAAGTATTTCTCACTGGGGACCTAAAAGGCAAAATATTGATTTTTTTTTTCTTCTATTTTTTTTCCTAAATGACTTGTTCTTTTTTATTATGTTATACTGGTGGTTTTAATTTCTTACTGCCTACTTTAATGTAGGCATCCTAAAGACAGACAAAGATGAAGTTCTAACCCTAAGGCCCTGAAACAAAAGATACAGCGTCTTCTCTCTGTCCCTCAGAAACAGGGATAAAATGGCTTAGTTGAAAGAAATCGGCAGCAAGAAGGGTGTGAAGAAACCATTCATTTTCCTTACCTGTCGATTAACACAAAGGATGCTCCTTGGACACTGGAATGGCCTTTCTCACAATCAAGAATCCATCTTTCAGTCTATTCATAGTACACAAAATTATCCCAGCTCTGACCCCTTGGTGAGCTTTGTGGCAGTTATTGCTTGTCAGTACCGGGGGAGCCTTGGAGAAGACCCCAGGAAGCACAAGATCAGGCTGGCACCTGGTGATCAGATGACAGAAGTTTGAGCCAGCACATTTTATGCACATGAAAGCATACCATTTGTAACTAAAGAGGGGATTCCTTGAAAATGCTATTCTCCCACTGCTATTATAGTCAACTATCACTAAGTTAATAGATTCTGACTGAAAACTATTTCAAGATACTTAATTTGAATAAACAAATTAGAAAAGTCATAAAAATTGCAGAAATAACCGCTGATAACACCAGGTCTGTCAGTGCTTTAGCCAATAGTCATGAATCGGGTCAGGCTAGACCTCAGGGAAGGCAAGTGCTGGCAGGAGCCGACTATTGCCCAGGAAGAGAATCCCTTTGGGCAACTGGTTCTTGAGCCAGCCCCAGGGATTACATGTGCCCTCTGTGCCATGTTGCAGCAAGTGTCCTCACATCCTGCCACTGTGCACCACCAGGAAGAGCCTAACCACAAGCCATCCTTGCTCATGGGGCTTTCTGCCTGTTGGCAGTGCCCACCCTGACATAGGGTGTGGCATTTGCTTTTGCTGAACTCTATGAGGCTCCCATCCCCCCATTTCTTCAGCTGTCAATTACTACAGGTCTGTTGTTGCTTCTACACTGGGGTCAGCCTGCAATTATCGTTCAGAGAGACAGGAATATAAGACAAGAGACCTTGGGCCAATATCCCATTAAAGAGAACTAGGCAGAAAATGAGCAGGATAATAGGGTAAATGCCAATGGCGATACAGAGATTCATCAAGAGTTAGTACACAGTGCAGGAGCACACAACTGCCAGACCTCTAGTCTTTCCAGTCACTGACATGATACCACCAGAAGGACTGACAGTAACAAGAGCTTTTCCAAGGAAACTTGGCAGGGAGAGACTAGCTTCAGTGGTGTTAAACTCTTTTCTCATTCCCACAATGATCCATCCAGACTAGGAAAGACAAATAAGAAAGCCCAGAAGAAAACTGTCTAAAGCATACTGTAGAAAGAGGCCTCATTTTTCTTAACTGTCAGACACTTATTCCAGAAAGGAATAAAAAATGTTAATTTCAGCCAAAAATCACAGACATCAACCAACAGTAAGCTCTGAAGATGCTTTTTCATGAGGGAAACTGGGATGGGCATGTGTAGAGGAACACATTCATATCTGGATTCATATCTGAGGTTCCTTTCCATTTACGAGGAGTGAGGGTTGGAAGCTGAGCTGCAGCTGAGGCCAAGTGCAGCTCCAGCAGAACTGGGAATTGAGGAAAATAAAGAAATTGTGTTCAACTTCAGCACATATTAGAGATAAATATAATGATTCATGCACTCTAGAAGCAGAGAAATCATGCTTATTGCAACACACAAAAAAGCACAATTCAACCAAAATATGTTCTGCCATAAAAACAGAAATTAGCTGCAAAAAGAGGTTTCCATTAATTACTCTGAAATAAGCATAGGCAATTCACAGACTGTAAAATCATTCTCTCTATCTGCTTTCTGTGACCAGAGTGGGCTCAATGTTTTCTGAAACAATGGGACTTGTAGTTCACAGCAAGAGATCCTCTGGTCCCTGTTTACAAGCACCTCACCTTCTCTGCAACTCTAGTGTATTCTCTGAAAGATAATGACAGCAGAAGACCTAAAAATACACACCAGCAGCAGATGTACCCCATGCGATTGGCAGAGAGGATTCCAACAACATCAAGATGTTGCTGATTTTGATTTGGTTCCAGAGGTGAAATTGTACTGTTCTTGCATTGATCAAGAACTACCAAAACAGATCATCTTCAGTGCATGCTGATCAACCCCTTCTTCAGTAATGTAGAGTAAGATTGCAGAAGGAAGGAAATGTCCATCTCATTCATGTTTGCCCAAGGCACAGTTTAAAGCCAAGTTCCCTTTTTGCGAGTTAGGCTGAAGTTTTCCTGTTGTGGTAGTGTTCCCTCTAAAAGGTGCCGTGAGGTACATTGGATGTGCAGCTGCATACTGGAGAGGTAAAAGGCTGTCTTCACTGGCTGCAGTAAAAAGCTTCAGATGGGATGGGATAGCCAGGGATTCATTTCTTCGTATTTAGTTTGTTATGTTTCTGCAGTTTCCCTGTCGAACTGAAAGCCAAGGGATATCTTACACATGTTCTTGGTTCTCTTTAAGACAGCTCTTCTCTTTAACCTGGTCTGGAGTGGGACCGATACAGGTCTTCCCCCTGCTGATGCAGGATGTATCTCATCTCCTAATTCAACAGAATTTCAATCAATGTTAATTCAACTGCTATGTTGAAACCTCTGAGCTGGCAGAATTTTTTTTTCCTTAACTATCTTTTCTTCTTTATCTTCATTTCACTTAGGGAGAACAACCAAAAGCTAAATTACTTCTGTTTCCAAGGTCTATTTCAAGGTATATTTTTCAATGTATCCCTTAGCCATGGTCTGGAATCCTGCATATGAAGGTGTAGTGGCAGTACGCACTAAAAAGAATGTCTTGTTTGCTATTCACCTCTGAGAGAAAGACTGCCTCAGTAAAAGAGAACTGAAGATCAGGGACATTCATTTCATATAGAAACATCATATGAACAATAGAAACACTGACTTTATTCCAGAGAGTCAAATCATAAAATCTGGCCTGAAGAATTTAGTGGCTGGCTAGAAAATCAAACCACTCCTCCCTTCAGTTCCTCTGATGCTGGCAAGGAACACATCTTTCTTTGGTCAGGAGGAATGCAAGTTTGGCAGGCCAGGTGGTGACATGGCCTTTATCAAAATGAGAAGTTAGCAAGAGTGGCTACTTCCTCTGTTTATGCAGCAAAGTTGGCCTTCACCAAAGACATCAGTCAGGTGCCAGGCTTTTCTCCCACTCTTCCTTCATGTTTTTTAGTAGTCTTCAAGCTCATTTCTTTGTCCTTCCAACATAGCAGCTGTGTTGGGCAGCCAGTAAAATAAATTTATGAACTATCTGAAAAAGCCCAAAGGGCATCAAGCAGACTCTGTTTATCTGGGTTATTTCTAAGGGTACAGCCAGGGTATTGGAGGCAGGTGGTCAGAACCCCAGCTGATGTAAAGCAGCACTGCTTTACTGTCTTCAACACAATGGGATTACTTCTGGTAAGGCCCTTGCTGCTGTAACTCAGCTGCTGGAGAAACATCAGCAGAAGATCTGACCTACCTATTACTTTGTGCATGTTAAATAAGAACTACATTATTCCATCCACTGGTATCTGGGTAGTGCTGATTTCCTGGGGTGTCATCATAAACAAGAAGATGCTGAAGGGACTCTTAAAAATGCTGTCTGAACTGCAGTGGGACAGGATTTGAAACAAAGGAGATCTGAAAGTGCCAAACTGTGTCTGCAAAATGCAAGCTTGCAATTGTGCATTCAGCTGTTCTGAGGACATGCAAAGGGCAGGCCAAGTTTGCGTACATTTTAAATGCATTCCTGGCACATAAATACTCTTCTTATGAGCTACAACTAGCAAAGGGAAACAAAATTAGAAAACAATTAGAACTACTTTTGATTTCTTTCAATTCCTTTCAGCCCTCCTTCTGTTTCTCAGCCAGGTTCATTTTTCATACTGAGATGGTAAGTATACACACAAGTACAGATGAACAGTATGTACACCCCCTTTGATATATTTACTTATTTATATATGCCTTTGGATCCCATTGCATTTTTCACACGTGTAGCATCAACAATGCCTGTGTCCTGCTCCAACTCCAGCTCAGGTAGTTATATCCTGCCTTGCTAATGACCTCCCCAGAGTTTCATTTGGATGTAGGTTTTCTTTCTTAGCTTTCTGTCCTAAACAATTTCTCTTCTTCTGATGCAAAACTGGTACGTACAACACATCATTTGAGCATTGCTAACGTAAGATTAGTCTTTTATGTTTATAGTCTTCTTTTTTAAAACACCTCTCCATGCCATTACACCTTTGAGGGAATTTCTAGGTAAACTGAGTTATTCATAAATATAAGCATCCAAATTCACATTTGGTTTAAGTGTAAAGTCCCCCATGTTTGCACCTAGCAAAGTTAATCCTGGGAGAAAAAGAGGGAAAATATCTTACATGATTTCTTCATCACATAAGTAGACATCACCTGTTCACCTCAAAACTACACTCTGAAGATGAGATTAGTGCCTGAGAATCATCTTCAGACACTGTAAAAATACAATGCATTTTAACAAAAAATATTACTTTTACTTGAAGAGAGTCTCATCTATTTTCTTCCTCTCTGTCTTTTCCCCGGATAACCTGAAACTACTTCTGACTCTCTGACTCAAGCTCATTCAAACCAAATCTGGGAGGAGAAAGACTGTTAAATAGACTTTGCACGACTCAGACTCCAGGGTTGCTAAATAAATGTGCAAGGGTTTGGCTACTCATAGTTATTTCCATGGCTATGGGGTTCCTGACACGCTAAGGCCAGTTTACTGCTGTTTGGATGGCCACATTTCCTTCTGTGTCTTAATGCACAGTGTATGTAACCTCTTTTCATGCTATGCCTTGGACCAATCTTAAGTTTGAATGGCTCCACGCGACCTACAGAGGGTAAATCTCTTTCTATTTACTTAAACACATGCTGCCTGGTAGAAAGCTCTCCTGTGGCAGAGGGAAACAATTCTGGATTCCATCTTGGAAAGCAATGGAAAAAAGGTGATTCTATTCACCTTTGATTGCTGCCACTAGCTACTGTAATTCCCTACCACAGAGTGAAGATAAATACAGGCTTAGTGCACAAGTTCCTGGAGGCCGCTCTCTTGTTTCTGTCATGCAGGAAGCCAGACAGCATTGGCCTTGCAATCTGTGATGGTATTCCACAACACATTTTAACCCTCACTCCCCTTTGATGACTTCTCTTCAAAGAAAAGGAAAAAGCAAGATACAAGTGGTGGGTTACGAATGACAGATCACCCAGGCAAGGGTTCTTCATAGAAGAATCAGATAAAAAGATGGAAGTGAGCTGGATAATATTCAGGTCCTCCTTTCTGCCCTGTTGTTTGATGTAAGATAGAGACAAAACTTCAAGCCAAGAAGCTAAGGAGAAAGAAAAGTGATGTTTTAATGAACAGGTGGACACTGCTTGTGGAGGCCACCTGCACATCATTTGTAGGTTTTCTGCAACAGTAATGCCTTGATGGCTGTAAACAATGTTCTTGGCTATGTTAACAACAAAGAGCAGAGTGAACTTTGTTGAAAACTCCATGCTTTAAGGAAACTTCTGTCAAATACTTTTTTTTTTTAAATAATTTAAAAAGTGAAAAAAAAAAAAAAAAATCATCACTTTTTTCCTTCTGCTTTTTTTCAACCAGTTCTCAAAATAGCTTTACAAGACTGGTAGGCAGACCTCAGTATTTATTGTGTATATGGACAGCTCACATGGATTAGGAAGAATATGTTCTGTCTTGTGTCACAGTTTGATACAATTGCTTAACTGCATTTTGGATATTTCACTCTCCATGTATTAATTTGCAGTTGGACCGTGTCAAAATCAGAATGAGAATAATCAGCACTCTGATCTAGTGTGGCTACACTACTCCTGTAAGTTTTTGTAAGATATTGAACCTTGCAAAGCACTGGGAATTTAAAACTCATTCCAAGAATCACATCCGTTCCTAAGCACCAAGAACCCACCAAATAACAAAGAAATCCTCTTGAAGTAATGACAAGCTTGGTAACTAACCACAGTGAATTGAGACTGAGGAAAGGAAATGCGGACTCTTCCTACACATAGAGACAATTTGACAGATAATTACTCCTGTGAGTCATTCTTGAAGTAGACTTCCTCTGATAAGAAACAAATTGCCATCATTCCTTTTGTTCCTTCCTTAGTCTCATGAAAAAAAAAAAAAAAAAAAACTGCTGCAGGATGGGTGGCCTCTATGGTCACTAGTTTGTTAAGCAAAGAGGCAAAGCCTAGCACTCTTAGGTTTATAGGTACTCAGCTACCATAGTTAAATGTTTTTAAGAGTATGTTTCTAACCACCCTGAAATTACTGGACTTCCTTCAAAGAGGAAGAAGGAAAGAGGCCCACAGGAAACTCGTTTGTCCTCCAAAACACTCCCCAGCAGTTCTGTTTCCACACCAGAATAACCAGTGACTCCAGGATAGGAGAGATTCTGCTCAAGAGACAGACGGCATTTCTCTGCATTTTTGCCATTCATGCTCTCTGATTCATTATGTGTCCCTAGTGGAAGAGGCAAAATACATGAAACTTGAAAAGTGCAGGGACTAATCCAAATACACACAATCATACTCCACTCTGTATATAATGGAAAATGTCACAGTACATCACTGAAACATTGTCTTTGTCGTGAACCTTGTCAAGCTCTCTTTACAGACAATGCAGAGACTCCTACTGGGGATTCACTGGGGTTGCTGGATTCAGACCCATGAGAATCAGACCAATAAATAAATAAATAAATAAATAAATAACTGTTTACAGTAATTTTTAGTCTGATTGCAACCATTTTATAAATCTTTTTTGTTATCATAGTCAATGCACTTTCTTCCAAGGAGAGTCAGGGTTATGTCTGGCTCATGGGAAGGAGAAAGATTCCAATATATCTTCGACTGTTTTAACGAAACACTTTCCAGTTCTCAGTCACTAGTCTCTCAGTAGGAGGCAGGCACCCAGTCAGTGAGGATGAACATCATGTTAGGAATGCAAAGCACTTAATAAAAGGAAGACTTGCATCTCTGAAGTGCACAAAGGCACTAACATTTGATTACCTGGAAAGACACTCCAGGGAGAAATTCACGACCACAGAAAATAGTTTCCAAATTACATATGGTACAATGCAAGCATTCAAAACTAGATGCAAACTGTAAAATGGATTCTTCCAAAAGAGCATCAAATGGTGAATTTAGCAATAGTGTGAAATTGGTTCTGAATCTCCTTTACTTCTATTTTGTTTAAAAGGTTTACACCCAAGCAAAAGAAGCCAAAGCTACCATCAGTTGGAGCACGGCTGTGTTTACGTCTGTTTTTCATTGCTGCAAACTACGGATCAAGATACTGGCAAAGAAGTCACAGACAGAAGGGAGAAAGGACACCAGTTGTACTGTTCCCACATTTCAGTAAAAACACAGCGTTACAAGGAGGAACAAAAATTGTTCAAAGGTCTGTAGTAAACCCTGAACAACAACAACAACAACAAAAATGAAATCTTATGGGACTGTACAGTACATTTGCTCTACAGGGTCACTCAAGGCTGATTCGAGTCCTGTAGACAGCAAGACATACAACTTTACAGCAAGGCTACTATCTTGCTAGGTAAGTCCTTCAAATCACTGTCTTGCTGCTCCTGACTCAAGAGCAAGAGGAAGAGATTATGATGAGGGGAGAGAGGTACACAAATAATCAAAGACATTTTTCAGAGCTTCAAACATTCTAACCTTGATCTGAAATCCCACTAGACTCACCAGGAGCCTGTTTTCAGCAGGCTTTGGACCTGCCACTAATCCAGTAAATTTTAGGGTGGGATTGCCTCTCTCCAGATATGCTCTTAACAGATAATTTTTCCTTTCATCACAAAGCAACAGATGAAAAACAGCTTTCAAACAGTTTTCTTGGGGGTGAAGGCATAGACTATGTGTCCTGAAATAAGTTAAATAAAATATTACCATCCTTCACTTTTATTTATTATGAGAGCATATCTTCAGACCCTAATATTAACCTTTGCACAACTGAAATGAGCAAGAAGGAAGGGAGCTTGTCCAGAAGTTGCCAGTATTACCTGATATAACTGCTGGTGATCTCTACTGGAAACTCTCAGTGGAGTTAGCCCTCACCAGAGCATCATTCTCCCTTTTCCTGGAATGAAAGAAGAGAGAGAATCTTAGTTGTTAGAGTCAGCTGCTTAACCTTACCTTTACTTCCTTTGTCCTGAGGGTGGAACCAGATTAAGAGACTCTAAAACAACTTCTTCAGGCAGAACCTTATTTTATGTGGGGTTGATCTGTTTGATCCCCTTTCTGCTCATTCCATTCCACAACCATTCGCCCATTGTCTTCTTAGAATATGCAACGCTGCTATTGTAACTATGTAACTATGGAGTAGGGATATATTCTTCATCTCCTTGCATGGCTCCTTTGGAATCAAGCATAACCTGTCATTTCCAGATAATCTTATTAGAGTCAACTCCATTGAGTGAGGAACCACAGCTTAAACACATGAAAAAATATGACTAACATGAGGCAGAGAGTGAGCAGGCTCTGTAAACAAAATACAAACAACCACATTCACAAATGCAATCCAATGTGTGTGTATCAGGAAATACCTGCTGTGTCTGCATGTTGCTATTTTTTCTACCGACTAGCCCAGAAGAAAAGATTATGAGGCAAAATGAAAAGGAGATTAAAACTTTTCATAAGATGATAACATTTCAGTACTTTAGCAAACACTTTAGAGGTACTTTGCAGAGTTGGTGTAACACGCACGCTCCTCCAGCCTGATCTAACCCCTTGTTGAAGCCATCAGAACCCTGCCCCTTCATTTATGCGAACATAATTCAGACCTGATGTGTGCACACTATCAACACTGCCTCCAAAACTGATGTGCTTATTTGCATACTCAAAAAGAACAATCAGACAGATGGAAATAGTACTAATGTCACATCCTCAGTCAAGCTCTAAAAGCAGCATCTCGTAGGCATGAATTTGCATGGAGCGAGGGACAGAGCTACTTCTGAACCTGTTGAAGGACATGGTGCCCCATCACTGAGGCTGCTGGTGTGCTACATGTTCCCACCTTCCCCTGCCAAACCACACAAGTGTCACACAGGGTGTTTAACCAGCATTACCACTTCCACCAGCACCAGGCCCCATGAAGGGTACTTTATACAGAGGCTCCTGTTTGGAGGTGGGAGGTGGATCACATATAAGTGTGTGCACATGTCCAGTGACAGCTGAACTGAAGCGGGGTGTTAGGATGCAAAAAACACTGAGGAACACTAGAGGACAAGTAAGGGAGGAGTCAGAAGGCAAGAAAGGAGATTCTCTCGAAGGCACTGGCTATTTTATCCAAATTAATTGTTGAGCCAGACATCCCACCAGGGCGGCAGTATGGGCTGACACAAACCATTGCGTTATAAGCAGAATATGGTGTATTTGGAAATAGTGCTCCACTGCAGTTAAAGCAGCTTGTCCAGGAAAACCTATCAATTTAATCCTGCCTAGAGAGCACCAGGGCTGTCATTCCCCACCTGTGCTACAGAGCTACTTGTGTATATTCATGAGCAGTGGTCTTATTACTAAGAATACACCTAATGTGTATTTCAGTGTAGCAGGAGACAAGTTACAACAGCCCTATTAAAAGAAATCACAGAGATCACAGAATTGACACATTCTGTTTAAAGGCAGCCACACTTACACTTGATTGCACAACTAGAGACAAGTTTGTTATATACCTCATCTTTCATTAACACTCATATTTACTAGTTTAAAACATAAGATAAAAGGGATCCAGCCGTGTTTTGGCAAAGGAATAGGGGACAGTATCAAATTATAAACTAGGCATATTTATAGGTGTAAACAGATCTAGAAATGGATGAGTTAGATATAATAAGCACTCAATGATATGGGGCAAACACAGTGAAACTTGAAAGCAATAAATATCTAATAAATTGTAACATTTGCTCTTAGCAGGCAAATGAAATATGAACAAATAAGTGTGTGTAAGAATGGAATAACCACATTAAATAATTTGATCGTTGATACAGAATGTTTTACAACAGAACAGCACAAAATTGATCATACAGTTATTTGTAAATGTTCATTTTGTGAATAAGTATGATTGTCCAAGTTCATACTAAGGAAGCCACACTGAATTTCAACTAAACTGGTGGTTTGGGAAAGATGAGGTAAAGTCTCAGAAAGCATGCAGAGAGAACACTGCACTGTTAGCAACAAATAAGGGCCACAGATGTAGGTGATATAATACTTCTGGAAAAAAGAAAAGGAAAGAAGAGAAGGGAAGGGAAGGGAAGGGAAGGGAAGGGAAG
>JAACYQ010012828.1:0-15429 GCA_011075105.1 Heteronetta atricapilla | reverse complement strand
TTAGTTACTTCTTACAGCAACTGGGACAGAGTAGTTCCAGTGACAAAACTGAAAATTCTTATTACACTGCTTTCCAACAAACACCTTAATGGGAAAAAAAATAGTAATAACTTTTTAAACATATTTTAACAATTATACCTGCATTGCTATAAACTATTTTCTGATTAGAGTATACTTTTCAACTTTTACCAAAGATTATCTTTTTGCTGATAATTTCAGTTATATTAAATTATCAATGGTTAAGACCATGATGATCTTTTTATGGAAATTTTATGTGCTACATCTTCATTCCTTTTGGTATGTTACCACCATTGTTGAATGGTGAATTCATTTATTTTAGTTGAGTTCATGTTGAATTCATTTATTTCAGTGAAGTTATAGGATTTTTTTTTCTCTTAGGGTAGGAAACTGTGGGTTTGCCTTCAGAGATAGAATGTAACCTCTCAAGCAGAAAAATTAACAGTTTCCAAGCTCAAGTAACTTGTTAGTTTTGCATAATTTTAAGACTACCCAACTTTCCAACTACCTAGGGTTAAGTAGAAAATAGTTTTTAAATGCATAAATCCATTTGGAATCATTTCTAATGTAATTCCTAAATTAAATAAATAATATGCTGATAAAATGTAAGATATTTTAAGAAATGTACATATATACTTTTATGACAGTCACTGTCAGTTTCCCATTTTGTAAATTACAATATTATTTAATGTAATTATTAAAGTTATTTATATTTTTTATATATAATTCAAATTATATTGATTGGTAATTTCAAATGCACTGATTTGAAATTTTGGTACTATATATTTTGAAGACTTCTTGAAGTAGATTTTAATAAGAAATGTTTTTGTCATTATACATATACATGTTCATCTAGATAGCCTATCTGATAAGGGATTTTTCCTATATTTCCATAACACATTTGAGAAAACAAGACAGCAATTAAACCTCTCAGAAATGCAAAATAAAAGAGCAGTGCCAATTCTTGTACAATAACCCTCTCTGGTATCCCTGATACCTTTTAATCTAGGCTAATATTTGAGGATATTTTGTTAGTAAAACTGCCATATGTATATCTGCATATAGACAGCAGAAACAGTGATGTCAAATATCAGTTTTCAGTTGGAAATTAGTGGCAATTAGTGGCAACTAGTACCTTCATAAATAGACATAAATGATGTAGAGACATCTGATCAGTTTCTGTTTGTGGTTATATCTATTGTTTGATATTCATTTTATTCTAAAAATAGTTTATTAATTAGCATTTTATTTACCCCTGAGTTACATGATTTAGAACATAGTTTAGAATATGTTTTATTCCTAAAAATATAATTACTAACAGATAATTGCTGATTTGGGTTCATGCTGATACCAGATCAAACTCTAATTCATCAGACTTATGCTAAAGAAACATCAGTTTAGAAAATTAATTATTCCAAGCAAGAAAAGATTGTATAAGTATTATCAAATCACAACATTTTGAACATATTCTTCTAAAAAATTCTCTGAAGTATTTTAGGTAATGTAACATTTCTAGAGAAAAAGTAAAGTTGTAATCATAGTAGGTCACAAAAACTGCATGGTTCAATTCATCAAGGCTTTTAACAAGAATATTACATTTCTGAAATCCACTGATTTTTTTCTACATGATAACTACTGTAATTTATTTATTTTTACATATATTATGTAGCCTGATTCCAGTAGTTATGCTCTCCATAATGGCTGTCATTAAAAGTAAGAAGCTGTGATGCTCTGAAAAGATGGGATCTGAATATGCATAAATGCACAATTTTCAGCATGAGAAAAGCTTCTAAGTTAAACATAGCTTTATAAATAACACAGCTTAGCAGTGTATTTGTTATATACCAGTTGCCATAAAACTGATGCAAATATGAAGTCCCTGAATTTCTCATTTGAGTGTTTTGGTTGGCTGATTTAGTTATGTAGTTTCATAAATATTGTAATGACATTTTTGAAAATCATAAATGAGGATTGATGTTATTATAATACTGTTTGACAAAAAAAAAAAAAAAGGAAGAAAAAGAAAGAGAAAGAGAGAGAGAGAGAGAGAGAAAGAAAGAAAGAAAGAGAGAAAGGGAGAAAGAAAGAAAGAAAGAAAGAAAGAAAGAAAGAAAGAAAGAAAGAAAGAAGGAAAGAAAGAAAGAAAGATCTAGATTGTTGAAAAGTGAAGCTTTATTCCAAGGGAAATAAATAAATAAATAAATATTGAATGATAGATAATAATAACTGCACTTTTTCTTCATTGTTATGAATTCTATTAATAAATTTTGTACTCCAAAATTGCACAAAATGAAAACAGATGTGTTTATCTGGTAATATTTATAGCTGTACTATCTATAATTTAAATATTTAGCCAACAAAGATGTTGTACTCTATTTCTGATAATCACGCCACGTATCATGAAATTCAATTAGTCTAGATCAAACGCATTTTCTTCCCACTCTATTTTCTAGCAATTGAATTTATACTCTCAGTCACTATGTTCGTGTAACAGAACCAGAAGTGCACTTGTTGTCCTGTTTTAATTTAAAGTGTTCAAGAACTCATTTATTATTTTTATAGTGAAGTACTGACATTAGAATCTGTGAATTTGGAAATACACAGGTGTCACAAAATCAGAAATTCTCTTAGGTTTGAAGAGAAATAGCAAACTTTCATTATTATTATCCATTTTGTAAGAATAAGAGTATTAAAACGGGGATGGGTGCGGGGGTGTCAGATGGGCTGATGGACTGGTTAAGCTGTGGTTTTCTGAAGACTTTCTTATCAACATTTCAGCGTTGAAGTCAATATGGAAAAGGTGCTGGAAGACTAACCTCAGTGTCCTAAGGAGAGTTATACCAGTTTCCTGGCTGATAATCTGGTATAATGTGCAGATAGATATAAATATCTATATAGACAGATAAATTGTTAAATACCCTCTGAATTACTGAAAAATAAAGGCCAGTGTACAGAGCAGAATAAATATTTTAATTATTAATATACTAATTTTCTAGGACCAGTATCACAGGGCATGCAATTTCATAAGTGAATATAAGGTTGGGAGTTATAAATGGAATGCCAAATTAGGGAAACTTTATTTATGCAGGGGACATAACACCTAATGGTTTCACCGTATCATATGATTTTGTCAGATCAAGTTTCCCCAAAATGTACAGGTACACAAATGGAACTGCACATACACATTTCAACATTTGAAGAAGAATAGCTTGCATAGAGCCAAAGTGGGGATCAAATTAAATATCTGAGCTAACTTACAGAATATCTGTTAGTCCACTGTAGAATATTCACATTCTTGTTCACAAAAGCAAAAATACACTTCAGGCACCAGAAGGGTGACACTTCACTTTCTCTTCTTACTTTAAAAAGAATCATGTTTCTTTTGTGGATCTGCATGCAGGCCAACAGCCAGATGGAGTTGGCTGTTGTTCCCAGCTGCTTGCTGTAGCAATTTATACCCATAATAATGGGAATAAATTAGAGCTTTTCTGTTTTAAATATATGCACTTAGAATATTTTTGCTTGCAAACTGCGGGTGCCAACATTTTGTTTGTATTACTGTACTAAATGCACCATGTTGTATGTGCTAAGAAAGGTGACAGTGTCAGTGAATCATCATTTCCAAGGCTGTAACAGAATTTCCACAAGTACCACAATGAGAAAGTCATTCATCAAGATTAGTAATAAAAATGACAGACACAAGCATGTTCATACACAAGCTCAGAGATATTTCCCTGCTCATTCTCTAGCAGAGTCTACAAATATATCACTCCTAAGTACAACTGGTGATGATCTATCTAGCCTTAAATTAGAACTGAGTGATATTGAGGGTGAGGGAGGAGGTAACATGTAATTTGATATTATTTTAAAATTTGTTGTCATTCTTTTTACAGTTTACTGATACTGTTTAATATTTTCCAAATGATGCAGACTTAATCATGGAAAATACTATAATATCTGATATATATATATATATTTCAGTATGATTAAAAACAATTCTTTATCTATATCTGTGTCAGTATGTTCTTAACGAATGTCAATATTTCCTATTAAAATGCTAGTGATGGATTTGTGTTTGAGGAGACAGGTATACCAATCATGAAGGAATGTCTGGGTCAGAGAAATTCAGTCTGGGTATCAGTATTTTCACTTCTTAATGTAATTTACCTTACTGGAGACTGTAACCTGAATTAGGAAAAATAAATTAATTTCCCTGCCAAACAACATAAGAATATTGTCAAAGTGTCACATACAAAGTGCCACAAAATATTCACAGGCTTCTACTGTTGAATGCACTGAGGCCAGCTGTGCTCAGTGCAGAAGGTTTTAATTTTTATTTCTTTCTCTTTTAATTCTATGACTGTAGTCAGTAAAATATTGGGATATCATGCTAGACTGAGGTGAAGAGTGAGCAATAGAAGAAATCGGGTTTGATCTGGTTTGATGGTATTCATCTGGGTGCTTCAAATATGAGGGAATGAAAGAAAAGCAACAGGAAGAAAGAAAAAAGAGTTTATATATATATATATATATATATATATATAATATATATATATATATATATATATCTTTGTTGATGCAAAGGGATTTTTGAAAGCTCTGGCTAATTCTTGGTCCTAGTTTTAAATGTTATGAAGGCAGAGTAACTTGTTGGATCACTCAGCAAGGGTACCAGATATTTCAATTCATTTGAAAGCAGATGCTAGGTAAAGAGCATGTTCATCATGCTGAAATAGGTTGTGTAACTTTATCAAAGTGTGCAGAACAGTGTATTAGGTTTAGTTATGCTATTCTTTTTTGTTGTTGTTGTTGTAACAAGTATTAGTATCTTCTATTTCCAATCCATTTGGTTTATATTTGCTACTGCAACATTGTATATTCAATTAGAAAAATATGCTAGTACTGACATCTAGATCAGAATTCTGCTTGAACTCAGCAGCTTAATAAGGTGGTAATAAGATTTTTCTTCTTCTTCCCCAGTACCCACACAACCATGACCACCAAGATTTCTAGACATCATCTACCTATAAAAAATTATCTCCTCAGATAATAAAACAGAACGATGAGATGAAAATAATACTAATTTTGCTGATTGAAATAAAAGACACATAAGACTAATCATGAAAAGTACAGATTCAAGCTTCACATAATACACTGTTTACTAATATAGCACCCCTCTATACCTAGAAGCTAGAGAAAGAAGAGAACAGCATTACTGTAAGACTGAATTTCCCTAGGAATGAAACCACCTCCCAAATTAAGTTGTGTTTTATTCTCAGCCTGGGATTATTGTCATAATGTCTGTCAAAAGGGGCCTAACTGCAGGCTAAGAGAAATTCATAGTTTGTAGTCAGTGATATAGTTTGCTGATGATAAGCTGTAAAAGTCTATGGTAATAGGATCTTAGAATCATAGAATGGCTTAGGTTGGGAGGGACCTTAGAGATCTTAGACCTTAAGCAAGGTTGCCAAGGCCTTACTTGGCAAAGTCAGGAAGGGGACCAGTAAAACCTCTGTCTTGGACTTCTGGAGGGTTGACTTTGAGCTGTTCAGAACACTGGTTGGTAGAGTCCCCTGGGAGGTGGTTCTGAAGGACAGAGGAGTCCAGGAAGGCTGGGTGCTCTTCAAGAAAGAAATCTTAATGGCACAGTAGCAGACTGAAGTGCCCAAAGACGAGCCGGCATGGAAGAAGACCAGCCTGGCTGAACAGAGAGTTGTGGCTTGAGCTTAGGAGAAAAAAAAAAAAAAAAAAAAAAAAAAAAAAAAAGAGGGTTTATAATCTTTGGAAAAGAGGGCAGGCCACTCAGGGGGACTATAAGGATGTTGCGAGGTGGTGCAGGGACAAAATTAGAAAGGGCAAAGCTCATCGGAGCTCAATCTGGCTACTGCTGTTAAAGACAACAAAAAAATGTTTTTATAAATACATCAGTACGAAAAGGAGGACTAAGGAGAATCTCCACTTACTGGATGTGGGGGAAAACTTAGTTACCAGAGATGAGGAAAAAGCTGAGGTGCTTAATGACTTCTTTGCCTCAGCCTATAGCAGCAAAACCAGTTATTCTCTGGACACCCAGTACCCTGAGCTGGTAGAAGAGGATGAGTAGCAGAATGTGGCTCCCACAATCCACGAGGACCTGCTACAGAATATGGATGTATGCAAGTTGATGGGGCCAGATGGGATCCACCTGAGGGTATTGAGAGAACTAGCGGAAGAGCTGGCCAAGCCGCTTTCCATCATTTATCGGCAGTCCTGGCTATCAGGGGAGGTCCCACTCAACTGGTGGCTAGCAAACAAGACACCCATCTACAAGAAAGGCCAGAGGGTAGACCCAGGGGACTAAGGCCTGTTAGTTTGACCTCAGTGCCAGGGAAGCTCATAGAGCAGATTATCTTGAGCATCATCATGCAGCACATGCAGGGCAAGGAGGTGATCAGGCCAAGTCATCATGGGTTTATGAAGGGCAGGTCCTGCTTGATGAACCTGATCTCCTTCTATGACAAGGTGACATGCTTAGTGGATAAGGGAAAAGCTGTGGATGTGGTCTACCTTGACTTCAGTAAGGCTTTTGATACGGTTCCCCACAGCATTCTCCTCAGGAAACTGACTGCTCATGGTTTGGACTGGCATACACTTTGTTGGGTTAAGAGTTGGCTGGATGACCAGGCCCACAGAGTTGTGGTGAATGGAGTAAAATCCAGTTGGAGGCCAGTCACTAGTGGAGTCCTCTAGGGCTCGGTACTGGGGCCAGTTCTCTTTAATATCTTTATCGATGATCTGGACAAGGGGATCGAGTGCACCCTCAGTAAGTTTGCAGTTAGGTGCCGTGTGTCGATCTGCTCGAGGGTAGGAAGGCTCTGCAGGAGGATCTGGATAGGCTGGACTGATGGGCTGATGTCAACTGCATGAAGTTCAACAAGGCCAAGTAACGGGTCCTGCACCTGGGGCACAACAACCCCAAACAGAGCTACGGGCTGGGAGTTGAGTGGTTAGAAAGCTGCCTGTCAGAGAAGGACCTGGGAGTATTGGTTGAAAGTCGGCTGAATATGAGCCAGCAGTGTGCTCAGGTGGCCAAGAAGGCCAACAGCATCCTGGCTTGTACAAGAAGCAGTGTGGCCAGCAGGTCCAGGGAAGTGATTGTCCCCCTGTACTCAGCTCTGGTGAGGCTGCACCTCGAGTACTGTGTTCAGTTTTGGGCCTCTCACTACAAGAAGGACATGGAGGTGCTCGAGCGAGTCCAGAGAAGGACTACGAAGCTGGCGAAGGGTCTGGAAAAAAAGTCTTATGAGGAGTGGCTGAGGGAGCTGAGACAATTTAGCCTGGAGAAGAGGAGGCTCAGGGGCGACCTTATCACACTCTACAGGTACCTTACAGGAGGCTGTGGTGAGGTGGCAGTTGGTCTATTCTCCCATGTGCCTGGTGACAGGATGAGAGTGAATGGGCTAAAATTGCACCAGGGGAGGTTTAGGTTGGATGTTCAGAAGAACTTCTTTACTCAAAGGGTTATTAGTCACTGGAATAGTCTGCCCAGGGAAGTGGTTGAGTCACCATCCCTGGAGGTCTTTAAGAGATGTTTAGATGTAGAGCTTAGGAATGTGGTTTAGTGGAGGACTTGTTAGCATTAGGTCAGAGGTTGGACTCTGTGATCTTGGAGGTCTCTTCTAACCTAGACTATTCTGTGATTCTGTGATTCTGTGATCATCTAACTCCACCCCCTCTACCATAGGCTGGGATGCCACCCACTAGATCAGATTGGCCAAGGCCCCATACAGAATGGCCTTGAACACCTCCAGGGATGGGGCATCCACAACTTCTTTTGGCAACTTCATTCAGTGCATCACTACCCTTACAATGAAGAATTTCACAGAATTACAGAATGGCCGAGGCTGAAAGGGATCTCTGAATGTCATTTAGTCCAGTTCCCCTGCTTGGCAGGATCACCTTGAATACTACACAGGATGGCATCCAGGTAGGTTTTGAATATCTTCAGAGAACAAGGCTTCACAACCTCTCTGAGCAACCTGTTTGAGTGCTCTTTCACCCTCAGAGTAAATTGCTTTCCAATGTTTATACAGAGCATCTTGTGGTATATGCTTCTTATTCTAGCACTGGACACCAGTGAAAATACCATGGAAAGTAAAGAAATGCTCTCTCATATTCAACTGGAACTTCCTATGATTCAGTTTGTTCCAACTGCCTCCCATCCTGTCTCTGGGCATAACTGAAAGGAGACCAGCTCCAACTTCTTGACACCCTTGCCTCAGATGTTTATATACATTAATGAGGTCTCCCCTTAGTCTTCTATTTTCTGGGCTAAACAGGCCTAGATCTCTCAATCTGTCCTCATATGACAGGTACTCCAATCCTCTAACCATCTTCATAGCCCTTCTCTGGACTCATTCCAGTTGTTCTATGTCCCTTGTGTACTGGGAAGCCCAGAACTGGACACAATACTCCAGGTATGGCCTCACTAGGGCTGAGAAGAGGGGGAGGATCACCTCCCTTGACCTACTGGCAACATTCTTCTGAATGCATCTGAGGATACCATAGTCCTTCTTGGCCACAGGGCACTCTACTGATTCATGGTCAGCCTGCTGTCCACCACGACTCCCAGGTCCCTCTCTGCAGAGCTGAATTCCAGCAGGTCTGCCCCCAGTCTGTACTGCTGCTTGGGGTTATTCCTCCCTAGGTGCAGAACCCTGCATTTGCCCTTGGTGAACTTCATGAAGTTCCTTGCAACCCAACAGTCCAGTCTGTTGTAGTCTCTCTGAATGGCAGCAGAGGTCTCTGAGCCACTCCTCACAGCTTTGTGTCATCAGCAAACTTGCTGAGGGTGTACTCTGTACACCGAGGGTGTACTTTTCCATCATCAAGGTCAATGATGAATAAGTTGAACAACACTGGACCTACTACTGACCTCTGGGGGACATTGGTAGCTGCAGACCTCCAACTAGGTTCCGTACCACTAAGCACAGCCCTCTGAGCTCTGCCATCCAGCCAATTATCAGTCCACTTCACTGTCCACTCATCTAGGCCACAATTCCTTAGCTTGTCAATCAGCATGTTATGGGAGACAGTGTCAAATTCCAGTTGCATTCCAGTTGCTCTCTCACATAAAGAGGAACTCCTCATCTTCCTGGCTGGTCTTTTCTAGAAATCACATAGCTTTCCATGACAGGATTCCAGTCATGTGAGCTATCCCACCATGTCCCTGTGATGATCTCTGTGATGATTTCAAGTCCTCTGGCTTGACCAAGTTTGGTAGCCTCTTTGCGAAGTCACAAATACAAGCCCCAGGTAGGCAGCAAACCTCTCTGAAGATACTGTCTCAGGAGGCAAGTGGGTACCTCAGTGCCTCTCAGAGGGTATTCTCCATTTACAAACACACTCTGCTTTTCTTGTGAAACTGGTTCTTAAACAAGAGGTACGCTGGTCTATGTTTTTACAGTTGCCCATTCCTGCGTCTTGACCATCACCATTGTTGCCATTGACACACTCTCCTTTAATTTAATTTAATTTAATTTAATTTAATTTAATTTTACTTTATTTTATTTTTGAGCCACAGAGAATCATATCTGAAGTTTAGGGCCACTTCAGGGGCAAGGGGGTGATTTCTCACTCTGCTCCAAGCAGAAACGGGTGTTCAGCCTCCCCTGTCTTGAGAGTTTATCCATTCTGCCAGTTTCAAGTTGGAAACCACCTTACCACTTCCTTGTGAGGATTTAAGGCAGGGCTGTTGCTCAGCCTGCACCAGAATATTATACCACATGTTAATTTCTCGCTTGGATTCCTGGATATATTGCAGCCTTCTGAGCTCCTCTTGCAACCTGGCAAATTGCTCAGAGAGTGTGTCTATCTGGTCACACTTGCACCCATGACCCCCAGCTCTGCCTTCAGGCCCTAGAGGGATCTCCAGACATTGCAATTCCCTGCAACTGAGGGTCTGGGCAGCTCCTGCACTCCTTGGGAGGTCTCAATGGGTAGAGGTGTCTGCCATGGATGGTTGTGGCCCCTTCATCTGGGTTTCAATCTCTGCCCAGCACGTGCGGCAGGTAGACACCATTGTTTCTTCACTGGAAAGCTGCTTCATAGTGATCCCACAATAAAGGGTAGAGATCAGTCCTCCTGCCCTCCCTGCTCACATTCCCTGCATGAACTGCTGCGCAAACTGCTGTGCCATGCCGACTGCTGCACCATGCCCCGTTTGCCTGCCCTTTGTGTGACAGAGGAGAGGAGCTTTTGTCTCTGCCTAAGCCTTGTCAGCTGCCCTTGCAAGGACTGCCAGGTACTGGTGGCTCCCTAGGCTGTCTTCAGTGGCTATGATACAGGAAATACCTGCATGCTGTGATCCCCCACTCCACTGCAGAACATGTCTGCCCCAGAGCCAATCACCTTGGTGAATGAGTGTAGTTAAGAATGAAACAAATCTTATACTGAAAGTTCACCCTTACAAAATACTTTTTCATAAGAGTCATTGTGAAAAACAAGAACTGCTTTACCAGCAGATATCTGTTTGAAGGGCATTTATTGTAATACCTGTCTTCTTCCAGGAATAAACAAATTGATAAATAAATAAATAAGTCCCTTTTTAACATGTAGCAGAAATGATTCAATCTCGGAGTGTATCCTACTCAATTCATTATATTTCTCAAAAATCTTAAATGAGAATGTGGCCTACTTTCGAAGATTAATATATTGGATTAATTATGCAATATTTATGCAATTATGACTCGGACTTTCCAACACATACAAAATGTGTTGCCTCATATAGACAGCTGGTTCATAGCCCTTTATGGCATAATGGTGATGAGAAACCTAAATTAAAAATAGTGGCTTTGATAACTCTTTGAATCATTGTCAATAAGTTGCTCTTCTGATAAACTGTCAGACATCTTTGAGAAATGTCTCCCTGGATATATTTAAATAATGACTGATTGAGAAAAAATGTCTTCAAAACCTTCTCAAAATGAGATGCAAAATGGAACTCAATCACTCACTGAAACTATTGTCAACACAGAAGACAAAGGTCAAAAAAAAAAAAAAAAAAAAAAAAAAAGTTAGCTACATTCTTCTAACCAGTTCCATGGAGGTTAAAAAACCTTTGCAATTATAATACCATTTCCCATTACTTTTCCATCACACTGAATCAGGTACAAAATACCTCTGAAACTTCTCTTTACGTAGTAACTGCTACTTGTCACAAATGATTATTAACACCTAATATTAATTTTATATACCACCACAGTTTTGAATTTTAAGATTATTGCATATTAAATACTCTGAAAGTTGAAAAAAAATAAATGCAATTTATTTTTGTCTTCAAAGACTGTAACTGTTTTCCTCACTCAGAGTACCTTAAAACAGAAGATAGTCTGTCTGACTGAAGCATTCATATGGCTTTTCTCTTGTTCTGCCTTGCTCAAAAGTTCCTGAAATTTTCTAGTTTTGATTTCCATTGAGAAATAGCTGAATGCTGTCTATGAAGTAGTACCGGGAAAATACAGCTTCCTTATTTGGATAAGTAATAAATGGAAGTTCTCTCTACACTTGTTTCTAGAAATCCGTCATCAGAAAAAGTTTATTCTCTCTCCTCAACTTTTAGGAAGAAAGACTATGTCAGTAATTTCTTGATAGCAGAGGGAGCTTATTACAGCTTTCAGAATCAGATGCCAGTCTTGTGGGACTTTCCAATTTTTGATCAAAACAGGCATTTCATGAAGTATTCTCTTGAGTGAGAAGTTCTGTTTTGGTTAGGTTTTAGGATAATTATTGTTATTATTATTATTACACACAATTATTTTCTAAAACAAGAATCACACCTAAAAATTCAGTGTTGGCTTATCTGTTAGGAAATAATTGTTTGTGCTCAAATCCCTCAGAATTCATATACACCCCCTCCCCCCATCTTCTTTTATTGTAATATAGTGATTATAGAATATAATATAATATGCACTATACATAATATAATTGTATAAATAATATGATATGATATATAGAAGATATCTTCTATATGAAAATATCTTCAATACTGTCTTCCTAAAGGAAGCTACAATTCTGAAGACTTCTTTGAAGGGGAAATCCTGTACTGATTCCTTGAAATCTATTCAAGATTTCATTCTGTGTTTCAGCTATTGGGTTCTTAGTAGTTATATTGGGTTTAACCTGTCTTTGTCTGTGTTTAATATATGAAAATAAGACCTGGAAAATGTTAAGAATAAGAATATAAATAAGAATCTTTACTGTGTAATGACAAGAGTGCTCTTTTTATTGAAAGTTCTTCTTAATAACTAGGACATTCTCAATTCATTCTTAAAGTCTTCGTCAAGGGTAAATTCTGTCTGACCAATCTGGTGGCCTTGTAAGACGGAGTAGTGGCATCAGTTGACAAGGGAAGTCTGACTGATGTCATCTACATAGAGTTCTGTAAGGGTCTCAACACTGTCACACATGACTTCCTGATCTTCAAATTGAAGAGAGATGGATTGCTGGTTGGACCATTTAGTGGATAAGGAACTGGCTTAAAACTCACACCCAGAGAGTGCTAGTCAATGGCTATATGTCCAAGTGGAGGCAGATGATGAGAGGTGTTCCTTGGGGGTCTATACAGGTACTAAACAGGTACTGTTTAATATCTTCATCAGTGACATAGACAGTGGGATTGTGTGTATCTTCAGCAAGTTTGAAGATACAAACTTGCTGAAGTTTGTATCTTCAAACTGTCCCCCCTTACAAAAAAGGGGGACACCAAAAAGAGTGTTGCAGTTAATACAAGAGAAGGAAGGGAAGCCATCCAAAGGGACCTACACAAGCTTGAGTAGTGGGCCCACATGAACTGCATGAGGTTCAACAAGACTAAGTGTTAGGTGCTGCCCCTGAGTTGGGGCAATCCCAGACATGAGTACAGACTGTGAGAAGAACTAAGAGTAGCTATTCAGATAAAGACTTAGGAGTTCTAGTGGACAAAATCTCAACATGAGCCAGCAGTGTGCACTGCAGCCCAGAAGGCCAACTGCATCCTGGGCTGCATCAACAGAGGAGTGGCCAACAGGACAAGGGAGGTGATTGTGTCCCCCTCTATTCTGCCATTTTGAGGCCTCATTTGGCTTACTGCATCCAGGTTGGAGGTCTCCAGCACAAGAAGGATATGTATCTGTTAGAACTGGTCCAGCGGAGGGCCACAAATTTGATCAGAGGGCTGGAGCACCTATCAAAAAAAAAAAAAAAAAAAGAAAAAAAAGAAAAAAAAAAAAAAGGATAGCTGGGGCTGTTCAACTTAAAGTAAATAAGGCTCTAGGGTGACTTCAGCTTTTCATTACTTCAAGTGGGCTTCTAAAAAGGCTGGAAAACAACATTTTGCTCAGCCAGATAACAACAAGACAAGGGAGAATGATTTTAAACTAAAAGAGGGGAGATTTATATTAGAGGCTAGGAGAAAATTCTTAACACAGAGGGTGGTTGAGGGATTGGAAAAGTTTACCCAGAGCAGCTGTGGATGTCCCATTCCTGAAGGTATTGAAGACTAGTCTGGATGAGGCCCTGAGCAACCTGATCTAATGGATGGTATCCTTGCCCAAGATAGGGGCATTCAAACTAGATGATCTTTAAGGTCCTTTCCAACCCAAGCCATTCTATGATTCCATAAATTTATACTTTGTTTCCTAAATTCAACTTATTTTATATAAATACTATGAGAATAAATTATTTAAGGAAGTTATGAAATTGTATTTCTATAGGTTTCTATTGTGCAAGATTGCTGAACCATAATACTGAATTCAGAAAAGCCATGAAGTCCTTAAGAGCTGTGAAGTGGCAGATCACAATTGCTTTTAGCATACTGCAAATGAGTAATGTGTCTCTTTCATGTAGAAACAAATTACTTCCTAGAAGTCTTCATTTCTCCGGTTTTTCAGAACTCAGTTTTAGTGATCTCTAAATAAAGTAGCATTTCTTTCTTTTTATAACTTAGCTGAACACAATGCACCTGGTAAACTCAACAGCTTTATGTAAGAATGGTATGAGACTTCAGAGGTATGAAGGTTGTTCCATATAGGCTAGATATGGGACTTTCTTCAGGCAGTTGTGACCCTTTTTGAAAACTGAGTTTTATTGCATCAAATGCCCTTTTGATATTTAGGTCTTAGGATTGGTCTTAGGATAGTTTTAAATACAAGTAACTTGAGTACAAGGCTTTCCTGTCCTGAAAATAGTCTGGTGGGAAGCAATAGTATTTTGCTTAGATCAAAGACAGAAAATGATGTAGCTACCAAATGAGGTTGAAAGATATATGCTGCCATTTTAAATATGGGATGGTCACTGCAGAGCTGGCTTCGAATCTACCAGTCAGCCTCTGCCTTCTTTTTTATCTTCAAGCGGGATTCTGTGTCTGGTATTTCTTACTTAATAAGCATAAATTCCTCATCCTCTTCTTCATTTTACTTGCTGCAGTTTGTCCATGGCATAAAATTTTAATGCTTAAGTTCACGTTTTCTGCCACTGAGACATGACTCAGAACAACACTGATGCAACAGCATTTCCACATTGTTTCTTGCCAATTTGGTGATGTGATTTATACTCTTTGGCTATTTAGTTTCTTCCTAGTTACTTTTCTAGCACTTTGATATTGTAGAATAAATGGAAGTTTCTAATTGTATAAGCTCTATTTCTTGGCTGTCCTTATTCAAGCGTAGGATAACTGTTTTCTGAAAATCTCAAAGAAAAAGATCTATTCCAGCATTCATCCTCTTCCCCGCTTTTGATACTCAGGTGATTCTTCAAAGGTGCAAAGAGGGATCTCACCTGGGACTGATACATCAATACCCCTTATCAGATAGTTCTCTCTGACCCCACTCCCTGTCATCAATCAGATCAAAAACCTTTCCGAGAATAAAGCCTTCTATTATTTACTTAAGGGTAAGCATTCAAGCTTTTAACTCTTCTTTTGTGAAAGAGGATACTTTTCAGTTTGAGAAATGATGTCACATTTTTATATTTTAGTATATTTGAATGCTGTAACACACTTCATTTGACTTTTCTAAGTGTAAGAAGTCTCAGTTGTCAATTATTTGAATGTAGAATATCTGTTTTGTAATATGTGCAGCTAAATTTATCCCTGGTGAATCTTTATTGACTTCAAATTAAAATTAGCTTCTGTTAAATGATCCATATGGGAAATACACAGCTTGGTTAAAGAAAGGAAAACATACTTTATGATGTGTGTTAGTTTAAATCTGCTGGTTTTAATACTTCTACACATTACTTGTAGTCATTATGATAAAATATGCAAAAATAGATTAAATTTAAATTGGCATAAATGGTGATGTTAGCTAAATGGTAAAATGAACTGCATGTGGAGAAGCTGGTGTGAATGCACTTTTTTACTTTTTTTTTTTTTTTTTTTTTTTTTTTTTTTTTTTT
>JAACYQ010012825.1:0-13849 GCA_011075105.1 Heteronetta atricapilla | reverse complement strand
TCAATCCTCCCATTCCCCTCCTGGAACAAGACAGAAAAGTTTTTTACACTGAAGATTACACTGAAGATTACATTGAAGATTACACTAAATTTTATTGCAAAATGCAAACTGGTTTAATTGTAAAAGACTTCATGTAGTATATCTACCCATTAGAGGGTAGAAAACTTAAATTCTGCTAACCATTTGTGTATATCTGAAAAAATTCTGCCTTGTGGTGGTGCTTTTCATACTCACAAGTCAATGCTTCTAGAAGCAACTACGCAATCTATGTACTTTCTCAGAAGTTTGTGTGTAATTGTTTCCAACAGGTTAGGCTTTGTTACATGGCAAGAATATAGTTTCTTCTGTCAAAAGTGAGATGGACTAAATAGGTACCACTGTGTACAAAAAACAGCATGAGTTAATAAGAAACAGGCATGGAAGTAGCTTGTCCAAATGCAAGCCAGAAAACGGGGGATGCCACCAGATGTGGTATTTCAGCCAAGTGAAGAAATTAAAAAAAAAAAAAAAAAAAAAGTTGCAGGTGTTATTTGCAAGTTTTGATGGTCTGATTAATGGGATCTACCCATACACAAATTCTATCTTAGACTTAATGGAACCTCTTAATGGAAGCTCTTTCTGTGTAGAAAGAGCTAGTACTCTTGTGCAACTCACAGAATTGTCTATTTTCATATCAAACAGCAAAATCTCAAAAGCAGCTTTACTTGTAGTTTTTATCATCCTGTTGGCAGGCATAAGTAAATATGAAAAGCAAATTCCAATGGGAATCAAGTGCCAGTCTCATGCATTTCAATTTTCTCCTGATTTTATTCAGGAAGCAGCACAGTAAGAGGAAAAATATCAGGGAAACTGAAAAAAAAAAAAAATAATCACCAAAAAATGGGCTGATAATTGCAGAGAGAGGGGAGGAAGATGTTACACAGTTCAACAAACCTTCTTTAGAAAGCTTTTCATGTAAAAGGAGCTAAAAAACAAAATAGCACAGTGGCAGTAGGAGTGAAAAAGAGAAAGGGCAAATGAGGTAGCATGATAGCCTGGTACAAAAGTTGGAGAGAACTTGGCAACTGAGAACATGCCTAGAAGAAGGAACAGAGAGCATGCTAGCTTGAAGAAAAATCTAGTCAAAAAATCCTACTCACAGTCTGGAAATATTTTTGTTTATTTTGCATAACATTTAATATAGCAACCCAGCCAGATTCAAAAGCATGCTTTCACTGCATTTGGAATAATTTTCTGAAGAAAAACAAATGACTCCTTCCCTCCCCCCATGATTACATTCTAAAATGGCTGGAAACATACTTGGAGTCAATATGAATAGCAAGAAGAAAAAAGATTGATGCAATTCAACCCTAAATCATCTTCAGATTCCTCATTCCTTCTTTCACTATTTACACATGTGGCTTCATATCCATAATCCTTCTACTTTCTGATCAACACCAGGCAATGCAAGTGGTGAACATACTGGATTGGATTCATTCTTTTGAAGACTGCTCAGAAGCTTTATAAACAGCAGTATCAATCTCTCTTACAGTCAGTGTTATTCAAAAAGTTTCAGCACCCCTAGAATAATACAGGCCACTGAAGAAATAGATGTGCCACTCTCTCCCCTTGCCTTTCTTTTCTGTATCTCATTCTATTTTTTTAATGCTATTTAATTTCAGGATGAATTAAAACCAGCTGTAGCAAAATCTTGCTAATGATAGTGCCTAGAAAAATGTGTTCATTGCCAGATTCCAAGAAGTATTCTTCCCATTCTCCAGTTTCATCTCTGAAATATTTTGCCTTTAGTATATGTGACTACCCATCCTTTCCTGTAAGAGGATAGTCATATAACAAAAGCATGTCAATTCACAGAAGGATGTTTTGCAGAAAATAAAAAGACCAGTTCTTTTATGAACAATAACTACAGTGCTCAAGTTATACACCAGCTAATGGCAATGAAAGCTTGTATGTCGGGACTCTCTGATTTCCACAGGAATCAAAAAAGATTTTTTCCACAAGGCATGACAGCTAGCTTCATTTGGAAGGATGGGAGTTAACTCTCATTTTCCTTGAATACAACAGGCTGTCAGCCAACATAGACAAAACTCACATTGAATCTGGCACTTCCCTCCTCCTGATTTTTTGTGTCTTTGTGGATGAAATATTAAAAGGGAAGTTCTGAGTAAACAAAAATATGCACACTACTCTGTACATTTTTCAGAGCAGAATTCTGTGATGAGCCATGGGGTTAATTAAATATTTCCACAACCTAATTGTGTGTGTGTGTATCCTGTGATTTTGGAGACAAAAATGTCATTAAAAATAAAGTTTATGATTGTTTGTACTACTCTGAAAGAGTACACAGTTCAGTAATGGTTTCGGTTTCTACTGGTGCTGCACAAGGTATTTCAAAGTGGTACCCTGCCTCAGAAACACCCCTGCTGTGGCAGGATCCTTCAGTTGATAATCATGATGGCAGTGCAATTGCAATGGCAGATAATGAAAATACTGGTGCACAGTATCTCAGATTAGTAAAGATGGTGAACAGAATGCCATAACATCTGAATCAAAGACTTAGTGTACTTTAAAAATAAATAGAAAATGTTTTCCACTGAGATCAGATATTGCAAAGCAAATATAGCCAAATACTTTTTACTCAAAGCCATATTTGAAAGGCCTGGTCAAAGTCTGATGTAGTCAGTAGCTTTAGGATTGTTTGATTTATTGCTAGATTTGCTAGTTTACTAGTAAGAAACAAATGAAAACTTATTTGATCTTTGCGTTAAGGAAAAGAGAGCACGGCAGCACAATGCACTCTTTACCCTCTCCAATAAAAGGGGTTAAAATTGTAAATGTAATCCTGGGTCTTCATCACTTAATGACAAAACTCTCACTGACTTTAGCATAATAAAGCACTTTCAGGGCTTCAGTTTGGATTACTTGCAATTAAAAATTGAGTGAGTTCTGAAGCTGGATGCCTCAGTCCTATGTTGAGAAGTCTGGAGCCTGTATTGTCAAATACAAGGTATGTTAAGGAATTGCCTGACAAAACTATGCATGGATTTATTTTGGAGGAAAACTGTCCAGGTCCACAGTTGCAAAATAGAACCTAAGCTAAAAATAACATTAAAAAATTGTATTTGTCTTGCAAAGTTAAGCTCAGTGATTACAGAACAAGGGTTTCTACACAGGAAAAATGCCAGTGTCTCATCAGGGTGATCCAGGAACAACCAAAGGCAGCAGAGTGGTATGCTGGTGCCTTTCATTGCACGAGAGCAGTGCAGAAGGGGAAGCTGACTTTCATGATACACAGCAATGCGCAAACCAAAACCAAGCTGATGGGCCTAATTTTAGCCCAATTAGCCTTTAACATTATCTCTCCCCCAACACATCCTCTTCCCTTTCTTTATCATATTACAGGGCTATGTAACATATTACAGGGCTATAGCACACAGCCATGAAGCTTGAGTGACACTAATTAACCTTCCCATTCCCTCCAATGTCACAGTGTAGCCAAAGTGCCTCACAGCTGGAAATCAAACTGTTAATCAGTCAGCAGATTTATTTATTGACTGTTTCAGTTGTCAGTGAAGCAGATGTCTAGATTGATGGGTGGTATCAGTGACCCAAAGCATACAACCAGAACTGATTTCTGAGGCAGAAGTGTGAGAAACTCACTGCATGGGAGACTGTAACTCAGTCTGAGGCAAGCAATTTCTTTCATTGTGGTCTACTGAAGAGAGTATAAGCCAAATATGAGGGAACATACTCTCTTTTTTAAAAAAAAAAACTTAAACTTTTTAACTTTTTTCAGACAAAGCACCTATTGAAAGGTTTCTGAATATGTCCCTATCAGGCATGAGAAAGCTTGGCCCAGAGCATGTTTGATTTCATTTTCCATTTACTGGTAAAACTGACATTGCTCCATGTAATTTGAGAGCTTTCACAGTTCTTGGCACCCAAAAAGACTTTCCATATGAAAGTCTTTATTTCCATTTTCATCAGTGAAAACACGCTTTCACTTTGGTGAGCACATAGGAAGTTGAAGTTTCTTATTTTATTCCAGTGAAATCTACATTCACCATAGTAAAAACAAAACAAAACAAACAAACAAAAAACAAACAAACAAACAAACAGCAAAAACATTTGGAAAGGCTGCAGCACTAGTGCAGGCTATCTAAAACTGCTTTTTCTAAGACATACAACAAAATTGCAGTGCGGGGTGAGGGGAGAGCACAAGTGAATAGCAACACACAACTCTTACTAACTTGTCTTCAATCCTTAACATTGAATCCTCCAGCCTGTCAGATGGACCAATGTGAACCTGACAGCTACCAAAGTAACAAGAGCAGTCTTTGAATCTGTTGGGGGGTTATAAAGAGCAGCTCTGAAATTTCATTGACAAGGTTTCATAGAAAGGTTGTCACTGCGATGCCATCCAGTTTTAATGCCATGCCATGCCATCATTGCTCCAGCCTCTCAAGAAATCAATAATGATTTGCCAGAGGGCCTGTGATACGAAGGCAATTTAAACATCTGTAGTGTTCCCATTATCAAGCAAGCAAATTATTTTATCTTATATAGACATGACTGTCATATGTGATGATTTGTGTTATATCAAAGCTATACTTCACTTACCACATTGCTGCATGTCCTGTATCGGATGTTTCGCCCTTCACAGGTCCTGTGTCCAAAAATTAAAAACAAACCCAGAAATATTAATGGGTGAATACAACAAGCAAGCACACGATGTTCACTGCACCAGCATTTTTCCAATGAGAATCTCAAACCATCAAGCCCCCCACCAAGTCCTCCCCAAGGTAAAGGCCTCTCTGTCCCTAGGTGGATGTTGAGGCATGAATTTTACAAATTCCCAGGTTCCAATCTAAAAAATGAGTTTCTAGAAGGTGGCATCAGTTTTTAAATGAGGCTGGAAGTCAGTGTACAGAGCGTAGCTGGAAGGCAGCATCCAAAGCACATTCATAGCAGCAGCTCTGCGCCTGCCTCGGCTGGGCCCTGGACTGGGACACAGTTAGGGCAGCCAGACAGCGTGCTGGGGAGCAGCCTGCACACTGGCAGGTGGAAACTCTCCAGCAGCAGCCTGCAGCAGCTGGCTGGCAGCCCTGTGTCCGCAGGGCTTCTTCCAACTCAGTTCAGAGGGAGGAGGTGAGTGTAAAATGTGCCCCCCGACTCCCTAAGCCCTCCTGCGCAGTGGCATTCAAACAGCAGCTGGGCCTGGCAGAGGTTGAGGAGGGCTGGTGCCCCCACGTGTGCTCTCCATGGCTCTCCTCCCCTCCCCATGCATGCAGACCCATACCAGCTTGGATGCCAGCAGGGCTCCTGAAGGAAAGGTCAGCATCCAGATATCTTTTCAGCCCTCAGCATTATGTGCTCTGAGTATTTGACCTTTGGTTTTTTGTGTTTTATGAGTTCAGACAAAATACACCGCGGAGGTCCCCAGTATAAATCAGAGTGCAGGATTTGGCTTTAAAGATTATCCTTCAACAGAATAGAATTCCTTACATTTTTAATTTCTTAATTTCACAACTTTTTTTTATTTCTTTTTTCTTTTATTTTTTTTTGGGGGGGGGGGGGGGGGGCCCAATTTAAAACAAAAACACAATTCTTGAGGACTCAATGCCTGCCAAGACTGAAGTTTTAAATCCAAACCATTTTGAGCTATCCAAGAGAAAGGACAGCATCTGCATGCATTTGTGTGGGTTCCTTTTTCCTTCTTAAGACTGAAAAACTTTTTCCATACTGAGTTAACTCTAGAATAAACTGAATAACTTTCCTTTAAGTTATTGAATCCATCCTTCCTCCAAAACACATGAAAAGCAGGTGAGACTTAATAGTGAAATTTCTGCAGTAGTCATTTACACCTCCTTGAGCACAAAATCAGGACAAAAAACAGTTTTGTGAACATACCAAAATAGTATATACGATTGCAAGATACAAGAAAATAAACAAGAAAACAAGAAAATAAAGACAACCTCTTTTTCAGAAGAAAAATGTAAGAAGTGTAAGAAGAAAGATAATGTAATCTGCACTGCAGCATTTAGCATATAAATTAAAAACATAATAGAGATACCAGAAGTTGAATATTTTTGCAATGTTATATAATTAATTCACATAAATTTTTAGCACTGCATGCATGCACAGAAGTCAAAAGTGTGCACAGAGCAGCCAGCACTAGGTATAACAGTTTTAGCAATACAATAATTGGAATCATATTCAATAATAGGCTATGAATTAGTATAGCAATACTGGGATTAAAACAAAAGAAAACAAAAACAAACACAAAATGAGCAACTCCCCTCGACATGCCATTCATTCCTGAGCAACATAGATAGCTCGATGATACACTGTTGTGCAGTCTAGACCTCTGTTTACACTATACATTAACTAGAGGTAGTCTTGATTTACACCTACTTAGAGCAAAGCTGAAAGTTTATTACGTAGCATGAAGACAGTCATAATGCAGTCCTTGCTTACCACACTGAATAGCTTATCCAGCAAAGTTGATACATGCCCCATCTCTCTCTTATAAATGCCATAAAATACACCAGATATATCTTTGCTTTACATAGATCTGCTGCTATTAAAATTTCAATTGCCATAATTTATTAGCCTCAGAAATAATGAACTACCATAGAAATTTAAGCTTCCTTTCTGTCAGCTGCCTCACAGTTTCTTCTTTTCAAACTTCCTTCATATTGTCTGTTTCAAAATAATAAAAAAAAATATATAAAAAAATCTTTGCACTATGGAAAAGAATATGTACATTCATTTAAACATATGCCACATAAAAACTCAGATTTTTCTTCCAATTTCCCTCCTTTGGCTATTGACCAGGGTTGTTCAGAACAAAAGTTCAATTCTAGATGCAGCTAATGCTGGATTCATGATTCGTGAACACTAGGAACCACTCTTGCAAAACTGCCTTTGTCTCCTTGCCAGGATCAAACTTTTATTTTTGTTGTTTAAACTCAAAACTTTCCCAGTTATCACCTATCAACCAAAAGCTTATTTCATACTAAGCTGATACCATTTCATAGTAGATTTGTAGAGTACTTTGTGTTTCAGATGTACTCGGCTTCAAAACAGTATTCCAGACTCTCTTAAACTGAAATGCCTCCTTTTTGGATACAAAATTATAGGATTTGTTGAAAATAAGGGACCAAAGGAAAAAAAAAAGAAAAAAAAAAAAAAAAGAAAAAAAGAAAATTCTGCTTCTGAACCTGTCTATGCTTAAAATGGGGAAGCTGAAACCATCTAGAGAATTTAATTCTTCTGGAGAGAAATACACAGCTCCTTGCACAACAGTAGGCCAGGGCAGGTATTTTCCTCTAGGTAGGGTTTGAATTATTTGTATGGATCCTATATCTTAGTGTGGATAATTTGCAGCATGCCATAGCATGTAGCATTTTACCTCCAAGGAAGGACCTCAGCAGATTACTGAGACCACTTTATAAGACACACTTATCACACATCCTCTGACCTTTGTGTGTTAAATAGAAGAACTATTATCAGCAAGAGTACACATGGCCTCCCAGAAAAGTCAGAAGTTACCACAGATGGCAAATTAGTCCTAAAGGGCACACAAAGAGTGAGCAATAAGAGGTACTTGTGCAGTCTTCTCTGTCATCAGGCATACACTGCGGGAGATTATGCTGAGCAAAAAGGTGTATGGGGGTTGGGCTTGACAGGCAATTATTATCATGTGAATATGCAAGAAAAGCAAGCTATTGGGAATCACGTTTCATTCTTCAAACTCAGCCACTTGTTTCCAGTAAAGTTTATGAAAGAGGTTAACAACTTTTAATATATTAAAATATTCACTTTGTTAAATGTAAACAACCCCAAACCCTGGTATTTATTTCTCCAGGCTCCAGTTTGTAGAGGGACTTAGTTCAAGTCCCCTCCTCAAAGGTCTAAAGTAGGTGTGTGTTTGTGCTCAGCTAGAGCTAGAAGATTTTCAATAATCCATGCCAGAAAGAACAGCAACCCCATGCCAAAATTGCCTTTATCTGTAATTACCAAAGGCGATGAAAGAGATTTGCAGAGGAGACCTCATCAACTCCTGCCACTCTCAGTGGTCATCAAAGTTTGAAATGCTTTTCTTAAGAAACAAGCCTCCACATAAGCAAGCAACTAGGAGCCAGAGGTAGGTTATTTTTGTGGATCTGAATTTTGATGCAACTGTTCACCACAGGGGTTTGAAAGTTGATGTAATGCTGGACAATCTTCACTGTCCTTTATTTTCACACCCCTTGATCACCACTCTTCTGGGATAGATTTTGGTTCTGGCACTGCACCTGTGAGGAAAGCATGCTGTGTACCTTTCTCCTCCCATGACATCTTAAGAGTGGCTGAGTCAGCCCTCCACCTCCCCTAGTGCTAAGCATGCACAAGATCATACTTCACACACAGTAACGCCATCTTGCATCCCTCTTTTCTCACTCTGTTACTCCTAACTTTTCCAAATGTTGTGCAGTATTATGACCACCACCCGTTCTCATTACAATGTCTGTATTTCTCCTTTTCTGGGGAACAGAATCTCTTTTTCATTCTCTCAGTATATTCCTTTTCTCATAATTGAAACTTGATGGAATGACTTACGTTCCAAATTGTTAGGAAAAAGAAAGATGCATCAGGACTGTGCTGAATATATGAGTTCACTTTTTCATATTATCTGGTAAGATCTGCCCAAATGCATGTTCAAATCATTCAATTAAGAACAGAATTATAATCAGTATAAAAATTTTTCCTTATTCTTTTGGTTATATGCCCCTCACTTGACAATGGGTTGTGCAGATGTGCTGGTGTGTTTTAACATGCTGCTTGACTTTGTAACTGTAAAATCATTAAATGCCTTGGGTTGGAAAGGGCCTTAAAGATCATTTAGTTTCAACCTCCTTGCCCTGAGCAGGGATGCCACCCACTAGATCAGGTTGGCATCCAACTCGTCGAGCCTGGTCTTGAACACCTCCAGCGATGGGTCATCCACAGCTTCTCAGGGCAACCTGTGCCAGTGTCTCATCACCCTCAGAGTGAAGAACTTCCACATAACATCTAATCTAAATCTCTCCTCTTTCAGTTTATAAGACATTCTGCCTTGTCTGTCATTGTCTGTCTGAGAAAAAAATGTTCTCCATCCTTTTTATAAGACCCCTTTGAGTATTGAAAAGCTGTAATAAAGTCACCCTGGAATCTTTTCTTCTCCAGTATGAACATCCCCAGCTCTCTCAGCCTTTCTTCACAGGAGAAGTGCTCCAGCCCTCTGATCATCTTCCTAGCTCTTCTCTGGAACTGCTCTAACAAATCAACATGCTTCTTGTGTTTGGGGCCCTAGAAATCTTTCATTCTTTCTATTTCAGTAACTAAGATACTCTTGCACCATCTTCAAATAGTGAAATACTAGAATTGTTACAAGAATAGTTAACCCTGAGACAAGAAAAGTGGGCCTGGATAGACAACCCAGTTTTCTCTGTCAAAATTTTTTACAGATCTTATTAATATTCCTTCTTCAGGAGTTAAAGAAAAGAAAAACAAAACAAAACAAAACAAAACCTGGAGGCAAAGTGCCAATTTAAGCCACTACAGGCAGAAAGCTGGCTAGTCAAATCAAAACATGAGCTTTAATTTGTCACTGCTAAAGGCCTACTTTTTGCATAAATGTTTTCTGCAATATTTTAATTAGGGATTTGTGTATTTTGATGTAAATAATGTATCATAATTAGCATTAAACAAACATTGACTCTCATGCATGTGAAGAAGGCGAGTGTGGGACTAACAAAACACCAGCATACCAGGCTTTACACTCTGAGACTCTTCTGTAAATCTAGAGTAAATTTACTGGAATCAACTGAATAGAATATGGCTATACATATGTAGAATATAACTACACCATATATCAAAGTGATGTTATTAGGAAAATTGTAGAATGGTATGGGTTGAACGGGACATTAAAGGTTATCTCATTTCAACCCCCTGCCATGGCCAAGGACACCTCCCACCAGACCAGGTTGCTCAGAGCCCCATCCAACCTGGCCTTGAACAATTCCAGGGATGGGGCATCCACAGCTTCTCTAGAAAAGCTGTTCCAGTGCGTCACTACCCTCATCATAAAGAATTCCTTCCTAGTGGCTAATCTAAATTTCTTCTAGTTTAAAGCCATTACCCTTGTCCTATCATTCCAGTCCCTAAAAATAATCCCTCCCTGGCTTTCTTTTAGCCTTTAGCCATTGAAGGACTCTATAAGGTCTCACCATAACCTCTTCTCCAGGCTGAACAACCCCAGTTCCTTCAGGCTGTCTTCATAGGAGAGAAAGGTTCTCCAGCCCTTTGATTATCCTCCTAACCCTCCTCTGGACTCATTGTAATAGATCTATGTCCTCCTTGAGCTTGGGGCCTCCAGAGCTGAATGCAGAACTCCAGGTAGGGTCTCACAAGAGCAGAGTGAGTAGATGGGGAGAACCACCTCCCTTGACCTTCTGGCCATGCTTCTTTTGATGCAGCTGAGAATATGGCTGATTTTCTAGGCTGCCTGCGCGCACATTGGTGTCTCATTTTGAGCCTTTTTTGTCAACCAACACCCCCAGGTCCTTCTCCTCAGGCTACTCTCAACCCATTGTCCACCCAGCTTGTATTTGTGCTTGGGATTGTTCCCAACCGAGGTGGAGGACCTTGCACTTGGCCTTGTTGAACTTCTTGAGGTTTGCACAGGTGCACCTCTCAAGCCCATCCATGTCCCTCTGGATGGCATCCCTTCTCTCCAGTGTGTTGACTGCACCACTCATCTTGGTATCATAGGCAAAATTCCTGAGGGTGCACCCAATCCCCCTGTCCATGTCACCGACATAGATGTTGACAGTGCCTGTCCCAATACTGACCCCTGTGGAACACCATTCATCACTGATCTCCACCTGGACACTAAGCTGTTGACTGCAACTCTCTGAGTGCAACCATCCAGCCAATTCCCTACCCAACAAGTGGTCCATCCATCAAATCCATTTCTCTCCAAATTAGAGACAAGGATATCACAGGAGAGACAGCGACAAATGCTTTGCACAAGTCCATGTAGATGATGTCAGTTGTTTTTACCCTATCCACCAATGCTGTAACCCCATCATAGTGCCTGACAAATCTGGTGCCCTATCTTTCCTTAGTGAAGCCGTGTTGGCTGTCACCAATCACCTCCTTATTTTCCATGTGCCTTAGCAGAGCTTCCAGGAGGATCTGTCTCCATGATCTTGCTGGGCACAGAGGTGAGACTGACTGGCCTGTAGTTCCCAGGGTCTTCCTTTTTTCCCTTCTTAAAAATAGGGTTTATGTTCCCCCTCTTCCAGTCAGTGGGAACTTCACTAGACTACCACAGCTTCTCAGATATGATGGACAGTGGCTTAGCAACTACATCTGCTATTTCCCTCAGGATCCTTGTATGCATCTCATCAGGTCCCATGGATTTGTACACTTTAAAGTTCCTTAGCTGGTCTTTTAGCTGATCTTTTCCCACAGTGCACAGTTCTTCCAATTCCTGACTTTGCCTGCTGGGGCTTGGGCCATGTGGCTAGAGATCTTGCTAGTAAAGACTGAGGCCAAATTGTCATTGAGTACCTCAGCCTTCTCCACATCCCAGGTCTCCCCTTTGGGAGACTGGGTCTCCCATTTCCTTCTGAAGAGGGTCCATATTTTCCATAGTCTTCCTTTTATCACTTATGTACCTATAGAAGCCATTCTTTTTGCCCTTCATGTTCCTGGACAAATTTAATTCTCACAGGGCTTTGACTTTCCTATTCTGATCCCAGGCTGCTTGGACAATGTCTCTGTATCCCTCCCAGGCTACCTGTCCTTGCTTCCACTCTATGTAGGCCTCCTGCTTCTGTTTGAGTTTGTGCAGGACCTCCTTGTTCATCCATACAGGCCCCTGGTGTTTTTACCTGACTTCCTCTTTGTTGGAATGCATCACTCCTGAGTTTGGAGATAGCAATCCTTTATATTAACCTGTATTCCTGGGCTCCATTTCCCTCCACAGCTTTGTCCCCTGGTACTCTACCAAGTAGTCCCCAAAGAGAGCAATCAGATCTCTCAAAGTCCAGGGTAGTGAGCTTGCTGTGTTGCCTCCTCACTGCCCTCAGGATCCTAAATTGCGTCATTTCATGGTGACTGCGGCCAAGGCTACCCTTGAGTTTTGCATTCCCCACCAGCCCTTCCTTGTTGGTGAGAATGAGATCCAGCACAGCACTTCTCCTTTTTGTCTCCTCTATCACTTGGAGAAGGAAATTGTCATCAACACATTCCAGGAACATCCTGGATTGCCTGTGCCCTGCTGTGCTGTCCCTCCAACAAATATCAGGTGGTTGAAGTCCCTGTGAGGACCAGGGCTTGTAAACATGAGGCTGTTTCTCTCTGTCTGTGGAGGGCCTCATCTAATTGGTCTTCCTGATCAGGTGGATCAAAAACTCAAACAACCAATCAACCAAACTTTACTTGATACTTACCTAAACCAAACCCTGATTGATTGTTAAAGAATTCGAAGAACATGTGGCCCCCTTGTATCTCAAAGACCAGGTTCCTCTCATGGTGTTAGTAGAAAAGAACTGTTTGCTTCTGGCTATGCAGTGCTTGTTCAAGTGGAGTGGTGAAATGTTGCCTATAGAAAGCCATTAGACTTCTAAAATTTTGCTTGCACTGTAGGCTATAGTAAAAGAAGTAGCCAAATACCAGTAGCTGAGCTAGCTAGTTTTAGGTTACTTTGCCTACCATTGCAGTCTAGCCAAAATAACACTGAGCCCAGAGAAATTTAATTTATCTAATGGTCTTGTAGAGATAAATCTTTCCTTCTAAAGGCAAGACTAGTCTCAAGTGACAATTTAATTTTAAGTTCCAGAAGATTTGAGAATTTTGTTGGGAATGTTATACAAAAACCAAGCAGCTGCAGTTCCAACAATACTTCGACTCACACAAAGTTCTTACTCCAGATAGGTTCTGCTGCTCCTGGAGTTTAAGGTTGGTGTCATATTTACTCCAAAGTTAGGCAGACCTTTCACTTTGCAATACAAATTGCTAAACAGAATAAAGTCTATTTCATTTTTTCCTGTCAGATTAGTCTTTGCATTATTCAGAGCCACTGTGTTACTTTCTGAGTAACAGCTGGCAATATATAGCACTCCCTAAACTCTCAGCAAAACAGAAACTGTCCAATCCAATTAAAATAAATTAAAAAGAATCAAATCTGAGGAAAAAAAAAGGAAAAGCAGGATGATAATTTGTCAGAGAACTTCAGACTGTTCTTATTATTGTTGATTTTTATACAGCTATTTACTCATGTTTGTCACTGCAGTATTTTTTTTCTTAAGAATTTTTAAAAAGTCTAACTTTAGATTTGCACATATGACAAATCACATATATACAGGAAGTTATTACAGTTGCAAATATTTTCGAGTTACTCACTAGCCAAGAAAGGCTGAAAAAAAAACAAGAATTAAAGAATCACCTTTCAGCACGACAATGGTAAGGAGTCTCTCCACAGGCTAAGTGGAAAGAAAATACAACATTAAATCTCACCTGGCTTGTTCTATTGCAAAGATAGCATCTAGAACCTATCACAGGCCCAGAAATACTCACATCCCAAATGTGAACATGCCCGAGCTCAGATCTAGATCCAAGCTCTGCAGCTGGTCTTTCAAAAACAAATGTGCTGAATAAGAACCCATGTTCCCCATGCTTTGAGGAAGTCTGAACCTGGGTCTGAACCACATGTGTTAGTCCAGCTGTACATGCTTTCTCATGTACAGCTTGTGGGTTTACAGCATCACAACTTATCTTTTTTAAAAATATATATATTATATTTTAAATAGATATA
>JAACYQ010012610.1:0-15334 GCA_011075105.1 Heteronetta atricapilla | reverse complement strand
AAGAGAAGAGAAGAGAAGAGAAGAGAAGAGAAGAGAAGAGAAGAGAAGAGAAGAGAAGAGAAGAGAAGAGAAGAGAAGAGAAGAGAAGAGAAGAGAAGAGAAGAGAAGAGAAGAGAAGAGAAGAGAAGAGAAGAGAAGAGAAGAGAAGAGAAGAGAAATCCATTGCTGGTCTCATGATTCCTTCAGCTTCTTGACTTTTAAGGGATCAAGTCTTCCAATTCTTGCAGGATAGTCCCTGAGGCCATGTTAAGTCACCCTTGTAATTACTGTCTTTAAAGAGAAAATTTGGAGTGCTTTAAAAGCAGATTCCCTTGTATTAAGAGATGGTACAGGTATGAAGCAGTGTGCTCCAGTGAGCTGGAGTTAACTCCCCATTTTTCCACCTCCGTGCCTCTGGTACCAATCTCTGGTAATTTTGCTTTAGCAGCTTGGTTGCGGAGTGTTAACTTCTGCTCTGGGTGGTGAGAATACAGGTGATATCACTCTGGGACATTGTGCCGTGCTCGCTTGCAGACATGCTTGGCTGGGAGGGACTGCAGCTCTCCCTGCATGTCACACCGAAGTATTTCAGGCGAAGCATTTATGATAAATTAGGGAATGTGGTCAGCCAGAAACAGGCAGAGCTCTATTTTATTAATCTGCGGGTGGATAACAATAAAAATGATGAAAGATCTAATCAGCTACATTATTAGCTAAAGGTTGGTGAGGCTGGGAGAGCAAAGGGGTGTGTGGGTGCTGGGGGTGCTGGCAGGGTTCAAAGACGGAAGGAGAGACAAGAGCATTGTCTGCAAGCACTGTTACACATAAAGCTGTAAGGTCAAAACACTGCTGGGGTTGATACCTTCACAATTTCAGTCTTCGGTGCCCCTTTCTCATCTGCCATTTCCTTTGACAGCTTAAGAAGTCTGGGAGCACCCACATTTTCAGCAGCCAAGTGCCCTATCAGAGCCCGAGGCTCCCTCTCTCACCTTCATCCAGCCCTCGCCTGGGGCACAAGGACTCCAAAGGGATTTTTCCCTTCCTGTCATGCAGAAGGTGGGGAGATGCCTCCTTTGTGGACTGCACTGAGCAATACCTAGGTGATAGAGGTGGGCAGTTCTGGCCCCTTTCACAGTCAGTATCAGCTGGGGAGGTTGGTACATGGTGCGTGCAATGCTTAGGGTGGTAGATTCAGGCTTCTGTTTAATCACTGAGCCCTCTTTTACTTGGGGTCCTATTGTCTTTTAGGGTATCGAGGTAAGCAAATACAATAAAGGAGAGCTGTGTCTAAACATCTGGATATGGAAGAATTGGAAGGCTCCAAGTCTCCATTAAAGCTTTGATTTGGCAGCCTCACAAAGTCCTGCAGTCAACACACCTGTATGCAAATGCATCATGGACAGCTAAAGAGCCTCTGTTCTTCGCTTCCTCTCATATTTTGCATTGCTTATTATTTGCTTACAATTCAGGTCTGTCTCATAGTCTCTGTGGTAAGAGCATATTGAGGAAAGTCATCTCCTTTCCCAGTAATTTTCTCAGCTTCTCTTGATCATTAACATGCTGGAAATCACTTGAAAGAAACACTGCAATTTTTTAAGGGATTTTATTCATTTATTCATCAAGGTTAAGGACCCTGAAAAACTGCTGTCTACATCTTTTAGCACTTACTTCTTTCAAATCTCATATACATTATAGTCCTCAATCTGGAGTTCTCTTTCGCTATGAGGTTTTCTCTGCCTCTATCTTTTGTTGCAGTCTTAATGTACAATAAACCCCCTTAAAATTAGTTATACTGCTACAGTTGTCAGGAGAACTCAAGTGATCTGATGAATTTAGTAAGAATTCCAGGCTGCGAAACAGATACAATGAAATTCTCTCCTTCAGCCTACTTGCCTCATTATTAAACCTCCAGTTTATAGTGTGCAGACAGTTGCGCACTATAATTGAGGTTGAATTGCCATTCTCATTATAAATCCCGTTTTCTTGCGTGCTCATAACTTCAGCCAACACATGGGCTGAAACTGTGCGCACTCACTTCTAGCCCGCAGTAGGATATTTAACTCTGTGATCTATGGGCTTTAGCTCTGCTGCCATGCTCTACTGCCCCATATATTTCACTGTAACTGGAGCTTCTGGTGAGGTTAAGGCACAAAAGCTAGGTATGAGCAGCTCTGCCTAACTTGGGCATGAGACTTGCATCTGTACTTCAGGCAGAATAGCGAGGCCGTTACCTGGACGAAGGCTTTGATGTTTGTTACCCACCCATCTGAGAGGGTGTTTTTCTCAAGATCCTGTCCATCAGCTTAAGAAATAGAAGTCTCTCAGAAGCCTTGAAAGCTGCCTGTCCCTTCTGGTTGCCTGAGTAGGAAATTTGGGCATTTCCTTCATTTGCTGCCCAGAATTTAGGTACAGGTAAGTCTCAGCAAAACCCTTCCTTCCTTTGCTTCAGTGAGGTCTGTAAGTTCAGTAGGGGATTTAGAGCTGATGACTGGATCCATTTTGAAACACAGCACTTCTGTTAGGGCCCCAAGCCTCCAGGGGCAAGGACGTCCTTTCCTTTCTTCGTATGCTGTTGTTGCTCTGCCTCCCCTCAGCTTTGCTGCCATCCCAACCTGCAAGCAGCCTTATTCTTCACGGGGAGCACTGAAAGAAGGCCGTGGTTGCACATGCACACTGAACAGGCCAACTCGGTGCTCAGTCCCCCAGCTGAGGGTCAGTTCAGGTGGACATTTCTGCATTGCAGCTCAGCCTGCAGCCAGGAAGAGCAGAAGGGAATGGCCTCCTGGCTGCAACACTCAACGAGGATGTGAACTTTTGGGGCTTGGGACTCTTCTCTTGGTCACAGTGTGTGCCATCAGACATGGCAGCTGGGCCCACTGACTAGAGCTCAGTCCACCTAAACGGGGGCACAGAACTCAGGATGGAGGCACTGAAAGCCAAATGGGACCATTCCCACAGCTGTGCTTGAAGGGGTGTATGTGGTGAAGGAAACCAGGATACCTACAGAGACAGAGTACACGGGCAGGTACCTGTGCCCTGTCTTAGATGCACTGCACATCAGCGGAGACATCCCCCTGCCCTCGCTCCAGCATGGTGACTCCTCCCGAGGAGGAGCTCCTCAAAGAGCTCTTGAGAGCTGAAAGCTTGCAGAAACTTGCTGAGAGTTTGTTGGGCAGAAGAGAAGTGTGAAGGGATAAAGAAAAACTAGCGCATGTTTGTCAAGAAACCTGAGCCAAAAGGATTTATGTCAAGAGATTTATTTATTTTTTTTCTTGGCAGTTATGAGAGATCACATAAAAAATAAGAAACACACGCACTCATATATTTATAATGGGGAGAAGGAGGTGGAAGAAAGAGATTCGTGCTAAAAGGAAATTGTCGAGTTGGGAAGCATGAGATAGAGAGATAAATGACAAGCTACAGCCAGACAAACCACAGAGCAGGGCCAGCCCTGTCTGCAGACGCGTGGTGTAGGGGAGGCGGTGTTTTTGATGCATGCTGTCAGGGAGGCCATAGCTGTTCACTAAATCCCTCTCTCTGCCCTCGCTGTCATGGTCCAACAGCTGCTCGTGGAGTAGACAGCAGTGGTGATGGAAGGTGCTGCCATTTATCCCCAGTGGTTTATCACCAACCCTTCACTCCTGCGGCGCAGCAGGAAGCCTCAGCCTGCTTCTGGCCCTCTGGCTTCTCATCGACTTACTTCTGTCAGCAGCCCAGGGCCTTCCTCCACCAGCCTTGCTGTGGCAGGAGCCCAGGACACAGTAACGTGTGGTGGGGCCTGAGGGCCCCGTGGCGACGTTGCGGAGCTCATCTGCCTGTGCCCCACATCCCCGTTCTCCTCCAGGCGTAAAACTCAGCCTGGGCGCTTTCTCACACCTCTCCCCCACTTGCTTTGCTCTCGAAGTGCTACTTGCAGGAGAGGAAAGTGAAATGACAGAGCCTGAGGGAAAGACGAAAACACAGTTTGTGTCTGAAAATGCGGGGAGGGCCTTCCTGCTTCGTTTCTCTCCTCATGCCCCTCTCTGTCCCCAGCTGAACCGCTGTGACCGATCACTGAGTTTTGCTCCACAAGTGGAGATGAAAGAAAGGCTAAAAAGAGGGAAGGAGAGTGACTATTACTCTGCTAGCAAGGGTATTTTTGTTGGACATATGCATGCTTTACTCTGTGTAACAAGGCCTAACAACTTCCTTAATGTCATTTCCTTCTTTTCAGTTCCACCCATCAGAGCCTGCACTCTGTGGAAGATGCTGGTGTTTTCCTGTGTGCCATGTGTGCTTTTTGTGAATGCGCTGGGGATCCTGCCACGAAGGCAAAGCACTTTGTGGAACAATTTTCCTCCCCTGTAATGGCAGGAGGGGCTGGGAGTGAGTTACCCAGCCTGCCCTATGTGTGTAACCTCAACAACTCCTTTCAAATCCTTTCCCTAAGAAGTGGTTCTGGCAATCATTGTCCACACTTTCCTAGATTGGACAGAGTTTTAAGAAGTAGGTTGGCTGGAATAAGGTACTGCTGAGCTTTGCTGACTGCATTATCACTAGGAACCCTATGATGGGTTTCTGCAGCCACTAGAGCTATTCTGAATTTGTAATGAAGTCAAAAATCATATCTCTGGACACAAAAGCAAGCTTGGTCTCCTCTAGAGGTGGTGTGTAATGAAGGGTCAACTCCAGCTAACACCAGATCCAGCAAACGAAGATACAGTGTGGCTTGCTACTCCCTGGGTAAGTGTGAGATCACCTCTGTTCAGACATCATCCCTAGGAAATTTCTGCTGCTCTCTAGTTTTGGCCATTGGCAAGAGGGTTACACCCAAGACAACTCGGTACAGTACTTTAAAACCTTCTCAATGCTGAATTTCTGCATGGATATATAGGTGCATTATATTAAGATATTGTACAGACTTGGGAAGACAAATTCCATGGAAATTTGCTAAGCTGTCTCTATCTTACAATTCTGTTCCTCTAATAAGCTAACTGTCCTCTGTGGTAGCAGTCGTTGTGGGTGGTGTGGTTACCTGTTGTTTGAAAAACACTACTATAGGGTTTTTTCCTCTATTCCCATGAACAGATTGCATCTGGTAAGTTTTTTTTTTTTTTCTTGTTTGTTTTCTTTTGTTATTGATCCTGAGTTAGACTTTAAGCTTTGTGGGTCAGGCACCATCCTTTGGTCTGTATTCATGCAGTGAAGAGCTTTAGCATCCATACAGTGTGACAAGTCAGATTGTGCCCACTGGGGATGGACAAATCTTTCCTGCTGAAATATTTTCTACAAAGAAAGGTCAATTTTGATGCCTCCTTCCTTCCCCTCCTTGGTTATTATTAATAAGAAAAATATTTCTTTTTGGGTCTGCTGAACTTAAAGGGCTTTGTTATTGCTTGCATGTGTCAGGGTCCACATGAATGCTGCAGCACCTGGCAGGAGGATCAGTTCATGTAAGCCGTACATCCGTTCTCTGCTACTGGTCCTTCTCCTTCACTGAACACTGTTTTCCATAAAATACTGAAATGTCTTGCTGGTTGGCAGCTTTTCCAGAAAGTTTTGCTGCTTGTGAATCAACAGTTTTCTCCATTTAAAAGTTTCTATATTTTGAACGTTTTGGCCTCATTTGGATTTAAAAATGTGCATTTACCAGGCTGGAATTTGTTTATTTTTCCAGTGAGGCCTGCTAGGGACATGTGTGGGAGACTTTGCTTCCCCCTTCTTTCCCCACAGAGTTCAAGTAGGTCAAATGCTACCATCGACAGTCCAACTTTAGCTTTACTCCTTCAAATCCCCACCAGTCTCCTGGACTTGACTTTACAAGTCCTTTCATGTCACTTCGCATTGTAGTGGGAGGAAGTGAAAATTACGGGCCACAGGCAGGGTTCCAAAAAGCACTCTCTCTTTCTCAGAAAAGGGCTGGCATCTTTCCATGGGCCTTCATTGTATTTTATAGCCATACTACAGTATTTAACAGCATAATTTAGTAAGTGTCGGTACTCTGTAGCAGAGTGTGGAGAAACCGTCTTATTCAACCTCTGGCGACGTGCACTGATTCAAATAACGCACCGCGAGGTAACAGGAATGTTTTCTGGAAATGAAATTGGAGTCAGAAATGCCCTCATTGGCCATCAGCATAAATATTGGTGTCATCCTGATCAGCAAGCAGAATTCAAGACCTTTTACCCTTAAGAGGTGACTCTCTTTCAGAACTTCATGTTTTAATTCATTTCCCACCAAATTAGCTACCCCAAAGTGCAGATGTTCATCCCACCAGTTTCTTCCTGAGACAAGGACAGGGCTTTTTTAATTTCTGTTCATGTCACATCCTTAATAAGGTTAAGCACTAGAAGATCACTTATCCACTGTTACTGTGCATCGTTCTACCTGAATCATTTCTTTCAGTTCATAGAATATATGAAATGATTAAAGAGAATCAACGTTCTTGCTGTAGATTACAAATTTAGCTAAAGGTATCTGTAGAAGACTTGCTGCAACACAAAATCTGAGTGAAACGGTTTCCCACCCTTCCAACGGTGGTGTCTCTTCGTTCCTCATGCCCTTTAAATGTTTGGAAGAGGTAGGTCTGGCTGGGATCCTGGACTGCCATCAGACACAGGGTGTTGTCAACACAGGGGGAAGGGAAAGCAAGGACTTTTCTGAGCTGTCACAGAGGCCATTTTGTGTTTACCTCAGCTGTACAGCCACCATCTGTGGAAATTTTCTTACAGAGTGTCAGGGAGGTCACCTGTCAAATCAAGCAGGAGGCAGCAGTTGCATCAGAATCTGATCAGATGTAATCTCCTGAAGAGATTTCATTGGGCTGTCCAGCTTAGACGGCTGCGGTGGCCCATCATAATCTCTATCAATTGTACCAGACTTGTACACAGCATAAAAAGACACTGAAACCATGTAATGTCATTCGTCACGCCTGCAGTCACAATGCCAAGCCCCTCCTGCAGGAACTTCTGCAATTCCATCTTTGCCGTGTGGATTTTTGATGTGTAGCCAGGTCTAAGTTGGAGGATCCTTAGCATATCAGCCATGGGGAAGCAGCATTTCCTTAAGTCACCCTTCTCTCAGCTTAGTGGTAAGCCTAGTGTCAGGGCTGTGCATCGTGCCCTGCCTTCAGTTCACAGGCAGTAAGGCTGGACTTTGCCTGATGAGGGCAGCCAGTGATAAGCTATCCAGTGTACATGTGGGAACCCCTCTCTTCTCCAGTGGGTGGAACTGGAACTACCATATGGAACAGGGTATTTCCCTGCAGCATGCACAGGAGTCCTTGTCCCTCTATGCCCTAACACTTGTTTAGGTAAATGCTTTTGTGCTCATCACCCTCCCTGCCCACACTGGTTTTCCTTGAAAAGAAACCTAATGCAGAAGGGAGATGCAGTAAACTCTGGTAGATCTACTGGGTTGGACAAGTGAGGAGAGGGCTGCACTGAGTGCCTGTTCCACAACGTAGGCACAACTGTGGTTGTGCAAGTCTAGCTATCTAGCCTTTGATAGTTTTATCTCATGAGAATAACAAGGGACATGGCCACAAAACAGACCTGCTTTGAGGAGGAGATTGGACTAGAAAACACAGAATTCCCTTCCTGTAAGCACAGCTGTGATTTGTGTTCTGCATCTGCTCGGTTTGGGAAGTTCAGAGGGTATTTGCAGTGGTAACATACTCATAGATCTACACACATCTGCAGCAAGCGATAATACATTTCTTCTGCCTTCTCCTGAAGTTATCAAAGCAGTCAAGAATGAAGAAGATGAGCAATGGGGTCTCTTGTATTTTTAAAAGTCTCCTTTCTAAGCCTCAGAACAAATGTGGAGCAAAGTCATATGCCATTTCAAAAATAGGTAAAGTGAAGTGATGCAACCCAGAAATGGTGATGAGTAACACTGCCATAGGCTAAGCACTGGTCTGTACACTCCTCTCAAGATGGCATGTGGCTTGGTAGCTGTCCAGCTCCACCATCTGCAGAGACTGAAACTCAATTGCTGTTAACGAGAATGAAATTATGGCAATATTAGCATAATTAAAATGAGAAGAATCCTAGTTCAAGGATGATTGATGCCCATGGAAAGCTTTGGATAGAAGCAGAAAAGTCAAGTCCAAGAGTGTTGGCTCAGACTTTATTTACCTACACAATTTCCCCAGGTACAAGAGAAAATGTCCTTTTTAAAAAAAAAAAGGTTTAATGTGGCTACTGACTGGTATTAAATAAATGATGCATGTTGGCAGAGCGGTAGATGAGAATAGCGGAAAACACATTGTGAAAGGAACCAGAAGAATTGCTGTCATAAATCTCCCCAAACTATTCTAGACAAAGAAAGGCTAAAAACTAAGCAGGCTACTGGGAGCACAAGGAAGGGGGCTTTAGGAGAAACCCATAGCCCTGGAAGTTCATTGCCAAAAGTTTTGTCCATATGTCCGATCTCTTGGAAGAGAAGAAGTGGATGGCCAAGGAAAGGAAAGGGATGTGAAAGTGTGTCATTGCAACTTGGGTTGTTTGGCTTTTTTAGTTTTATTTTTTTTATTTCATGCAGGTTAAAAGAGCTCCAGGTGTTCTCTCTAGAAAAAAAGAGATTAGGAGGCAACATTAATCAAGTTTACAGCATATTCAAGCAAGCAGATAAAGAGGAGAGAAAAAAAAAAAATACCCTGAAATGTTTTTCTAATGAATGCATATTTTAGCTGAAGAATTCGCAGGGGTCGACATGGAGAAAGGCATGTATATATGCAAAACTAGGGTTAGGAGACAAAATGGGATTATTTTCAAAGCTCATAAGAAATGTAACTGTTGGAAGAAAAATGCAGAGGTTTCTATTGATCTTATTACCAAAGGAACAACTTTAGGCCTGATAAAGTAAGGGGCTAAAGGGGATTTCACACAGAAGAATGGCAGAGCACAGCTGTTTGCCTATTACAACATGTCACACCGCGCATGGTTTTCCTTGGGTAAAAGATGGGCATGTTGGGACAGGATATTCTGGCTTCCTTGACCTGCTAAAATGGCTGTATCCAGGGCTAAAGGACCTTTACATTGGCAAGAAATTACTGTTTCTTGTCGACTTTTGTAAGGTGTTCACTGAAAGCAGTTATAACATTCCCATTAACTTTTTTTTTTTTTTTTTTTTTTTTTTTTCCCTGCAGAAAGAAGCCATTGCTGAATGCTTTAGACAACCCTAATTGCAAAACCACAGGAGAAACTTGACAGATAACCAGCCACTAAAAATGTTTGAGCAGAAATGCCTTCTTCATTTGCATTTCTGGTTTCCACAAAAATTGTGTAGCTTCACAGTGACCAAGGCAGGTCATATAAGAGCTTAGTTATCTATTTTGCACACGCAATTATCCATGCCATTGTCACACCTGCTCAGCCTTCACATCAGTCACTCTGTGCGGTTTAGTCAAGCAGGCAAATGGCTAAAGTTCTCAAAGTCCCCGTTCCATATAATTTCCACTCCTGCCAGGTGAGAATGACCATTAACTGTCCCTCTGGCTCATATTCCAGTTTTGCTTTATTGAGCTGAACTCTATTTGTATTTGTCTTTGAAGTAACATTTCTGGACAGTGAGAGAAGCCAGACTGACAGCCCTGAAGCCTGCTTTCTGTGAGCCTGTGGTCTCTTTGTCCGTGCCCACCTGCGACCTACCAGGCCCCAAAGCTGTTGTGTGGAAGTTGCTGCCGCTCAGCTCAGGGAAGAAGGACCCAGTAGCTCCAGCACCTCCTCTTCTTTGTGCAGAACCTGAGTATACTGCGTGCTCTTAGCCTGTTTTAAATGGCAAGTACAAAGGATGGCTGATCAGTTTACTTCCCACTGCACGTGGCTTCTCTCCATTGCCACCTCCCAGCTCAGATTTAGTGGTTTCCATCCACACTGAGATGACTTTTAGTGTTTCCTAATTCAGCCAGGTTTAACATTTGGCCACGACCATCACCCGAGGAACAGACTATGCGAATCTGTGTGTTGAAGCCCTGGAGGACTAATTCTGAGAAGTCAGATCTTACTCGTTTTGTGGGTCCCCTGCTAAAATTGCAACAAAAGCACCAGCTGGGCTAATGAGCAATGATACAGACTCCTCTGATGTAGGACTGTCAAAAGATTTCATATAGGATGGCTTACCAAACAGCTGGATGGCAAGTAGCTATTGCTAGTGGTGTGGTGTACAGGCAAAGCAAGGCCCGGTCATACCAAATCGGTCCTCTCTGCCCAGATGCACAGAGCCCTGCCACGTTTCTTCAGCGCTTGCAGTTAATAGGGGAGGAGAGCTCGTTTAAATCTGATGGATAAGAACCCTCCCTAAAACTGGGCATTTGGCAGTATCAGGCTCTTCACGGAAGGAAAAATTCCCCAGTCTCTGATTAAACTGGATCTGGACTGTAAGTCTTTCAGGCAAGTGTGTTGCTTTATGTGTATTCCCTTCCTCTAGGAAAATAAAACACCTTAAACGTACAGTATTTCACCCAAACACAACTCTCTCCCAGCCCTGCAAAAGCTTGGTAGTCAAGCATAGGAAATATTTACTTGGTAAAGCTTTAAGATCAGGCTTTTGGGCTGGAAACAGAAAGGGCATAAATAAGCCAGATATAGGACAACTCCCACTGAAACTGCAAAGCTTAATCTGCAGAGCCAGGCAGCTCTCTAATAACTGGTCCCGCGCATAGGACCAACCTGCCTGTCTCAGGCTGTGAGGTGCCTCTGTCTAATCCCAGTGTCCCATTATAAACTAGACACGGCATGCACAGGGTCTCAGCACTCCTTTGTTTTTGGTATTTGGGCTCTAGGTTGTGTGGATGTCCTGGCTGGCTGTCCCTTGGGGGCAGAGGGACAAATACCTCTTTGTCATCGGTCTCCTGGTTGCCTGCCCTCAAACCAAGGCAGGCTGCTCCCCAGAGCCAACTTTAGTATACTTGTGTGAAAAGTGAGGCAAAGTGTTATCTGGATGCCTGTTGTGCAAGATTCATGTGTTCCAGCGTGCTCTAGGGTTGCTGCAGAAAGCAGCAATAATGGAACAGGCCGAGTGGAAAGGGTTAAATTGAGGAAAAATTAGGCTGACACTTTTCATCTGCACTTCTCCGCTATTGTAACAGTGGCTGGGGGCTTCTACTGGCTTGGCTTAAAAAAGATACTGTTAATGTCTAACACTTGATGACAGATGGTTCACCAATACTGCTAGGCCCATTGTCTCACTTAATAGCTCTTTGTTCTAGTTGAAAGAAGGTAATCTTTTCTTGTAGGAGTTGGTAGGAGAATCTGTGTACAATGTGCCTGCTGACAGCCATCCCAGCGCTGGAGCCTGCTCTGTAGCTCACTGAAGTGGAATCGTCTCCCTTACCCTGGAGGAGGGACTCACAAAGGAGTCATTACCGTCATGATGCCTAATTTGTGGGTGCTTTGCTGTCTGGTGGGATTCACAACACTGAATTAGGCAATTGCCTTCTCCCTGCCGTGTGTGGAAAAAGCAAAACGCATGATCTGATTGGCTTCAAAGGGTGAGGAGAAGTTTAGGGCCTCTGCCGCTCTGAGGAGGGGAGGCACCCATTTTGGGGATGTCAGGCTGTGGTTCCCTGCTGGGAAGAGTTAACCCACCCACTCACCAGCTGCCTGGAGCCTTGCCGAGCTGAAAGCAAGAGCTGTAACCCAGCAATGCAGGCTTCCCAGGAGAGCATGCTGAGCAGCAGACTAAGGTGTACTAGGGAGGTCCCTTCCCTGTGTCCCTTCCTCCTGGCAAGGTGTGCAGTGCTGTATAATGCACGTTGCCTGCAGGGGAGCAGTGTGAGGAGCATGGGTCTCCTGGGTGAGGTTATGGAATCATTTGCTCCTTGTTTCTGTTCCTATTTCCACCTTTTAAATGAAGTGGGTCAGGTTCTTCTTCATAGGAGTCTTGGGACGAATCCCAGCTTCCAGCCAGGCAGAGGAAGAATCTGAACCTGGGTTTATTGTTTCTGATGTGAATGTACTGCACACCATGGCTGCTGCTTACAGGAAGAGGGCATGCTTACATGTATGTATGCATGTATACCAAGAGTAATTCTTCCTCCTGCAGTCTGTGCCCGGCTGGAGATAGCCCATAAGTTCATAACTTACCAGGTCATGACCGAGAATTCAGGGTGCCTTCGGAATGCCATGGGGAGAGGACATTTGACAGCAAGGTGTTTCTTGTGACCAGAACCAGCTGTGTGTTTATCACAGTGCTATTTAGGTTCCTCAGAATGCTGCGTGGGCATGTTCAAGATTGGCTGAGCACTAAGAAAAGCTTGTACAATACCAGTGTTTACTGTAAGTGTGCAAAGAGACACGAGAGTGCTATCATCCCCTCGAGAAATGGAGCATGATGGCTCTACTTGGTACTTTCCAAAGGTTTATTTTGGATTTGTTTGCTCTATTGACAGTTCTTACTGTAGTGAGAGGGAAGCCTTGGGACTAAAATCTGAATTAAGGTCTGTTCTCATCAGTAAGTCGGACACCTGTGACATCCCAAAAGGTGTCTTCAGACTCCACAGCTGACAAACCCAAGATCGTGGCTTAGTCCTATTTAATTGGCTCTGGGGTGATAGGAGAAGCCAGGTAACACTTTTTGGCCCCTCACTACAAGAAGGACATGGAGGTGCTCAAGCGAGTCCAAAGAAGGGCAACAAAGCTGGTGGGGGGTCTGGAGAACAAGTCCAATGAGGAGCGGCTGAGAGAGCTGGGGTTGTTCAGCCTGGAGGAGGCTCAGGGGCAACCTTAGCGCTCTCTACAGGTACCTTAAAGGAGGCTGTAGCGAGGTGGGGGTTGGTCTGTTCTCCCACGTGCCTGGTGACAGGGTGAGGGGAATGGGCTAAAATTGTGCCAGGGGAGGTTTAGGTTGGATGTTGGGAAGAACTTCTTTACTGAAAGGGTTGTTAGACATTGGAACGGGCTGCCCAGGGAAGTGGTGGTGTCACCATCCCTGGAGGTCTTTAAAAGATGTCTAGATGTAGAGCTTAGGGATATGGTTTAGTAGAGGACTTGTTAGTGTTAGGTCAGAGGTTGGACTCAGTGATCTTGGAGGTCTCTACCAACCTAGATGATTCTGTGATTCTGTATTCTCAAACTGAAATTGCCTAGAGACCTTCGTAGATAACAGCATCAGTAGCCTTCTTCCTCAAGTGATGCTGCACACAAGCTTGCACACCACACCGAAGCACCCAGTGATCTGTGTTTAACCACTTGCAAAAAGCCCAGTGAAGTCTGAGTGGCTTCGTGGCACCAGACCCATGAATACTTGGCATGACCATGGGGCAGTCACTGCCCTGGTGTATTCGCAACAAGGGGGAAAGTGCTATTGGAGGCTGAAAGGTGGAAAAGGTGGAGAAGTCCTCACCTTGCTTCAGGAGGACATTTCCAAGCAGTATCATAATGTTAGTTACATGAAGGGTCTATGAGCAGAGCTCTGTAGACTCATTTAATGTCCAGATCATCTCTTAATAGTAGCAATAGTAGTAGTAATAACAACAATAATAATTTTTTTTTAGTGGACAGCTGGATTGGGGATGATGTGGAGGTGGGAAGTGGAGAGGTTTCCTCTTGTATGTTCAAAAGAAGAGTGGCTCTGTGGCCATGTCAGGGAATGCTGATATGGAAAATTGAACCAACGAAGGAATTTAATGTCTTATAGACATTGAAGTGTGATTAATGCTTGAGGTGTCTCCACGGGACTGCAGAGAGAGTGACTGCAAGCCATGCCTTGTACATATACCAAAGGTTGCCCCCAGCTATTCATGGGGATGGGATTGCAGCTTGCTGTAATCACACTGGTGCCACGGAGCACCTTGGTGAAGGATTGATCCTTGACCTTCAATAAACCTGTAGTTTTGTGTAATGTGATTTAGCAGCCACAGGTAAGAGAGAGGAGCAAGCATCAAACAGCCAGCGGCTTTTGAACCTCCGTAATAAAGTGTTCCTGAGCTGTTGTGCTCTGGTGCACATGGGCAGGCTGCTACAGGCTTTCAGGTTGGCTTGGCCTCCCTCTTCATTTTTAGTACTTCAGACTGGGGCTTTTTTTGGGCTACAGTACAGCCCAATGCTGAAACCAACCCACGCTGCAAAGCTTTGTTTGTTTTGCTTCATAGCACCTTTGCACAGTGTGAAGGGGTGAGCTTCCTTCAGACAGAAGCTCAGTGTCTCCATATAACCAGCAATTAAATCTTGAATCAGGGCACGTATGTGTGGGCAGCCCAGAGAAGAGTGTTTAGCCAACCATGAGGCCATGTCTACATTTGTGCTTCAGCACACCCTGTTTTAGTGTGTTGCCACCATGACCAGAGCTCAGCTAGTGAACACCACTTACTGCAGGCAGTAGTCTGGTCACAGCAGTGCTTTATTCCCCTGTACACCGGTGTTAACGAACCCGAGGTGAGTGGGCAGTGTTGTGGTGCCTGTGTGCCACACAGGTGGCTTTAATAGTGTTTTCTAGCCTCCTCCTGGGAGGTGGCTGCTTGGCTGCTCCCCATCACTGGATATTTTGTCTCCTGCGTACTGCAGGACACCCGAGGAAAGGTTGTGAAATCTCATCTCACAGCCATCGACCAACAGCCCCCAGATGGCTCAACGGCCAGGGGTGTTCCCAGATGGATCCCCCAGGGATAAAACCTATCTTACTCAGGGTATGTGGCAATGTCCTTGCAGGTTCACTGCATGGTGCAGGACGAACATCACATCCCCAAATCCTCTGCAGAGATGCAGCACCTGCCCAAAGGCAGGGGAGAGAAGGGATGTGAGGAGCCTGGGGGTCACAAAGGAGAGCTGAGAGGGCAGCAGGAGAAACGGGGAGGGAATCAGGCAACAACTTTCAGTGCCACCCTTACTTAGTGTGCCGCTTTGGGAAAATGACCCCCTAACTGTTATGTTTTTTCCCCTCTTTGAAGGGTCTTGGGTGATCTTCACCAGCCCTTTAACCCTCAAACTGGCCCATGTCAGAGGATGTGCTCTGTGTCCATGCAGCTCAGGGCAGGATGCTGCTGAATGGCTGAACGACATTTGGGGCAGAAACCTCTTCTTACTGGAGACCTTGTCCTCCTTTTCTAGGTCAGAGACTTTTGAAACCTGTTCCCACATTGTCATTTTTTTCCTGAGCATCTTCTGTGCAGTGATTGGAGTGATGTATGTGCTCCTGTGTATTTATCCTTACTTGGAGAAAACAAAACAAAACAAAACAAAACAAACAACAACAAAAAAAAACTGACCACATTCCCTCCTTGTATTCATCACCTGATTTACATTTCATTTATTTCTATAGCCCTGAACAGACATTAGTAACTCATAAGGGTAATAATAGGAGTTTCTACTAATAGAACTCCTTCCATCTGTGGAGTTCAAATTATGGACAAGCACCATTAGTCCCATTTAGAGAT
>JAACYQ010012544.1:0-12372 GCA_011075105.1 Heteronetta atricapilla | reverse complement strand
ATATGGAGGCATGCACTAAATAATTCTGGAAAGCAACAATTTCAATCCCAAACACTGGGCAATCTGTTTTTTTTTTTTTTTTTTTTTTTTTTTTAAAAAAAAACAAAATTTTCTGTTTAAGCAAACTTTCTCAAGTTACAGTGAAGTTTTGGTAAAAAAGCAGTGAATTCTGCTGACTTTTGAACCTTTGCATTTGAACATAGCACCATAAGCTAGCCTTTATGATCACAGGTAGCAAAAAGCCCCAAACATACTGTGAAAACATTCTCAAGGCAAATGGTATTGCAGCGTTTGTGATAACCTCAGAGCTCACAGGCATTCAACCCTTTAAAAAAAACTTACTTTCCTTAATTATTTAGGTAAAGCATGGTATTTTAGAAGAGGGTCCACTACGGTGGCAAAACAAGTTCAACTTGCTGTCCAAAAATTTTATAGATATTTTATAAAGTAACCACACTAGTGGCAAAGTAGCTGTAAACGGTGTTGTTTTGTGAGTGATGCTGGCTGCTTTGCATATGGATTATTCAAAACTGCTCTCGTTTCTCCTACTCATGATCTCTAAGTAAACTGTATTTATTTTAATATCATGTGCTTAATTAGCACTGGAGAGAAGGAATATTACATTCTTAATGCAGATGTGAGACACCACATCCAGCTGCAAGAAAACTGAACCTTATTAAAAAGTTAGGAAATATTTCATTCCACTTTCCTCATCACCTTTGCTTCTTTTCACCGGAATGATTGACCATCTGCAGTTCCTACTGTCACTACAGATGGATACCCTGAAGCCCTGTACAGAGTCTAAACAACCTTGGATGTAAGGTCTGGCTGTATCAAAATTAAATAAATACACTTCATTTTTCATTCTCTTCTTAAGCCATCTTATTCAGTCTGCTTCCAAAACAACTTGGCTTGCTGTTGCTTAGAAAACAATGAACTCAAACACGTTCAAGACAATTTATTTTAAAAACATTTTCCCTATATAACAGGAAAATGATAGTTGCTCTTTCTGGTTTGATTCCACCAAGCCCTCCCCTAGTGGTTACAAATGGTTTCTCTTAAGGGACTCGAACAGATACATGGTGTGTGAGAAATGATGACTGCAGAAACCAAAAGTTAACACCTGGATATACCTAGAAGTCCCTCTCCAGGGTTATTGGACAGCAGGAGCAACAAACACAACTGCTTTGCAATGATGTTCAAGATTCACTTTGTGTTTAACCCTGTTTCATTCCATTTTGCATCCATCAAGTTTTGGCAAAGATGGAAAATAAGGAGATTTATTTTTTAAATGCAGGGAAAGTGTATTAAGTGTGACAAGAATGTAAAAGTTTGTACTTGCCTTTAATTACACATCATGCCAATCAATAACATGCATATCCCTAGGGAACATGAGATGAATTGGGTGAGGTCGGTCTCTTAAGAGTATTACTGAATTTCAGAAATATCCCATTCCTGCATCTGTTCAGCAGATGTGGTTAGTCCTACATATGATGCATATTCTCACACTGTTACCCTTCACAGCCTTACAGACACTCCTCCCTTCACAAGGTACTGATTGTTTTGGACCAAGTACTATTAAATGAAAGGAACACGTGTTTTGTTCTCAGATGCAGATTTTTTGTTTGTTTGTTTGTTTATTATTTAGGGATTCTTTTTCATTATTTGCTTCAGTCATGGAAAAAAAACCTAAAAAATGTAAGGTGACAGATATAGTATTTTTGGAAACTTGAAATATTTCATCTTAAAAATAAGATGACCCAAATTCAAAGCCTCCAGAATTTTTTGTCCAAGAAGCAAAGCAATTATTAAAGTATTTTCCCTGAATGTCCTTAATGAAAAGCAGAAATACATTTTTTTTTTTTTTTCTCCTCATCCATTACTGTGGCTCTTTTAGTTTCTGTCCATTTTCTGTGACTAAGCAGTGATGAAAAGTTTTACAATAATAACATTTACTTCCTGAAACTTTCACTCTGATAAACAATATACCTTATTTGTAACACAGACATTGTTTAAAAGACTGAACAGACCATTGGTAGTAAAGTTAAAATGTTTTTTACTATTGAAATGACCTGTAGAATGTACAACATAATGAAATGACTTGTTGTTAATTGAATTTGAGTTAAAGAAAATATTGCATGTGTTTTTTGTTTCCCAACTAAAAATAAGAAAATTAGGAAGACCTGAATGGATAAGTTTGAATTTTTTAAACGGCCTTTGAAATTCAAATTGAGTTGACTTTGGCATTAGAACTTAGATCTGCTGAAAGAAAGAATAAATAAATAAATAAATATTATTAGTAATAATAATAATAATAAAGAATCCCTTAAAAGATTCTGAATTGGTGGAATTAAATTATCCTTTGAGCAGAGAGATTGGACCAGATGCCATCTAGCGATCCCTTCTAATTATTGTGTGATTATTACTTACATTATACAAAAATATAATTTATAATATATATATATATTCATAATAAATACAATTTTAATTTTTTTCATGTTTGCTTTGAATTACAAAGGCAATGTTCAACCTGAGCAGAAACTAAATGATGTGACAAGGTTTATTTTGTTGATATAAGAACAGAAGATAATACAAACTTAATTTTACTCTATTGCCTACATGTTGAGTTAGAGGTCATTCTCATAGTTCCAGAAAAAAATAAAAATAAATAAATAAATAGAAATATCCAAATAAATAAATAAAAATATCCAGCTCCAGAAGGAATTTAATGTAATGTTTCCATATAAATGAAAAAAAAAATAAAAAAAAATAAAAAATGTATTACATGCACTGAAATATGAGCATGATAAATTGGTAAATTAAGTACATACAAGATAAACTCCATATTCTAGTCTCTGACTGTATTTTGTGCAGTATGTTTCATCTTCCATTCAAAAGAAATGTGGAAAGGATATTTCAAGTTAAAACATGTGGTGCTGGTGATAGGTAGTAAAATATTTCAGTTTTTATTCATTCATTCGTGTTTTCAAAATTCTGTATCGATGCTCAAAAAAACCTACAATAGATCAAAATGATAGGGGACAAGGTCCTTTCAAATTCTCAGTGTTCAACCAAAGATTTACACTGTGATTAATGTTATGAGAAAAATAATTTACATCTTAAAAAATTCACCTAGTCTTCAGTTAATTCTGTTCAAATGCAGTTATATTTCCAGTGAACTCTATTGTGAAATAGGCACATTGAAGTGTTGTGTCTCTCATTACTAATTTTTTGTTCACTATGTAAAATCGTTATTTTTAGTGATGGATTGGAAACAATATTCACATATATTTTAGTAATCAGGATGCATGTCTGTTAAATAATTAATTAAATAAATAAAATGTTGTTTAAAAGGTCATCAGAGATGCTTGATCCATATTTCCTTATATTTGTTTTGTACTTACTACAGCTTCTAAACAGTCGAGAGTAGAGCAGGAAAATCACTTTGACAAGCTAGCAGTGTTGTGCCTAATGCACCACAGTGTGTGATTGATCATTTTGGCTTCTAGGGCACACTGTTTATTCACGTTCCACCTATTATCAACCAGAACCCACAGATCCCTCTCCTCATGACTGTTTTCCAGCCTCTTATCCTCTAACCTGTACATATATTCAGGATTGCCTTGACCCAGGTGCAGAATCTGGCACTTGCTCTTGTTCAGTTTCATACTGTTGGTGATTGCCCAACCAATGTCTCTGCAAGGCCTCTTTACCTTCAAGGGCTTTTAGGGGAGGAAGTCAACAGATCCTCCTAATTTAGGATCATCTGCAAACTCAGGGTATATTTGAGTCCTGAATTCAGATCATTTATAAAAATATTGAAGAGAGATGTCCCTAAAATGGAGCCCCAGGGAACCCCACTAATGACTGTCCAGCAGCCTGATGTAAAACCACTTACTCTAACCCTTGGAGCCAAACCCAAAAGCCGATTGTCCACCCATCATACTGAGTACTTGTCTAGCTATATGTGGACATTTTGTCCAGAAGAATAATGTGAAAGAAAAATCCAAAAAGATTACATCAACTGGCTTCCCATGATTAACTAGGTGGGTAACACTGTTATAAAAGGAAATTTAGTTGAACAGGACTTCCCCCTCATGACCCTCTGTTAACTAAGACCAATGATTGTGTTGTCTTTCAATTGTTTTTCAGTAACTCCCAGAATAATATTCTCCATAGTTTTACTAGGCTTTGAAGTGAGACCAGCAGTCCTGTAATTACCAAGGGCTTCTTTCTTGTCTTTCTTTAAAACTGGAACGCTGTCTGACAGGTTCCAGTCTACTGTGACCTCTCCAGATTCCCAAGTTCTTTGAAAAATAATATTCTTCTTGTTTCTAGAATTAAATATGAACATTTTCCCCTCAGAATTTGAATGGATGGCTTATTTTTTTTGTAGTGGGCCACTGTTGTAAATCCATTTCCCACTTTGATGAACCTAAGAAGTCTCCATTAGAATAGAAAATATGGTCTTAAATCTCAATAGTCTCTTTTTGTTCATTCAAAGAACACACAGGACTTCTTTTTATATTGGAAGTAACCAATTTACTTTGTTGTCATTTAGCTGTGACAATTTAGTGCAGCAAAAGCAAAACAAAAACAATTTTCTTTTGACAAATAATCAATGGTGTATGGGTGTCCTGTATTTTTAATTGTTACATGTCTCAGAAATCACTGGAATCCATGAAATAAGGCCTATAATTTCACTCAATACAAATTCTCCCAGTCTCCAGTTTCCTGGAATATTTTAATCTTAAAGTTTAAAATATCTCATCAGTATGCCGATTCTTTGGAACAAACTGTAGTTTATTTCCAAAGCCAGAGATAAAAAGGGAATATAGTCCTTTTTTTTTTTCTTTTTTTTTTTTTTTTTTTTTTTTTTTTTCTTTCCAAAGACTCTAAAGAAAAGATTATATATTCCTTTAGAATGGTTCAGTTGGAAAGAGCTGGATGATTCAGAGATCATCCAGTCCATCTGCCTGACCAGGTCAGGGCCGACCAGAAGTTAAAGCATAGTACTGAGGGCATTGTCCAAACTCCTCTTGGACACTGACAGGCTCAGGGCACCCAGCACTTTGCTAGGAAGCCTGTTGCGGTGTCTGGCCACCCTCAGGGTAAATAAATGCTTCCCGATGCTCAGTCGGGCCCTCCCCTGGTGCAGCTCTCTGCCATTCCCATGTGCCCTGCCAGCAGCTCCCAGGGAGCGGGGTCCAGCAACTGCCTCTGCGCTTCCCTCCTTGGGGAGTTGCCAGGAGCAGTGAGGCCGCCTCTGGGCCTCCTTTCTCCAGGCTGGGCAGCCCCAGTGTCCTCAGCCTCTCCTCACAGCACGGCCATCTGGTCTTTTGGCCGGGCTTGCTGCCCTCCTCTGGGTGCTTCCAGGGGCCTTAACACCTGTTGTAGGTTGGGGAGCCCACAGCTGCACATGGTACACCAGGTGAGGCCTGCACACAATGGTGAGGCTGCACCAATGCTAAATACAATGGGAACACCACCCCTTTAGACTGGCTGGCTGTGCTATGTTTAGTATACCCCAACGTGCAGTTTGTCCTCTTGGTTGCCATGGCATGCTGCTGGCTCATGTTGATCCTGCTGGACCAGCACTCCCTGTCCCCTTTCTGCAGGACTGCTCTGCAGCCACTCATCCCCCAGTCTGTGCCTGTGTCCAGCAGTGCTCCATCCTGGCTGCAGTATCCAGCATTTTCCTTTGTTGAACTTCATGCCGTTGATGATTTTATAATGCTGTCGAGAAACAGCCAGTGCTCCAACGTATCTAGATCCCTCTGTAAGGCTTCTCAGCCCTCCAAAGAGTAAACAGCACCTCCAAGTTTGGTAAACTCAGCTGAGGATGCACACCACTCCAGCATTAAGATAATTGATAAATACGTTGAACAGAACTGGCCCTTGATTGAATCCTGGGGAGCACTGCTTCTAACCATATGCCAGCCAGATGTAGTCCCATTTACTATGAGTTCTTGAACTCTACTTTTGAGCCAGTTCAGTACCCAGTGTAACATGAACCTGTTCATCTCGCAGTTTGAAAATGTGTCCAGAAGGTTGCAGTGAGGTACTTACACTTACATCAAAGTGTAAAATGGAGGTACGTTAGGTATAGACCCAGGAAAAATAACTGGTTCAAAGACAGTAAACATGACCACTCTTCTTAATAAGAAGATAGTCATTGCACAAATCTAAAGAAGATAGTGAGGTGAGAAAACAACTTTAATCTTACATATTAGTTTATATGCATGTTATGCATGTTATGTTTATGTTTTTTGTTTGTTTGTTTGTTTGTTTGTTTTCCTGGCAGGCAGGTAAGTGCCACACAGCTGCTCACTAACATCCCCTAATTGGGATGGATGAGAGAATCTGAAAACTAAAAGTGCAAGTACTCATGGGCTGAGATAAAGGCATTTTACTAGGTAAAGCAAAAGCTGCACACACAAGCAAAGCAAAACAAAGAATTCATTCACTGTTTCCCGTCATCAGGCAGATGTTCAGCCTCTTCCAGGAAAGCAGCACTCATCAAACACAATAGTTTCTTGGAAAGACAAATGCCATCAAGAGGAGGTTGGGTGAGGCCATGGGCAAACAACTCTAGTGTGTGCCATGGCATCCCTAGCCATGGCAAGGGGATTGGAACTAGATGACCTTTAAGTGCCTTCCATCCTGAGCCACTCCACAATACTATGATTGTATATTTCTCTGATTGTGTAGTTCTATGATTCTATGACTTTGTGAAGAATACAAAGACACTGTCTGTGACAGAGTCACCACTTTTTCTAAAATTATTTTTTATGTTTTTAATGGATGACAAATGTGCCCTGCTAAAGGCGCTGAGGAGGTGGCCTCTTGCAGGGCTGGGGAGAGTCCAGGTTGCTGTCAGACCTCCTTTTCAGGGGGCACAGGCTCCACAGGCGAGCTCTCCCTGCCCTGGCCAGGAGGAGAGGGCCTGTGGCTTCAGCCCTGCACCACAACATCTTCTGCTGACACCAGTCCCATCTCTGGGAATGGTTCCTGCTCCCTGGGGACGGGTGCAGTGGGCAGGTGGCCAGGACCTCCACTCAGGGTGGCACTGGAGGTGCTGGGGAGCTCCTCAGTATCAGAGGCCTCTGAGCTGCTGGAGGAGAGCATGATGGTGAGAGGAGTGTCCTGGGAGGAGGCAGCAGGGCTGGGGTGGCCACAGGGCTCTCTTCTGGTTCCCAGGTGTTCTGGGAGTCCTCAAGGTCCACCTCAGGGCTGTTCTGGTGCTGGCTGGCAGGAGGGGGTTCCAGGAGCCCCAGTTCCTTGAGGAACTCTTCACTGCACATCTCTACAGTTTCATCAATTAGCTGGTGCACAAAGCTTGTTGTATGGCCCTGCAGGAATGGTTTCAGCTCCTAAACCAAGGCCAGCTCATCCAGCCCACAGCAGCACATCCGAGTGGTGACATTGGCTTCCAGCACCTCATGGTCCCACCAGGCAGCCCTGAACAATTTCCTGGCTTGCCTGCGCACCTAGGGCCTCTGTGGACTGAGGATATCTGGGTGTTCCCTGAAGAGGGCTGCCCATTCCTTGGGCAGAAAGCTGCTCACGGCAACTGGGGCACCAGCTCTGCAGCCCCCTGCTTGTCCTTGTAGCTGTTTTCTTGGTTCTCTGCACGGCGAACAAACCGAACCTCCAGAAAGTCATCTTCAGAGCAGATGGAGTAGTGGATGGAGGTGATGTCCTGCCTGCAGAGGGGGCAGCTGATGCTTCTCTTGACCCAGTGCATGATGCAGCCCAAGCAGAACTGGTGCTGACAGGGGCTGACGATGCTGGGCTCCTTTGGAGTCCCCTGGCACACAGGGCAGGTGACGTCAACCTCTGTGGCCATGGCATTGTCTCGCTGCGGCAGGCTGGGGAGAGCTGCAGATGGGGAGCTGCTTCCCCTTGCTGATGCCTCTGTGACAGGTGTTGCACACTGCGAGGAGAGAGGCCAGGGTCAGTGGCTGTGCTGGGGAAGGAAGGGGCATTGCCCTGGCCCCTCAGAAGGAACCCCCTAAGCCTAGTCCCAGCCCCATGGCTGGGCCATCCCGTGCCCCGACACGGGCCACCCCAGGGCACGTGTCCCCGCACAGCTCACCTGCGCTGCTGCGAGCGCACCTCACAGGGCCCCGGCTGCCTGAGCCAGTCAGGGCCGGGGAAACACGGGCTCTGGCTGTGGGGATGGGCACCAAGAGCAGCTGCTGGCGGCCCCACAGCACAGCTCCACCAAATCCTTGCTCGTCTCTCCAAGCCTTGCATACACGCTCAGCAGGAGTCCAGGCACGAGCCAGGCTGGGACGGGCTCTGCCGGCGCCCCAATATGAGCAGCGAGGACCGTGAGGTCACAGCCCATCGCTGGGTGGCATCCCTTCCTATGAGAAACTAGAACAGTTGGAACTAGATGATCTTTGAGTTCCTTTCCAATCCAACCCAGTCTATAATTTTATGATTCTATGACACACACATATATATATACATTAGTAAAACTCAGTCACTTTGGAGAATTTTTGATATGATAGATTTTGTAGAGGCACAAACTCTTCAGGAGAACAGCTAAAACACTTTGAAGACATTATTTCCTCCAGACTTTCATTGTTATTAATGTGCATCTTTCAAAATCTGACCAAATGTTTTTACTGAAAAAAAAATGTTGGTGTTCCTAAAAGAGAATATAAAAAATGCTTATCCAAAATGACTTGAGAAGTTTATTTATAGGCTTCATTTTTTTGTTTCTTTGTTTTGAGACTAAAAGCACACAGGTTGTATTCAGCTTTTGCTTTTTTGTTTTGTTTTGTTTTGTATATTCTGGATTTGTTAAAATTGATGAATTAAACAGCTAAATTGATGTTTTCTCAAGATTGCAAGTTCTTATAATTAGTATTTATTCACTTGGTAGTCCATTTCCTTACCAGACTAGAATGTGAAACAACAAAAACAATAAAAACAAGCCACATTTCATGATTATGTCTGAGACATGGAATTTGTAGTGTTCTAAGCAGGTTGAAAAAAGTCATGTAAAATATTAATTTGCAACACAGTGATTATGTTATCACTCCATCCTTACAGCCTTATGAGCAAACTGAGATCTAGTCTATAATAAAAACTAGACTCAGAAGAAATTAAAACTCCCAAAGCAGTTTTTTTTTGTTTGTTTTGTCATTTTGAAAAACAGCCATGTCATGCCTTTGCAAAATGCACCTGATTAACAAAAGCAGTGAGAGTCTAAAGCGGCAATTTCTACTTAAAAAGCTTTAACATTTTTCAAACTGATCTATATTAATATCTATGTATAAGAAACATGATAACTTGAGCAGGATTTGCAAATCTGTTCCTGAAGTATGTTTAACAGATGTAGGTGAGTCTAAAAGTTAGAAAGATGTTCCTGCAAAAATAATAAAAATTCAGTAATGGTCGTTCTGTGAAACCTGTGGAAGGAAGAAATCCTTGTATGCTACAGAACTGTTTACTGTGGGAGATGTCCTTTAAGTTTATGTATATAAATAGCACAACTAATAACTGTTCAGGTCATATCGCAGAGCTGTTTGCTCTGTGGAAGAAAAAGCAAATATTTTCAAAAACAAAACAAAACAAAAACAAAACAAAACAAACAACAACAACAAACTTTTGTCAAAACACAGACTCTACCCATCTGACAATTGCAGTTAGTTTGGCCAAAAACTTTGAAAGTTATCAGATGAGGAGAGCTGCCATACAGAAAGTAACTTCTAAGTTTAGTCTGACCATACATCCTTGGTCACCTGAGAAAACAAAAACAGAAATCAAATTTGGAATTGAAATTATACGTCAGTATTTCCTTTGGAATTAATAAATAAATAAATACATAAGAATTCTAAGACTTCATTAAAATTAGATTTGAAGATAACAGCTATGAAACTGTGGGTCTGCAGGAGACAAATTTTTAACCAGGTTCAGCACTGGACCACACAGTGTTGATTTGGGAAACCTTGCTTAGAAACCATTGAGGTCTCTGTTGTGCCTCCACAACCTCAGTTCTAACTTTCAAATACTTGAAGCTGTGTGATCTCTGGGTGTATAGGAACCTGAATGTTAAGATTAACCCACTAAATTGGAGCAAGTTCTGTTGAAAGTTTTCCTTATGTCATTGTACAGGTACACTAGGTACAGGTACACTAGGACAAAATGTTTTGCTTTTAGAGACCTTTATTCATGGACAATTATGTACTCTTCTGTAGAAAACATCATTCTAGAGTAACAAATTAATTTGTTTTCCTCAGCAGTGATTCATTACTAAAACTTTCCTTAACCAATTAGACATAGAATATTACTGGATAGTTCTTACGTGATTGTACAATGATATACACATGAAGTGTATACATCTACTACACCTTTAATACTTAATCAATTTAAATTCAGATAATTTACTTGAAGAGCAATAACTGAAAAATTGGAAGTGTCAGAGGATGCACAAAATTCATTAAATAGGAAAATAATCAGATGTTGCATGGCATGATGATAGTTACAGAAGATAATAATTCTCAGCTTCATCAATCTCATTTAACAATGTTCTTTTAAAGGTCAGAAATAGATTGAGGTCTGTGCTAAAAATGTATTATTTCACAGGCAAAGTGGCTACATGCCAAATAAGGATCTGAATTCAAGATACATATTATCCGTGAGGTTTGAGGCTTACAATGTTGCACACCACAAAAAGATTATGTAAATTAATATCCACTGGTTTTCCACGAGCTCATTTAAAACATACTTTGGTTCACCTCTTTTTTACAGAGAGAAATTATTAAAACATTTAAGCACTATGCAGTTTGACAGTTTTTCATGCTATTTCTATCTGGCAAATCAAATGATGTAGTTTAAGTGTGAAAGTCTTCCAGTATTTTTTAAAGATTCTTTATTCTTTATATAATTATGTTAGACATTGTAAATAGTGGTGTGTGTGTGTATGTGTGTGCATGCATGTTCCAGTGTCCTTTAATAATTTCACTTTTTATTGCTGCATTTTTGAGAAAAAAAAAAAAAAGATTCTAGTTCAAAAAAAGTTCAGAAGTGATTTTTTTTTTCCATGAAATTTCACACTTTTCTGTCACTTAGACAGCTTTGTGAAACTGAAGGCAATGCTTTTTCTTTTAATTCTTTCTTTCCTTCTTTCCTTTCTTCCTTCCTTCCTTCCTTTCTTCCTTCCTTTTTCTTTCCTTCTTTCTCTTCCTTCCTTCTTTCCTTCTTTCTTTCCTTCTTTCCTTCTTTCCTTCTTTCCCTGAATTGGTGTTTGCATTGAAACTCTGAAGAATCCTGAAAAGAATGGAATTTTCTGTCACAGAATCAGAGAATGCTTTGGGTTGGAATAGACCCCAAAAATCCTGGTGTTTTAAAGGAAATCGAGGTTAAAATTTTTGAACTACTGACTACAGGTTGTAAACTCTTCTTTAAATAGTGGTTGCAGGGATGGTACTCTGAAAAGAAGGTAATATTATTTTGTGAACTGATGTGTCTCACATACTTAATGGGGTGCTTTCAGGGAATCAATGGGCATATGAGTCAATCAATGAGTGAGATATTTTTTTTTTCTTTTTCCAAAATTTATTTCAGCTATATTCTTTACAAAAATCCCTTCAGATAAACCAATCTGTCACACAATAAAAGGAAAACATGTTCAGATGGAGAAATAATAATTGCTTATGAAAAAGTAAATAAATTTTGAAGTAAGCAGTATAACAGTGGAGGCACACATTAATAAGAGATAGTGGCCATGCTGTTCAACTTATTCACCTAAATACTGAGGTGCATGATAAATAAGTAATAAGGTCAGCTTAGTAAAAACAGACTCAAACTGCAAAATATCAAAATATCTTTGGTGCTGAATGACTAAGAAACAAGTGGAAGATGAAATAAAAGTGCAGATAAATGTAAAGCAATTGCACTATGAAAATCTCATTTCATGAGAGTCATATCATTGACAAACCTAAGATAATGATAGGTTTTATCAAGAAATGATAGAGAAAGAGAGAATATGCTGTTGTATTTTATGACGTGACTTGAACATTCAGCAAAATCCTCACACCATGCACGATTAACTTACAAGGTGTTAGAGATTATAGACTTTTACACGAACTCAGAAAGCAACAGATTTTGTGGAAGAGAAAACACAAATGGAAATACGGACGAGAATAGATCTCTGGTGTGCAATTACTACATCATCCTGTTCAAAAAAATGGACTAATGTTAAGTCAATTGCATTTACTATATTTGTTAAGTGTTGATGCTTACTATAATGGTCATATTGTATATATGTTAATATATAATTGTTATATTGTATTGTGTATTGTATTGCCCTCCAGCTCAGGGCACCCTGGGTCCCGAAGCCCATCATCGGCATTG
>JAACYQ010012506.1:0-13077 GCA_011075105.1 Heteronetta atricapilla | reverse complement strand
TGTGTTTATTCTAACAGTACAAGATTTAAAATAGCCACTGGAGGGCTCACGGATTTCATGTTAAATGACAAAGTGGTCTCTGAAAACTAGGAGTTTAAGTTGTTGGCTCAGATGAATTTGATTGGTTCATTAAACATTTGAAGCCAATTTCATGACAGATTTTTTTGCACGTTATGGTCAGATAGCACATATATTTTCATCTCAAAGTATATCACTTGTGTGCTTAATACCTTTGTCACGGTGAGGGAACATTTACAAAGATTTGGAAGGCAGGAGAATCTAAATGTCATAGAATACATGTTAAAGGATAAGATTTCCCACACCTCTCGCATAAAAATCCAAAAAGTCACCCTGTCAGGCATCAGGGTTTCCCCATGTTGAGGAGCCACACTCACATCTGACAGACCTTCCTCTCCCTCTTTCTCCTGAGCCTGGCACCGAAGGCTCAGTGGTGAGTCAGGCCGAGGGCTGTGATCTGTCTGGACTACTTAGTAGAGACGGGAGAAAATGCAATATGTTCAAGTGGTGTCAGTTTCTCCTGGCATTCCAGATCTCATTTTTCACTGTAGTTAAAGAGAACTTAGTTTTCAGAAGTTCCAAGAACAACCAATTCTGTTTACAGAATCTAATTTTATGTTTTATTTTCCTTATATATCAGCCTTGGTTTTTCTATCCCTACTATTATGAAGCTAAACTTACATTCACTATTACCATCTTGCTTCAGTTCACAGCAGTATTTACCTCTCTTCCATGGGACAAGCATGTGCAGAACAAAGTGTATTGTTCCTGCGGTGATTTCAACAGTATGTAGGGATTTTAATTATATGTAGGGCTATATAATTAATTCTGCTCCTGTGAATATATACTATCCCACAATTTCACTCAGTCTTGTTGCCTTATTTCATGGAAACTCATCTGTTTTATGGTTCTCTTGTGGTTATTTTTGGTTCTGCTTATATAAAGATATTTCCCTTGCACTGAATAGTTATTTGATTTATTTCCCATGATTTTGAATCCTCCAGTTTACAAGCTAAATCTATTATTATTATTATTATTATTTCTATCCATGCTTATACATCTCAACTTTCAGTGTTCATGGTGACTTCATTCCTTGCTTCTTTAGTGTTGGTACTAGAATGGTCATTTGTTACAAGAAATACACAGAACTTTGAATTTGCCTTGGCAAGTAAAACTTGTTGCCGTTGTTGCTCATAATTAAGTACAAATGTTTTTAGTTTCTTCCTGTTTCACCCATATCTTTCTAACAACCAGCTTTTTAGTCTTTCACCTAAAGAAAAATATACACTGGTTAAATTTTCCTATTACACATTACTGCGTACTATCTATACAGAAAATAATGTAATAGTTATAACATAGATAGGCAGGTGATTCAGCCTTGAATAAAATTGCAAGGGTCATTCTTTCCTACCTGTCAAACTACAAGCATTCACCAAACTCAGCTCTGCATAGCACTTGCCCCACTCCTGATGTTTTGGGAGACGTGTTGCAAATCTGACTTGAAAAATAAAACAAAACCAACCAACCAACCAACCTAACCTGCTTTAGATGACTTCATTTTAGATGACTTCATTGCAGGGCAAGCAGGCAATCAGGCCCAGTCAGCATGGGTTTATGAAGGGCAGGTCCTGCTTGACAAACCTGATCTCCTTCTATGACAAAGTGACGCTCTGGGTGGATGAGGGCAAGGCTGTGGATGTGGTCTACCTTGACTTCAGCAAGGCTTTTGACACCGTTTCCCACAGCATTCTCCTCAAGAAACTGGCTGCTCTTGGCTTGGACTGGCGCACGCTTCGTTGGGTTAGAAACTGGCTGGATAGCCGGGCCCAAAGAGTCGTGGTAAATGGAGTCAAGTCCAGTTGGAGGCCAGTCACTAGTGGCATTCCCCAGGGCTCGGTGCTGGGGCCGGTCCTCTTCAATATCTTCATTGATGATCTGGATGAGGACATTGAGTGCACCCTCAGTAAGTTTGCAGATGACACCAAGTTAGGTGCGTGTGTCGATCTGCTCGAGGGTAGGAAGGCTCTGCAGGAGGATCTGGATAGGCTGCACCGATGGGCTGAAGTCAACTGCATGAAATTCAACAAGGCCAAGTGCCGGGTCCTGCACCTGGGGCGCAATAACCCCAAGCAGAGCCACAGGCTGGGAGATGAGTGGTTGGAGAGTTGCCAGGCAGAGAAGGACCTGGGAGTGATGGTTGATAGTCGGCTGAATATGAGCCAGCAGTGTGCTCAGGTGGCCAAGAAGGCCAACAGCATCCTGGCCTGTATAAGAAACAGTGTGGCTAGCAGGGCTAGGGAGGTGATCGTCCCCCTGTACTCGGCTCTGGTGAGGCCGCACCTCGAGTACTGTGTTCAGTTTTGGGCCCCTCGCTACAAGAAGGACATGGAGGTGCTTGAACGAGTCCAGAGAAGGGCTATGAAGCTGGTGAGGGGCCTGGAGAACAAGTCCTATGAGGAGCGGCTGAGGGAGCTGGGCTTGTTCAGCCTGGAGAAAAGGAGGCTCAGGGGCGACCTCATCGCTCTCTACAGGTACCTCAAGGGAGGCTGTAGCGAGGTGGGGGTTGGTCTGTTCTCCCACGTGCCTGGTGACAGGATGAGGGGGAATGGGCTTAAGTTGCGCCAGGGGAGGTTTAGGTTGGATGTTAGGAAGAACTTCTTTACCGAAAGGGTTGTTAGATATTGGAACGGGCTGCCCAGGGAAGTGGTGGAGTCCCCATCCCTGGAGGTCTTTAAAAGACGTTTAGATGTGGAGCTTAGCGATATGGTTTAGTGGGGACTGTTAGTGTTAGGTCAGAGGTTGGACTCGATGATCTTGAGGTCTCTTCCAACCTAGAAATTCTGTGATACTGTGATTCTTTGATTTCTAAAACTGATATATATTGGTGACGTGGTCAGTTTGAAACGTCCTTTTTTTCTTCTTGTATCCTTTAATCTAATAAAATTACCTGCCTTCACAGACCTTGCCTTAAACTGTTCATGTTGTAAGAACTTAAGAGAACACGCCTTTTTTCTGCTGTACTAAGAATATCCTTGACTGAAGTTTTGGCTGTAGCTGAATCTTACATCATCGCATACATGTATATACAAACTTATATTAAAAACAAACAAAGAAAAACTTCTGCAAAGTCATAGAACAGAAGCAGACAAACTGATTCCTGCATAGGTATTAAAACTTAATGTCTTTGTCTTGTTCGTAGTCGCACATCAGCAGGGTTGTCATGGATACTGAGTCAGGTCCCATTTTGCCAGCTTGCAGATGTGCTAAAAATGGGGTTTTCCCGTCCCACCCATTAGAGTTAACCATCCTCATGAACTTGATTGGTCTTTGGTCATCTTAATAGATTTTGGACTAAGATGTATATATAGTATATTTCATAATAGCCATCAGATATGTTTACATCTGATTCCACCGTTGAAAAATTGATATATATTATGAGCTTTTTCTCATGCCAGAAGACACCAAACTTCAAGCTGCTACCAGCTTTGTCTCACCATGCAGTTCTTGTTCTTTGTTCTCCCCATCCTGAGACTCAGGACAGAGGTCATATGATGCACTGAATCTCAAAAATCATCAACCACTAACTAGCTCAGACTTCATGAATTGTCCCTTATTTTTATCCTGTGAAATTCCATAAACTTATTGCTACCCATGCTGATTTTAATCTTAAATGAAATGGCGGAGGCTATGAAAATCACTGTCTTGATGCCTTAGGAAGACAGAACGATGTTGTTAGTTGGTCTGTTTACTGCCTTCTGGGACAGGCTGTTTGGTAACATAACCACTGCCATTGCAACATTCGTGGGAGCTTGTAAGCTTGGATCAGGTTATTGTCTGGCTCTGAACTGTAGATGTACATATATCTGTGCCTGTGGAGTGTGCCTCATCTAAACCTGATACCCAAAGCAACACCTTCTTCAGCCTCTCAGCCAGGATAAATTGTTTTACAATTTGGTGTGTTAAGACTACTGCTAGATTTCTGGAACATGTAGCTTTTTCTTTCGGGACATACCAGAAGAAACATTGGCAGTGAGAAGGGTGTTTTTCAGGATACCACATAAACTAATTGTTACCTTAGGTACAACTGAGTCACAGTTGTTTTCATTCAGCCTTACAACTGCTCAGAAATGATTATACTTTGTGTAGATGGTGTTATAAGGGGAGGTTGGGTCTTGACAGATAGAAAGTATTTAATTTCACTTGGGAAGGCACGGATTTCAAAGACCTTTGTGGTCAGGTCTGCCATTGCATTAAAGGCAAAACACACCTGAAACAAGCCCCCAGCCTTCGGGAAAATTCAATGACACCAGTCTGTTATCACAATCATATTATTGTATTATTGTATTGTTATTGATAAAATATTTGATGGAGGGAAGCTTGCAAGCAAAAGAAAATTAAATAGCAAAGGGTAAATTCATGCTCATTATCCATCCTGAAAGCAGGAGATGGAATTAATCCTCCATGAGCTGCAGTTGGCAGGAATAAATTAGCACAGTATAGATGATGTAGGTGTGGGTTTTTATTTTTTATTTTTATTTTATTATTATTATTTTTTATTGTGAGATAGAAGGCTGCATAAAAGATGAATGCTGTGGCTTGATCATGCCCTATTTCCTGCTGCTTGATATTGGTTACTAATCTGTGCAGCTACAAGTGAGCCTCAATGAAAATCAGAGCTGGTTTGATTTTTGAGGGCAAAAGGGCAATCTAATCATAGCATAGCTGGTCACTTAGGTCTCTTTTTGTAACAAAGATACAGCTTTTTAAAGGGAAAATTTGTCTGTTCTCTGAATTTTCTTGTAAGATTTTTTTTTTTTTTTTTACCTGACTGGAGAGGAAGTAGTGAGATTAACCCCATGTGCTTGACAGTTCGTCCTTATGAGTATCACTTGTCTCTTTGTGACATTGATCATTGACATTGGTATCTGGATGCTGAGCAGTGAAGTTTAGATATCAAAATTGCCAGGTCACACTTCGAGAGTGCTTGAGTTTTATTTCAAACAACAAAATGTGTTGAAACAATGAAATACCAAATTGCCTTTTATTAGGGCAAGAAAATTTTTCCACTCTGTTCATTAAATAAATATTTTTAATATAAATATATATATAATATCTATGAAATCACATGAAATAATATCTTTGGAGTGTTTCTCTGTCATTGTGCATTTTTGGTATATCTGAGTTCTGCCTGAGGAGTCTGAAAACTTTCTTCAGTTTGTCTTATAGCACAGCAAGCGTTGCCATGGTGCCTTGTAACATTTTTCTAATCAGCAGATGGAGCCACAAGGGGAAAAAAAAGAACAAAAAAAAAAGAAAAAAAAAAAAAGGTTTGAGTGAAGAATTTTGGAATGGAATAATACTAAAATAAACTTGTTATAAAAGTGCTCCATATGATTGATGATAAATTAAAGCAAACAGTCCTGTAATGTATCATCTGTTAGTTAAACATGTGCTCTCATTTATTTGATCTGTATATAGCCAGAGCCAATTACTGTAAATTAGTAACAACTAATGACAGTCTTTACTTAACTCAAAGCTGTATCCCCTTATTTAAGCCATCAACTTAATATTTGAAGGAGTGGGTAAAAAATAACCTTTGGGAAGTTTAATACTTTAATTTCTCAAAAGGTAGAATTAGAATAGTTACATCAAAATGAATGTGGAAACTGGGGAGGGGACGGGGACTTGTAGAGTTGGTTTGTCACTACGATCAGCTCCTTTCTGGAGGTGGGAGCAGGGTCTGAAAGGGCAAAGACCTTCCTGAAGGACATTAAGTGATAGCAAGTTTCCTCACCAATCCATGGAAGAATGACAGAGGTGTGTAGGTAAATCCATAGTTTACCTATTTTTTCCAAAGTATATGTTCCTCAAGGCTGCCAAAATGTAACACTTTGCTCTGTTTCAGAGTGCCTGAACGAGTGTGGTTTTCATGATGTTTCCAGGAGAGGAGTTAGGTAGTGAGGCTTTAAATATGTTTGAATTTGTTGCTTTTTTAAATATTGTCAATCATAGCTGAGCTCTCATAACTACAACATGCTTGTTGAAGACATACTGCTTTATCGCTATGGAATGCTTTGTATGCTCATCTTTCAACTTTTCATGGGATAAAGATGTGATTTATTCAAAGGTGAAGACACAGGTGAAGAGACTGAAGCTCAGATCAAGAACAGTATTTTTCATATTTTGGCTCTATCAGAATCCTTGCTGCGGTGTAAAACCAAGGAGCCAGGTGCTTTGCAGCACTACAAATGTAACTGCAGTTTTTAACAGTTTTAAAGTTGAAAACAGTCACTTTAAATCTTACTTTCCTAGGTGATTTTTTCTTAGTAGACATTAAGGTTCTGTCGCATTGGCTGTTAATATTGTATTTCTTCTGTGAATGAACAGAGAATTTCAGTATTCAGGGTGACACCTTCAGAAACATTAAATGCATATACAATCACTTTAAAATGGCAGAATGTAATTAGAGCTGTGATTTTGACAGTAATTCCTGCAAAATTACAATATTTTTCACTGGATGGGAGGCAAAACTAAATGAAAGGGATGTTGTTAGCATCTGGTAAGCATGATCACAGTTTTTTTTTTGAGATGGTTTGATGCCATATTTATGGCACTCTGAGTAAGATCTGTAGCTGTGACTGATGCCGCCTTACCATTCAATGGTAGCATTTCAGCTGCGCTTTTATGTGAGGCATTATTGAGGATGCCTCTCTCCGCAGCATCAGATATGTGGGTGAGGGGGCCAGGTTCCCTTTTTAACCATTCAACCAGAAGTGCTCCCATGCAGTCATAGATGCAGCCACATGCTAAAGACCTGTTATTTGGAAAAGAACTGCGTAATAGTTTTCCCAATGCAAGTAACTGCCAGCAACAAAGTAGGTTCCTTGAATTTAATTCTCTGCCTCCAGTTAGGGATGAGAAAAAAACAACACTGCAAATCCTATGGCCATCTGCACCTTCCTGTTATACCAAGTATGGAAATTTAACTGCTGGTTTTGCCACGTGCATGTCGTTTTAGCACCCATGTTCCCTATCATTGAAAGAAAATACATTATTTAAGTTTGGTTTTCTAGAAGAGGCCCTTTTCTTCCTTTGGTTACACTATTTTAGTAAAAATCAGTGGTTCAAGTCCAGAAGGATGTCAGGAAGAGCTTATAGAGCAAACAGCCACATCACTGCTCCTGGGCAGAGAGGGGAGGCGAGCTGTAGCTGCTCTAAGGAGGTAAAAGGGAAAAAAAGTGAACTTTGTTCAAGTAAACAGAAAGGATAAGAACACAGAGATTTGTTGAGTTTAAAAGAAGCCATCTAAAGCAAATGAGAAAGATTACTTCAATCTTGCACTGCTTGTGTGCCATTGTTAATTAAAGGGCCTTAACTGGTTCACCAAGAGTATTTTATTGAGAGAAGCATGTATTAGCTTCTGATCTTTCTTTGTCTCTAGACATTACATAAAGAAAATTCTATCTTACAGAATAATGACTAGGAAAATATTCCAGTATTCATATTGTTAATTTGCAGATGGTTGAAATAGAAGAGGCAATAGGGCCTATTTTTCCTTATTACCAGTTTCCAAGATTTGACATATTAATTATCCTGTGTTTTGGGAAAATTATTTAAGTATGACTATCAACAAGTTATTTGTCAGACATTTTGCTTTTTCAAACCTTTCCTGATTTATTTATTTATTTAGAATAAAACCATTAAAGTAAGTTACTTTCACAGGCTTCATCTTACTAAATAACATGAGGAAAAGAGCAGATGCTTGGGTTAGGGGAATAGAAGATCCTTGAACATCTGCCAAAATATTTGGGAATTTTGGATATTTTTAAAGTATGCTAAGTGATAAGGTGGTCAAGCTGCTCACTCACCTGTAGTTATCTAAAAAGGCTATTGTGCTAGTCTCCTAGAAAACAGATTGTTACTCATTTTCCACCTAAGGAAACAGCATGATAAGGGAGGAAGAATGATCTCTTTTCAAAGTTACTAAATACAGAAGCAATAATGATTAAAAGGCCACCAAGTTGCTTTTCACAAAAAAGCTCATGAGAAGATTAAATTAGGAGAGAGAAGTATACAACTCATTTAATGATTAGATGAAATTTATTTGTTCCAAATGCTATTCAAACATTTGAACTGCTAATGTAGATAGCTTCAGTCTGAATTATTGAATGGGGCATTCAGTAAATGTAATTCCACTGCAGTGAAATCTGATCTGTCCTCTACAGGTCACTATCTCTTTCTATAGACTGTTGAGGGCATTTAGGATGACTCAACTACTAACTTAAGACCCTCTGACAAGTGATTAAAATTATGTGTGTTGAAAATGGACTTAGGGGACAAGCCACCCAATTACCAAACTAGAATTGAACCTGGAAATTCCCACCTGCAATCTGCATATTAGTGTCAGAAACGTGTGACATAGAGTAGTATACAAATCTCACTGCTATTAAAGTCAGGTTGTATTTCTGCTGAAATGCAACAATTATACTTGAGATAGCTTTCTGTGGCTATTTTAAATGCACTGAGATCTCATTAACATATTTGAACTTTACAAGCAAACATTGATAGGTGTCATCAATCACTCATTTGTTCTGGCCAACCTCTTATTATCTAGGAATTAATTTTCCACAAATATGATAAATGGCAATCACGAATTGTAAAAGCTATGTGATATTAGCAATTTTTTTTTTTTTTCAAATTGAAAACCTTTATCTTCTTTTATCTGTCTATGCCACTAACACTGGGAGAATCTCCTCTTTTCCATAAAATAATCAGTCAAAGATTTGGCTTCCAGCAGTGCTCTTTTCCCCAGTCAGTAACCTCTTTTGGGATGACCCCTGAAATGAACCTATCATGAATTTGGCTAGCAATTTATGTCTTGGCCATGATAAATGGAGTTAGTCTTGTGTCACCTTTCTGTTGCAGTTAATCATCTTGTAATTTTGAAACAGTAGAGGGAGCTTAATATTATTTTCTTTATCAATGTTTAGGAAAACTGTTTTCTCTTCAATAATGTCACACAGTTGTTAATATCACACAAACTTGAGCTTACCTAAGAGCTGGGTAATCTTAGATTTCAACATTAACAATGCTTAATTATATATTATTTATCACTATGTTGATTAATTTCCTTTAAATGTAGGGCAAGTGTTTACAACACTGATAGCCATTAGTACTACATCACTGGGACACAGGACAATTTCATGTTCTTTTGATTAATTATATCTCATTCTGTCCTATTATAGTAATATAATTTTGTACTAGGGACTCAGTGAATAAGGTGACCAATGAAGAACATAGAGGACAAACCTCACCACATTCAATTTGTTATTTCAAATTCTGTGCAGCACTGTCCTTAGCTTTAATGCAGGTGAAGGAAGAACGACCTGTTATTCAAACTTTCATGCTGGTTCCTGACTCTGTATCTGGCAGCAGTTCTTTTGAAAGGACCATTCTGTTCTATGAAAGTTTTTTTTACCCCCTCCAAGTATAATAACAATATTTATTTTCAAGTGATTTATAAATTTCTCCAATAAATTGTTTTATGCATTGCTGCAGTTTGTAAACTGGGAACAATTCCTTTGTAAACAAAAAGTATTAAGTAGAAGTATACCACATATTTTCTTTTGGCAATATCTGTTAATATTTTGAGTTCTGGGTTAAGAAAGTTAGTTGGTCTGTCCAAGACAAAAAGCTACTTTTCTTTGAGGACTTCGATATTTCTATGTTTACCAGTTGTTTCTAAATTAAACTTGTCCCATTACAGTCATTAATATACGTCCAAATTTCATAGAATCATTAAGGTTGGAAAAGACCTTCAAGATCATCTGGTCTAACCATCACACTACTACCAATATCACCCACTACACCATGTCCCTAAGGACCATGTCCAACCTTTCCTTGAACACCCCCAGGGACAGTGACTCCACCCCTTCCCTGGGCAATCCATCCCAGTGCCTGACTTCTCTTTCTGAGAAGAAATGTCACCTAACGTCCAACCTAAACCCTGGCTGCCCCTGGTGCAAATTGAGGCCATTCCCTCTAGTCTATCTCTAGTTATCTGTGAGGCCGACCCCCAGCTCCCCAGCAACTTCATTTCAGGTAGTTGCAGAGAGCAATGAGGTCTCCCCTGAGCCTCCTCTTCTCCACACTAAACAACCCCAGTTCCCTCAGCTGCCCCTCAAAGGACTTGAGTTCCAGGCCCTTCACCAGCTTTGTAGCCCTTCTCTGGACAGTTTCCAGGGCCTTGATGTCCTTCTTGTAGTGAGGGGCCCAAAGCTGAACACAGTACTCGAGGTGTGGCCTCACCAGAGCAGAGTACAGGGGGACAATCACCTCCCTGGCTACTCTATACAAGCCAGGATGCCGTTGGCCTTCTTGGCCAACTGGGCACACTACCGGCTCATGTTCAGGTGAGCATCAACCAACATCCCCAAATTCTTTTCCTCTGCACATCTTTCCAGCCACTCTGCCCCAAACCTATGATGATGCATGGGGTTGTTGTGGCCAAAGTGCAGGACCCAGCACTTTGCCAGGTTGAACCTCATCCCATTGGCCTCTGCCCATTAACCCAAGCTGTACACATCCCTCTGAACAGCCTTCCTACCCTCTGGCAGCTCAATACTTCCCTCCAGCTTGATGTTGTCTGCAAACTTACTGAGGGTGCACCCAATTCCCTCATCCAAATAATCAATAAGGATATAAGAGGACGATCCCCAACACCAACCCAAATTTCTATTGGGTATCTTGCTAAATTAGTCTTCAGAGATATTTCTGGTCTATTTTTTTCCCTGCTTTTATCTCCTTTTTCTTGACCACTTATATAGGATATTTCTTTTTTCCTACTCTTAATGTGTAAGTCAAGACCTTCATTCTTTTACTCATCAGCATCCATTTTCTCTGCAGATACAGCTTTTCATTACCCTTTTGAGGGTAATGAATATGTTTAAATATCAAATAACAAGATTAGTAGTTTTCAGATCTCCTAATCTCCTTTGGTTCTTTATTTTTTTTCCCTTGTTTTGGCTTGTGATTAGAAACTAATTACTTTCCCACATTCCTGTATTCTTTAAATATGTGCTGGACAGTGTTTTCATGTCTTTCACATCAAAATAAATAAATAAATATATATATATATATATATATATATATATATATTTTTTTTTTTTCTGGTAACATATCAACCCCCCCAATATGCCATCATGAAATTCTTCAGCATTCAAGCCTTTCTGTAGGATGATTATTTTTCACAACAAATGAGAGTTAAAATCTTCATTGGTTCTGTCTATTCTTGGATATAAGATAAGAAGCTGCAACATCTGCTACTAAGAATGATGTAACTGATCTGGTATTTAAAACTGCCAGAGTGGGTAGGTAGTGCAGGGAGATGATAGGAATACTTTTAGCTGGGACTTTGCTTTCCAATAACCATGGACTTTAGTTAGGGATTATAGATACATGACTTTTAATGATTATTGGTAGATTTTTTTTCACTAGAGTATTATTTGGGTTTCTTTTTATATATATAAGATACAAATATTCAAGCAATAAGCAACTACATTTAAAGGAGTAGTTAATAGTCATGTGATAAATCAAGCCAAAGATAGAATTCACAGTGAGTAAACATGAGACATAAATAGGAATGTGAAGGCGAAGGAATCTATTTTGGTGCAGGGTGTTGTTCTTGTGCTTTAAAAAAACCTTCAGGAACACACGGCAGTTTTTTTAATTGTTATTTTATATTTTGCTTCACTGCTAAGATTGCTTATCTGTAGATTTTACACCTCAAAGTGTTCACTTTATTGATTTTTTTTTTTAATTTCTGTACTACAAATGATGCAATGCATTACGTTTGTTTTGCTTTGCTAATTAAAGGACTCGTTTTATTTATTTATTTATTTATTTATTTATTTATTAAAGTGATCATTAGCAACACATCTGGGAGATCTAAGCTGAAGAGAAAGTGAAAGAACCATTTTACTTTAAGGTTAATATTTGCTATTTTTATTGTCCCCAAAGAAAAAAAAATATACAAGAAACAATATTTTTTTTTTGTGTTGTTTCAGTGTTAGTCATAAGAGCTGTAACTCATCTCATTATAGCATTAACTGAAGGCTATGTATACACCTACACCATGGCATTTTGTTCCTGTGTGCTGATACAGTTGGAGCTCTCTCATCTTTGCCTCTAATGCAGTTCAATTCAGCACTGGATGCTGCAGTCTTCTTATTGTGGTGCAGGTCACGTAGCAGTGAATGAACAAGATTGCATGAATAATGTGCTTTTTATTCAGCGATTGGATAAAAATGAATGCCCTCAACACCTACGTACATCCAATCTCCACCACTTCCTGTGTGCTTATTCTTCCTGAAGCTTTAATTATTTATCCTTGGAGAGAATTTGACAGTTACAAGTAGTCACGACTCAGAAGATTAACCCTACAAGCACCAGAACCAATTTCTATATTAAGTATTCTCAAATGTCTGTGGAATCCAACCTTAATTTTGAAGTGATATTACTCCCAATGAACAGAAACACACACACATACACACACACACACACACACACATATATATAAACATGACTAAATACTACATATTTTTAAATCTAACAGTCTTTGGTGAAATTAAAATTGATCCAACATGCTGGTTAGTTTTAGCAAGTAGTCATTGAAGACTGAAGAATGTCATATACTCTAAATAATGAGAATTTAATTCTGCAATTGAAATACATTCTAGGTGATAACTCTCAAGAAATAGGAAAGCAACTCAGAGTTACAAGCCAAAATATGTGTATGGTTGCCCATGGTACGTTATTGCATCCTGATGAGAATATAATAGAATTACAGAAATAAAGGTGGCTACTAGTTTTGCTACTTGGCCTTTGGAAAATGTTTTCAAGTTATACCAAAGCCGTGCAAGTAATAGGGGGAAGTTTATCAAATAATATATATATATATATATAATATAATATATGTTGTATATATATTATATATACAACATATATATATATATTATATAATATATATACAACATATATTATATAATATATATATATATA
>JAACYQ010012479.1:0-13674 GCA_011075105.1 Heteronetta atricapilla | reverse complement strand
TTTCTTCCTTCCTTCCTTCCTTCCTTCCTTCCTTCCTTCCTTCCTTCCTTCCTTCCTTCCTTCCTCCCTCTGTCTTTCTCTCTTTCTCTCTCTTCCTCTTTCTCTCTTTCTCTTTCTCTCTCTCTTTCTCCTTCTCTTAGTCTGTCTTACTTTCTCTCTGTCTTTCTCTCTGTCTTTCTCTCGCTCTCTCTTTCCCACTTTCTCTCTCTCTTTCTTTCTCTCTTTTTTCCTCCTTCTCTCCTTCTTTTCTATTCTTTCTTTCTAAGTGGACAAAACTCCATAAAGAGTTTCAGTGATATCAGAACATTTCAAATGATATAAACCATTATTGGTTTTCAATGTTCATTAAAGAAAATAATATGTTTAACTTTTGGGAGGAATTAGATTTTATTCATGTTTGCCAGCTGTTCTCCTGGTGCTGTGGCTAGCAAATGTTATGTGGGGAGGTAGGTTTGTCTGTTAAAGGGCAAAGACACAGATATAATTTTTTTATCATTGCAAGTGACACTTCCCACTTCACAGCCAGTACTCCTTTACATGCCTGCCTAGAAAAATAAATAAATAAAAATTTTATAAAAATTTAAAATAGATTAAGTGGAGCTTGAAACATCCCAGTGCAGGCAGAGAGTGCTCAGTAAATAAATAAAAATGCAAAGCGCAATTTTTCTCAAGGGGATGTGGTGGGGGAAAAAAGCCTAACTTTAAGAAGCATTATTTGAGTCATCATGTAATTAAAGCCTGTGGGTTGAGCTTGGGTCTGTTCCACCTGCTTTGCACCAGTTCCAGTGGTATTATACAGTTCAAAACCTAACTCAGCTGCCCATCAAATGATGCCTTTGGCGTAAGGAAATCCCCAGGAGTCAATCTTTAAATATTCCCTCCCAGCCTTTTGTGTTGGGACAGAGCCAGTGAAAGTTCCCTCTCTGGGACATCCACAGTAATACATGGCTTCTGGGGTGGCCCCCTGAGGCCACAGGCAGTGGGTGTTGAATTCACTAGCCCATGGCTACTTTAATTTGTGCTGGTGGCTGTTATCGGGTAGCTCCAAAATACAGCACATACACATTCTGAACTGGAGATCAGCCACAGGAAGAAAGAAAACTGCACTTTCTGCCTGCAGGTAAAGTAAGTTCACTGTTCATGGCTCCAAAACTAATAGAGTGATTCTTCTGAAACAAGTCTCTTCCTTAGATTGTGGGAGATACACAAAAGGAGCTGAGTTTCGACTGAACCCAGTTAACTCATGCTGAGTTATGCAAGAGCAACGCTCTGGGGAGGGATGTGGAAGACTGGAGAAGACAGAAGACAAAAAAGGACAGAATTAATTTGTCAGAATCTTGGTAAAAATCAACAGAATCTACCTAAAAAAAAATAAAATAAAATGCTACACATAGACTCAGATGAGTCTTATTTCTGTAAAAAGTTTGCAACAGCATGAGTCAGCTACAAAAGCAGACTGTCTCCCAGGAAAGGAAGCAAGGAGAGTGGTTCTATTCAGCCACCTTGAAGACCTTCTTGAAAATCCAGATTAACATCCAATATTCAAAAAACATTTCAGAAGCAGCACTATGGCATCCAGTATTGTGAAGGTATCCCCCCAAAAAACAGTGCCCATAGGACAGCATAGAAAGGTTACTGGTAAACAAGAACACTCTCTTAAACCCTGATGTTCCTTATAGAAAGACCTTCCCTTGGCCTCCCCCCATGCCCCCAGCAGGCATGCAGAGCAAAATGGAGAGTAAAAATTCCAAATGCCATGAACCCCACTGACAACAGCAACAGAAATGTGCTTCTTGGGAAAGAAATGAAGGAGCTTGTTCCTAGTATTAACAATTTTGTTCAAAAAATAATTGAAAAAGGTACCGAAGAGAAGAGAGAGAGAGAGAATTAAGAGAGACATTCTTTGATGAAAGCTTTGATATATTCTGGGTTGTGAAAGAGCAGCTTTTGCTGGTAGTGTAATACATGGAAGCCTGTAACTTCATCATCATGGTCACATTCAGTACTTTTGCCCATTTCTCACCAGATATCTTGCTTAATTAATAATTCTTGATTCTAAAATGTTAGGTGCCAGACAAACTGTTTGACATATATTAGAAATTACTCTGAAATTACATGCTTTTGTCTACTGCTCACTTTACTCTGTCAGTGGCATGAATATCTGTACCGGTTAGGTTAGACAAGGGAATATTAAAATCTTAATATATCGGAAGGATAAATGTGTGTGCATGAGTATATATAATATTTTATGTATATATTCACACATGCACAGACACATACCCAAAAATACTTCACTGAAGTGTAGTGAGTTTTGAAGAGAACTTGGCACAACTGAAAGATTCATATAAATGAACCTGAAAACTGGTTGTTAAATAATGCAAACCAAGGCAAAGAATACCATATACTATATTAAATACCTTGAGCTTACTAAGATGCTTGCTTGGACTTGTAGGAGAAATCTGAAAACTGAGATACATAGTCAGTATGAAACAGCACTTAGGAGTATGTGCCTTACCTCCTACTCCTGCATATTTTATCATTTATGTTAATTATGACTTTTAATGATGGGTAATCTTCAAAGAGGCATCAGAAGATCCCTGAGAGGGAGGATGAATACAAGGAATAGACAGGCTACAGTCATGGATCTAGGGGTGGGTTGAGGAAACAACCTGCAAACTGTGGGACAAATGCAGAATGACATGAGGGGGCTAAGGAAGGCAGTGAGTCAGAGACAAGGCAGATTTTCTCCTAGGGGGAAGGGAGGGGAAGATCAAGGACTCCGGTGTGAGGAGGCAACCTGGAAGGAAGAGTTTGTCTGGGATGGAGAAGGAGAAAGATTTAGAAGATCTGTGGGTGGCAGAGCAGGAACGTAAAGTTGTTGCTGAAGGAACGGAAAATTCAGGTTTGGTAGCTTAGAAGTCCAAGCTATTCTCTGGAGGCCTGCATTTCTCACTGTTGACTATAATAAGTGTCTTAGGCAACTCCTAATTCAAAGCTTCAATTAGGGGCCCAAACACAACCCAAAGGAACCTAGAGTTTCTAGCGAATCAATATATAAAATATATTCAGGAAAACTGGATAAATCCTCCAGGAATTCAATGTTATGATTTATTTTAATCCTGCCCACTGCTGTCTGAAAAATCAAGGAGGAGTAAAACGCCATCACAAGTCATTACAAAAAGACAAAACCTTGATGTTTTGTAACCCTATAATCTCTATTAGTATTATAAGCACTTCCCTCTCCTAGATTCCAAAAAATAGATGAGAATGAACTGGAAGAATAATTACAATCTCATAAACAAAAGGAAAAGATATTTACATTACAAATATATTTACATCTATCTATGATTTGATCAAAAAGCAGAAAAATATTGGTCCGTGATTAAAGGACAACAGAGTTTTTGTCCTTTGATTTCTATATCTATATAATTTAAAATATATAATCTATCTAATTTACAAATTTATTTATAAAATTTATATAAATAGTCATATATGTAACAAATAATATATATCATTACATGATATCATTATATTATATATATTATATCCATAACATATAATTCATAAAAATATTTTATATATGCATGTATAGGTATATACATATATTATATATACATTCATTATGTATATGCATACATAGAATATATTATATGTATATATAATCCATCTCTCTATATAATTTAATTTGAAGTCCTTCAACAACTGGACATATGTTGAAGAGACTGCAAAGTAACCTCCTTGTCTGAACGTGTATCAGTGTTCCAAACTATCACTGTGTGCAATGACTATTAGTACTACAGTACATCCCCACTGAATTATCCAGTGAAGTTGCACTGCAGCAGAAAGAGAACAGAGAAAGAGATCAGAGCACATGTTTCTTTACTCTGAGAAATGCGGCTTATAGCCTGAGCCTGTGAGAGTTCTTGATTGGTACCACCTCCTGTTCCTCTTGCTAAATCTATGAATACTAAGACAGATGGATGTGGACCAGAAACACTAGATGAATTGCATTCTCACAGCTTGGAATGAAAACCTGAGATAAACCTGTCTTGCTTTAAGAAACCTATCTCAGAGCTAGATTCTACTGAATATTTGTGTTTGGGTCATTTGTTAAAATGATGTGTATTACTGTTTTAACTAATGAATTGAAGCACTATTAGGTGAATCACTTGATGATTAATAACATAAAAAAGTTCACTTGATGTCTGATCCTTCCTGACTTTCAATGTTTCTGTCATTTTTCATTAATATCAGAAAACCTTCTGTCATGTGGAAATGCTGTCCTTTTACATCCAGGAAACTGGGGGTTCAGAGTGGCAGAATCCATCAGTGTTCTGATTGACCTTATTTAGTGGAATTGCAAACCCATGTTGCAAGTTCCTGAGCAAAGTGGTCCTGGAGGTTTTCCATAGAACCATAGGATGGCTTGGGTTGGAAGGGACCTTAAAGACTATCCCGTTCCACCCATCCTGCCACAGGCAGGGACACTTCCCACTGGATCTGGTTGCTCAAAGCCCCATCCAACATGGCCTTGAACACCTCCAGGGGTGGGGCATCCACAGCTTCTCTGGGCAACCTGGTCCAGTGCCTCACCACCCTCACAGTAAAGAGTTTCCTTCTAATATCTAATTTAATCTAACCTTCTTTTAGTTTAGAGCTGTTACCCCTTGTCCTACCACTACACTTCCTGATAAAGAATCACTCCTGAGCTTTCCTGTAGGTCCTCTTTAGGAACTGGAAAGCCTAAGGAGAGTCTGCCTGGAGCCTTCTGTTCTCCAGGTTGAACATTCCCACCTCTCAGCCTGTCTTCATAGGAGAGGTGCTCCAGCCCTCTGACCTCCCTTTTGGCCCTTCTCTGGACTTGCTATAAGTCCATATTCATCCATGGGAAGGACAACACATCCATGACACTTCCCCAGGAAGAATGCTGGTCAGCTGTCATGCCTCTGCTTTGAGCTGGCACCAAACTTTAACAGTTTCCTGAGGTTTCTGAAATTAATTACTGATGTCTTGGAGGAGTTAGGACAACAGCTGAAATCAGATCCTCATAATATATACATTACAAAGTACAGAAGATAGTCCAGTTGTGCAACAGTTTGGATTATTGTATGAAGGGAATGCATTTAGAAGTAAGCACTTTCTTGCAAAAATACATCTTTGCTAAAAGGAACAATCTTCACTTCACCTCCTGAAGAACAAACACATGGAAAAAGGGATTGTTTGTTAACCGTTCCTGAAGCTTCTTCATGCTCTCATTTAGCTCAGGGAAATGTACTAATCCTGCTAGGACTAAAATAAGATGTCTGACAGAGGATTAAGGAATTGAAGTTAAAAATATAGATACATGCTTTTTCTTGGTCAGATTAGGTAGGATTTGGGAACATGGATCTCTAATACAATAAGGAATGCTACTAGTGCATTCACTTGGCACAAACATGTAGCAAAATGTTGCTGAAAAACTTTCTGTCAGGTCACAAAAAATGATTTTGTATAAAAGAGTGATTCTGCTGAAGAAAGAAGGTTTGGTACAAGACACTAGGAAAGCAAACATTTTAGCCCTTTTGTATTTAAGAAATCTCTTATCTGCACATTCAATTCTGGGCTGTTGTGTTTTCTTGGCACAAATATTCAAGAAAAGCAAATTTCAGTACTGGAATATTAACTATGACTAAAATATAGGCCTCAGCAGGGTCCAGCATATAATTTGTGCAATGTTTGTACTTCCATATGAGCCTTCAGCAAGAGGGCTAACATATTAAGTAGGCGTGCTCTGCACAAGGGCAAACTTCAAAGAAAATGCTGAATTCTGTCATCCATATGAATACTGTTACCTCAAGGTTCAACTCTCTCCCCATCCCTTGGCAATTTGCACAGCAGCAGTTTACCAGGTAAGTCTTTGAGTCAGCAAGGAGAAATAACATCAAAGAAAGACAATTGCAAGTTGCTTGTATGGTTTATATTTTATTAAAGAACAGAAATATTCTGCAAACCAAATCAACAAATCCTCCATAAGAGGTAATAGTCTGCATAGTACAAACAAGTTAAGGTGTTGCACTGAGTGATTTGTATTCTTTAGATCTAAACATAACATGGGAGTAATGCAAAATCCTTACAAAAAATGGAATCTAAATTTCCACTGGGTTGCCTGGTGCATGTGTTTATGGCAAAGGAGTAAGTCATGGAGTGGCTTTATTGTCATCAAGCTATTAACATTATTAGGCAAGGACAAGTACCATTAAACAATAAAATCACAAGCAAAAATAATCCTACTTGTATTTCTTGAAAGCATGTCAAAAATTTGTTTTTGTTTTTGTTTTCACAAACACAGATTCAAATTTTATATGTAGACCTACATTTAAACAATGCTGTTTAAATATAGTTTAAATGTATATTTTATTTTTTTTTTTAATTAAATGTTGTTTAAATGTTTTTAAACAGTAAACTAACATAGAACAATGATGTTCTACATTAGTGCCACTGAGATTTGCCACATGATTAAAGTGAAGGGGGTACACAAATCCATGTTTCCTTGTGAAGACCTAATAGTTTTTGCTCTAAAAAAAAATCTTACAGAGTGGTTCCTGATTTTGGAGAAGCTTTGAGTTCATTGAAACCAGTAGCAGTTTTCTCCTTGATTTTAGTAAGGTTATAGGTTCATACATGTGCTCAAAATTTAGAGAACAAATCTAAAAACATATATTTGTTTTCAGCTTAAAGATGCATTTGTACCTCACATGAACTATGTTCACAGATTCTATTACTTTATCCTTTTTATAACTACTTTACATGTAATTCAGTAGAAATTTCTTTAAAAAATCTATAAAACATATTTTGCCTTGTTTTCTTAGGTTTATTTTTGCTTCAAGGCAGCAAAAGAAGTTCACAACGATCGGTTTCTGTGATTCTTGAACTAGGAAAATTGTTTAAGACTTTGTACAAAACTGACAGGTTATACACACAAATTTCGCTGTGCTTAAGACAAGAAAAGATCTGTGATTTAAAACAGAATCTGATTAAAAAGCAAATAGACTCTCAAAACATTTACAATTCAAATATTGCCACACTTGCATTAAAAATGTCAAGTCAATAATCTAGAAACTGTAGATAAAAAATTATGCTGGGTTTCTGGACAGTTAATTTTCCAAACTGAGAGAAGGAAGTAAAGAATTAACTAGAAGCAGTTCTACCTGTTTTATTGGTTAGAAAGTAATATTTATGAAAAAGGGGTGGAAAAAATCCAAACAGGGGAACAGAAAAGCTAATTTTTTTAATTATTATTATTATTTTTTTGGTGAGCAATCATTCATTTCAATCATTTTGGTGAGCAATCATTCAGATAGGTCTAAAGGTCCTACATTATACCTGCATATTCAAATATTAGAAAGACATTTCTCAATTCTTGTGAAGAAATAACGTTTTATTACTACTCTAAGTGGAAAAGAGAACATGTAAGAAGTAAAATAAAATGCAGACTGCCATCTATAAATGAACAGTTTACTCCAAAAAGTTCATGCCAGTGGCGTGGCCCATTTGACAAAATCAAACGAAAGCTATTCTTCTTACACAGCCTTATCAACATCAGTAGGCTGAGAACTGAAAGGACTGAAAATAATTCAAAAATTAGGCCCTGATCCAGAAAAGCACTTAAATATATGCACTACTCTAGGGACAATAGCAGTCCAATTCTCCACAACAGAAATATGCAGGTTTACAGACCTGCTTAAGGGTTTGCTGGTCAAATTTCAGTCACACACTGGAAAACTCACACTCACAAATAATTACTATGCCGTCTATTGCTTTATACTGTCCTTCTATAGATCAGCCATCTTTTGACAAGAAAAAGGTAATGACACAAATGAAATTGAAAGCAACCCATAGTTAAAAAGTCAGTAGAGACCCTATTTAAATGCTGAAGCATTTTGACTCAGTGGGTAACAGAATGCTACTACCTTTCTGCTTTTCTGAACCAAGTATTAACTTTATGCTTGGCTATAGAAATTCTGCTTGTTTTTGATGTGACCTGTGCTTGGCGTGGTCCTGCTGCTGCACTGCCAATGCTGGTGGCAGTAGGACCATGGCCCTGTATCAGAGATACCTGCCAGTCAGTGCACAGTTCCCTGCAGTCAGTGCACAGTACCCTCCTCACTTGACCAGGAAAGAATTAATCTGACTTCATCTGTAAGAGGACTAGTTACCAGGAACTTTATATGAATGTCAGAGTGGGTCAAACATAAGCCAGTTATTCAGCACTGATGCTTTTTCCACCTAGTGAACTCTCCCAGGGCTTGCGCACTCTGCCTCTTTGAGCATGGTCAGATAGGTCACAAACATAAATCAAAGAAGAATATGGCAGTGGTGTTTTGCTTTTGAAAAAAAGTAATAATAAAAAAAATCACTGAGTGAAGCATGTCATTTATTTTGATCTCAACAAAGAATTGTAAGGAAAATTTAAAGGTTTACCACGTGGGTAGAAATGTGTTTTAGAACACACACACTTGTTGCTCTTGGCACTAAGTGTAATGCATAAAAACAGGGCAAGCGCTTATGATTTAAACAGGAGTTTGATTTATACTATTTGTTTCCTTTTGGATTTTGTCTTTGACACCAAAATTATATTAGTAACATAAGTTTTCATCAGTTTAATCTTAATGTGTTTTTAGTTTCTGCTTGCCAACTATGAACAAGAGTTGTAAAGTGTTTGCATGTGACTGGTGTAAAAAAAATATATTAATGTTAAAGTTATAAATGAAAACCTAGATAACTATTTCATAGAGGTTCATTTTCTCTCTTTCCTAACAACAGAGCAACCAAGTTCTGCTAAATATAGTCAGGTGAGAGGTTTTGGTTATGAAAATAATGCCAAAGATACCCAGTAATAAATAAAGCTTATGTTTGCACACACAATTGTAACTCAAATGAAGACAGCCTATCAGAAAAAAAAAAAAAAAAGGCAAAAAAGCAACCATGCTATGAAACTTTCGCATTGTGTCTTTGTACCTTTCAAAGGTTTGAGCTTCACTACATGATTGGTACTGTATATGAAACCACAATAAACTGTAAGGACACCAAACAAACTGCAAGTATAGTGAAGTCTAACTTCAATGCTTTACAGCTTTGATCTTGCAAAATTTATTTTACTTATGTAGTTTTGCATTTTTTTATAACTTAAGTACTCATACATACACACATTTCACAGAAATTGTTCCCGGAAGGGCAACTCAAAATAATCACAAACTTCAGAACTTGCTTGTATGTTAGGGTTTACAAAATCATATATGTATCACCACATACACACAATCATATTTATATGCTGCATTCAGATTCTGCTATAATTTTCTTCAGAATTTTGTAACTAATGCAAGCTGTTACTAAATATCCAAACTTGGCATTTCAGGGAGATGTAGAATTTCTGTTTTGTAGGAACTACAGGGAAAAAAAAAAAAAAAAAGAGTAGGCAGTTTTTCTCAACGGGTATCTTGATCTCCTTTATCATGATGGCCAAGTGCCAGGATCTAACAGATCATACACAAGGACAAAGAGAAGTTAATTACTGTGTGTAACCTGGTTCTTTCTATGAGTCACTTGTTCTCAACGAGGTCTTCCTCATGCCAACTGTTAAAAGAGTACAGTCATTGCATTTTTGACAATTAATACAAATTCCAGTGTTCTGCTGCCGTCAATAATGACAACACCCATCCAATGTTAAAACTTGAATAGTTTTATTCAGTTGTCAGGAGATACAGTTATATTACATTTGATGCCTGATCCTGCAGTCCCTATTCATAGGAGTATTTTATCTGATTAATGACTTTGGCACAGATGCCCTTGAGTCAAAACTGTTGCAATATAATTGCATTCTTCAGGGTGACTTAGAGCAGGGATTCCCAAGCACAGCCTGCACAGCTTTTACTTGCAGCCTGGAAAGGTACTTTTAAAGTCACTAATATCCTAGCAGATAGATTTTGCTGTCTAGCGTGATGTCCCTTTCAGACTCTGATCCTTCCTGAATACAGTTTTGAAATCTGTGCCTTAGGCTTGTCCTTGCCTTGTCAAAAACACCTGATTTCTGAAGGTAAATTTCATTTAACCAAGCCACTACCTCCAATACATCTCTTTGAAGAGATATCCCACAATTTTTGTTTGTTTGTTTGTTTGAGATTCAAGAATTCAAGACATGGAATCTTTGTGATATTAATGTTCTGATTTTTTTTTTTTCCCTTTCATGACATTTGTACTGATAATATTTAATTGGAAGTTATGAAGACATGGGGGAGGAACAGTGAAAGTAACTGCAAATCTCTTGATCCTCACAATCACTTTTTCAGTATAAAATGATGACCCTGCATACCTGAACATATCCCATTGCCTAATTTCTGTCCTTGAGTAATTACTCAGTGTTTGAAAGACTGTAATTTACATAATTGCCATATTGCCTTTTGTCTTGCACTAATGAAAGATCACAAGGAAGGGAGCAAAGAAAATGAGTTTATGAGATCTCATTTATGTCAGATTTTCTGCTACTGCTTTTGGCAGTCTAGACAGAAGCCTATAAAGAAAGCATCTACAGATGCAGCTTCTTTATTTTATATATTAAGTAACTAAAGTTAAATAACTAAATATGATGAATATGAAGAATAAGCAATCATCAAACTAATATATACATAATTGTTTGTTTGTTTGTTTGTTTTTTCCCCAGAGAAGGTCAGGAAGCAATTCATACAGTTACTGTCCCAGAAATTAAAGGGACTAAAAATTTCATACAGAGTACAACTTCAATCAGAGCAACAGAAAAACAAGCAAATAAAAAAACAATAATGGGACTATCTTACAAGACACTTTACCACCAAGGAATCTCCCTGTGATGCAGGACAAGTTGTTCATCAAGAATACATTAAAGACTAAGTTGCCAAGGGTACAGTTCCACATTTTAGAAGGCTATTTTCAACACAGTTCATTTCATTCACTGGCTCAGAGCACACTCCCCCACTAATTACTGAGGACCAGTAATTTTCTTAAAAGCTTGAAACTGGATTTCTCATGAAAATACTGGACAAAAAATATGTTCCCTTTACTTTCACAGAATTAGAGAATTACAGAATGGTTGAGGGTAGACAGGAGGTCATCTGGTCCAACGCCCTCCTCAAGCATGGGCACCCAGAGCAGGTGGCCCAGGACCATGCCTAGGCAGCTTTTGAAGATCCCCAAGCACTGAGGCTCCATAGCCTCCCTGGGCAACCTGTGCCACTGCTCAGGCATCTTTACAGCACAGAAATGCTTCATGTTGTTCAGAGGGAAGCTCTTCTCCTCCAGTTTGTGCCCATTGTCTCCTCTCCTGTTACTGGGCACCACTGAAAAAAGCCTGGCTCCATCTTCTTTGCATCCTCCCTTCATGTAGTGATAGACATTGATGAGATTCCCGGAGCCTCCTCCTCTCCAGGCTGCAGTCCCAGCTCTCTCAGACTTTACTTATAGTGAAGATGCTCTGATTACTTCATTATCTTGTCATCCCTTCGCTGGACTCTGTCCAGTATCTTCATGTCTCTCAGTCCTTTCATTTTCCAAACAGTAAAGATAGACACAAAGGGAGATTAAAAACATTGCACCAATTTTCAGCACAGCCTTTGGTAAAACTAGTGCCCAAAAAAAATACTTGGAAGGTGAATATTGGAAGAAGATCTGAGCAGATCAGACTCCTCCAACAACCTATATTTGAATCAGTAGGCCAAATTAAACCAAAAGTGACAGAATAACAGAGGACATAATTTTCATAATAATAAGCAGCTAAGGATAGGAGAACAAAATATGTTTCTGCCCTTCAGGGCTAGATTTTAATGCTTGCAAGATCCAGCTTTGCAGTACAAATACCTCAGAAAAAGAGATTTCGTGATTTCTGCTTCTCACAGAAGTGTTTGAAGCTGTGGTCACTGTTCATTTCAGTAGGGAATGCCCCCAAATCTTTGTGCTTTAAAAGGACACATTCTACAGTTGAACTTGTCAGATCCAGTTCTTCCCACATCAAGAGTGTCAATGGTCATGTCAAGCTATGAGGATCACTGTAGTCAGCAATGAGCATGTCTTGTTGAGGCTGTAGTGTATCTCCGCTGCTCCTGACTCCCCACATCTCATGTGTCATATCAAAAGTAATCCTTCAGGATGAGAACACTAGTGCTGAAACCACAGAGTCCCAAATTGTCTTTTTATTCTTAACTTAATCATGTTAAAGTGAATGTGACCTGAATGTAGAATTAGTAGTACAATAACTGTAATAATAAATGCAAATTCTTTCAAAATGGAAAAAACAAACAAACAAACAAACAATAACAAACAAACAACCTACCCCAAACAAATTATTTCTAGGATGAAAGCAGAATTCCTGTAATACAATATTCAAGGAGACTGAAAATATTAACACTTCTTCAAAAGTTAAACATGCTTTTGACCCATTAAATTCTAGTGAATGGGGAGAGACAGCCACTTCTAGAGGCAATTTAGATACCTTACATGAAGTTTCTGTTTTGTATCACCCTCACTGACTACACAAAAACATTCTTCACACAGTTGTCCATCAATGAAATCTCCTCTGCAAGTCATGGACACATAATCCACTGTCCAAGTGTAGAAAGAAGAGGTTCACAGAGACATCAAACCAAAATGCAAGCATTTCTTCCATAGGAGGAGACAGTCCCCAACCACATGTCAGCCCTTGCATGGAAGGCACAACTCTACTTCTGTCCTGGATGCTGAGAGACATCAGCATTTGCTGAGTAAATAATTCCCCAACTCAAAGTCCTACACATTAATGCAAAGAGCTTTTAAGCAATGTCTTCAACTTCTCCTTTCAGACCCAGCGCTGTCACAGCTAGCACACACTTGTGAGGCAACACCTCTTTTGCTGTGGACAATACCACCTGAATACTGCTCACCTGCAACTGCAGCAGGTTGTCTGACTAAGGAATGATCAACATCCTTAAGAAGTGATCAACTTCCACTTGAATACAACATGGGTTTAAGGCAAAAACTTAAGTGGAGTGACAATGTCAGACTAACCACCTGTATTAATGCATGTTAACTAGCATATTTCACAACATTAAATCACCAGATGCCTGAGCACCAGTGAGTAAATGAGGTGTAGAGGGGTGGGAAGTTAATTTCAATTAATTACCTCAGGGGTAGAAGATAAATGTTTAGTATTAAAAGTGAAATCCATCACTTTCTGGCTTTGCACTACTTCCTTTGGCAACACTGTTGTTCCTTTCATAATGGAGTAACTCTGGTTCAGACTAATTCCAACTCACCTTTCCTAGGAAATTCAATGCCTATCTAGTTGTTGCGTGTCTCAGTTGGTTGCCAGGCCTCTCTTTCCAGATCCAGTTTTATTCCCACAATCATCAAGTAAGAAAAAGTGATGAGACTGTTAGAGATGGAGCCACCTGAACTATCCCACAGTAAAAATGCCAACAGTATTTTGATGACTCATCCAGTGATACAGTCATCCTTTTGGTTGGCTCTGAGGACACTGGTAGGCCATAGACATAATGATTGTGACTAAGCAAGTGAAGTCCAATTTCTATGTTATTTCTCTTTTTCTCTTTCATTGGATATACCCTTTAAGCCTTTTTTCTTTTCCTTTCCTTTCCTTTCCTTTCCTTTCCTTTCCTTTCCTTTCCTTTCCTT
>JAACYQ010010417.1:0-15358 GCA_011075105.1 Heteronetta atricapilla | reverse complement strand
CTTTTCCTTTTCCTTTTCCATTTCCTTTTCCTTTTCCTTTTCCTTTTCTTTTCCTTTTTCTTTTCCTTTATCTTTGTCTTTTCCTTTTCCTTTTCCTTCCCCTATCCTTATCCCTATCCTTTTCCCATTCCCTCTCCCTTTTTTCACTTCCATAAAGAGTTAAAAACCTCACATCACAGTCCACAAAGGAGGAGCAAACCAGCCCCTGGTTTTACAGCACGCATGATAACCACGGGCTGGCCGTGCCCCAGCTGCGGGCACGGTGCGATTCGTGCACCTGAGACACCCACTGGCCTTCCCCTCCGCTTCATTTCACCTGGGGGAGGAAGAGCACCTTTTCCCTGCGTGCTCTTTATTTACACACGCTTGTAATGTCCACACACCGACTTTGTATGCCCAGTTCCTGCACTGAGCCCTTGCAAAAGGCCTTGCTCCCCAGGGTCTGGGGAGCACGGCTGGGTGAAGGAGAGCTCACGTGGGGGCAAAGACCTGCTCTGTAGGATCAGCTCGTGTCCACAAAGCACGGAACTGCTGCCGGTACCTTGACCTCTGGTGCGAATAGCAAGGCAGGATCTGCAGGCAATTAAATAAGGAGCTGGGCTGAAGCGCTGCCAAATCTCAGGGATTTACCACAAGTCTTACAACAACGTTACTCCGTCCCTGCTCCAGGGGCTCTGAGCATCGAGCACCGCATCTCCTCCTCATTTTAGAAGCCCCCTGCTCCCAGCATCAGCCCGGTGCCGGCGAGGGGCAGGGAGGTGTGGGGAGAGACCTGGAAAACGAGAACCCAGCTTCCCCTGGCGGCTCAGCAGACCCAGAAAGGCGAGGAGCTGTGAGCGGGGGCTGACTCACGGGGTTTGAATGCTTGGGGCGGGCAGCGCTGCCTCTGGCATTGCTGCTCGAGTCCGGCCCGTGAAATCCCGGAGGTTTTGCAAGACGCTGTGGGATGGTTTCTAGAGCAGAGCTGAGCTGCAGCGTGGAGAGCCCGCCCAGCCCCGCTGGCTGTGACACCGACACGCAACCTCTGCCCGGGGACCAAGTCAGAGGGATTTCTGAAGGCAACACGAGCAAAACAGCCTTCAGGCTCTGGTTCGCTTTGCAGACACCACCACCGGGGAATTTCAGGGGAGCTGCACAGCTGGGGGAGCAGAAAAATGCACGGGTGGCAGCCGTGTCCCCATGGCCAGGCTCTGGCTCACTTGCAGGGCATCGGGGTGAGGCTGGGGCTGTGCCAGGACCCTGGGCGCCGGGTTTGGAGATCCCCACACGTGCTGCTGGGGCTGGGTACCCCAGCTGGGACCCTCAGGAGGAGCTGGAGGCGCCGTCAGAGGGAGCAAGATGAGCTGGGGAGGAAGTCCTGGGCACAGACCCACTACCTGTTTAGAGGATGGCTCGTCAAAGGGAGAGGCAGGGTGCGGGAGCAACCTGCTCCTTTTCCCCCAGACTTTGCCCTTTGCCAGGACCACGGGGCTCCCCAGCACCTCACTGCAGAGATGGGAAGCTGCCCCAGCATTAAGGGGCTCCTAAATCCCCCTGGAGTAAAATTTCCACCGTTTTGCCTCTGCTTTTTTTTTTTTTTTCTTTTTTTCAACCTTTTGCTGCCTCTGACTATGCACCTCCTCTTTATTCCTTTCCCTTTGCTCCCCCCGGGTCTCCGCAGCCAGCTGCTGCCGAGCCTCCTGCTCCGTGCTGGGGCGCAATTAAAAGTCCGGGTCCCTTCCGTTTCCCATGGCGAGAGCCACGGAGAGTCACCCCTGCCAGAGGGGGGATTTCAAACCTCTGTGATGTGCCTCACCTCCGGTCCTTGGCCTTGCCTAAACTTTCCGAGCCCTTTCTTGTGGCGAGGAGGAGAGCTGCTCTTAGGATGCATCATCAAGAGGCTCGGGTAAATCTGGAATGCAGTCGCTGTTTCCAGCAGCGTAGGCTTCCCTGGAGCATTTGGCTGCCTCCTAATGGGAAAATTGTCTGCCGGGATGAATCCCAGGGCCCAAAGCTCTGAGCACTTTCACAAACATTACACCCCAGCCTACCATCTGAGGCAGGCAGGTAACACTTCATTGCTGTTGTTGTAGGAAAATAAGCAGGGCTACAGAGATCCTGGGCTGCGCAGCACACCCATAGCAAGACTGCAGGACTCCCAGGCTTCTCGCCTCTGCCTCCCTCTCCCATTTCTTCCTGCTCACGGCAGGAACGCTGTATGCAGCTGGAGCACAGCTCGCATGAAAGATGCTGCGTATAGAAACCTTCCTCCGCACGCCAGCACTCGCCAATGTGACCTTGGATAAAATTGGAAGCCATCCCAGAGCTTTCCTCTCCGCTAATGCATTTAGCCTGGCAGAGCAGCGCTAACCTGCGCCTGCACGGCGTGTCAGCAGCCACGTGCTGTGATGTATCGCCCAGCCATCGCGGGGCTGCAGGGCAGCAGCAGGCAGGGAACTGAGCTGGGTGTACGGATCCCGGTCTTCCCTGGACCTCGGGGAAAGCTCGCTGAGAAATAAATGCCAGGCAGCTGGGCTGGGGCGCTGGTTCAGATGCTGGCTTGGAGGGGCTCTGATGTGCTGTGCTGGTGGGAAGGGCTCAGAGACACGTCCCGAGCTGTACAGGGTGATGAATTCCCCGGTAACTGTTAGGAGAGGGATGCTTTAGGCTATCAGGTCCCAGGCAGCCAAACCCCTGCATCGCCCTGCTGTCCCTTGCTCGGGGTAGGTGCCATCCAACGATAAGACAGCCTCCCACGCCTGCTGCCCCAGCCCCTTCTGGGGGCTGGACACAGGGGAGGGGGTGCCCCATTCCTGAAGAGGACCCGTCCCACTCACCCATCTCAGCCCTCATCAGCTGCCGGCTGTTTCTCCCTGCTAATTGCCGGCCCCTAAGCAGAGAGCTACGGGTGCCGAGCCTGTAGCAGACGTCACAGCTGCGCCGCTGAGCGGGCCCTCACGTCTCCACAACCGATCCTTCAGGCCAGGGATGTGCGAGGCGTGTCGGGGTGCTGCATCCCCGCAGAACCTCACTGATTCCTGCAAGAGCCTGTGCCTGTAGGCCCTGCTGGTGCAGTCCTTCATGGGTGAGCTTGGAGGGCTCTTCCACGAATAGGGCCTGCCTGGGTGGCTGGGGATGACCGGGACAAACCAATTTCCAGGCCGTGTGAAGCAGATTTGCAGAGGGCTTTTTGCAGATGAGGATTTGTCGGTGATGAGAGGGAGCAGCTCGGCCCAGGCTGCAGAAGGTTGTGCTGCTGTAGAGACACACCCGTGTGTAAGAGCACAGAGCTCCTCCTCGCTGCTGGTCACACCGCAGCTCTCGGGGGCAGTGCAGGCTTTTACACTCCATAGCAGCAACCAGGCTCCAAGAAACCACCCCAAATCTTAACATGTTCATTCCCCACACCAATTTCATCCCTTGGCCCTTCTTCCATGAATGCCAGCAGCATTACCCCCAGTCCCAAACCTCTCGGCATGCTGCCAGCCTGTTCCTGGCTGTTCCGGGCAGGTCCCTGGCTGAGATCTGCTGGCCTTGCACCACCGCTACATCCAGCTGCGGAGAGGCAGTGCTGGGAAAGTGACACCAGTGATAATGTGCTTTACAATGAGTCATTAATAAAGAGAAAAGTGCTCAGAGGTGACAAGGTTCCTATTAAGCTCAACAGCATTAGGCCTGCTTTGTTAAGTTTAAGAGATAATTGCTATAGTGACACGTTCACATTTCTAAAGTGCAAAAACAATAGTTCAGTTTTGCAAATGTTAAGACATTTATCTTGGAAAAAAAAAAAAGAAGAAGAAGAAAGGGGAAGGCAGGAATGAATATCAGCTTGAGGAAGCGAAGGCACATGCATCACTGAAGAAAAAAATCTCCTGAGAAGATTTAAAAATAGAAATATGGGAAAAAATAATCCAGAAGGCTCCTGCTGGAAGGAGCGCCCTGCCTGGGAGCACGTTGGTACCCCTGCCGCAGAGATTTCTCTCCTGAGCAAGTCTTCTGGTGTTGGGAAGCCCCAGGGCCCCTTGAAGGACCATCTCGTGGCAGCCTACACCGAGCAAAGGGGAAGCTGCTGCGGTCCCATGCCACGTGGAGAGCCAGGAGAGGAGCAGGTCCCAAACCAAACCCCTTGGAGCCCTTGCCCCAAGCCGGCTTCCAGCCACTTGCCCTCCTCTCACCTAACGCTGTCCCTCCTGGGACATCTCCTGCCCCTCCTGCCACCAGCTGGCCCGAAGAAGGGTCGGTGCGCCTCGGAGCGTGTCCGGTTTTTCTGACTCTACCAGTTGGCCTAATGAAAGATATCATCTCTCCACGCACGCCACTGGCTTCAAGGAGACCTCGCACGCAGCTGGCTCTGCCTGAGATAACCCGTCCCTCCTCCGGCTTCGTGCTTATCTGTGGGAACAGGGTGTGTGCGGCAGGGACCTCGCCTGGGTCCCCGCGTTTCCCTCCCTCTCCTGCACCTGAATGCGCTCATTGTTTGTGCGCCTTTGTCTGTTGGAGGGGGAGAGGGAGCCCTTCAACGGATTGGGCTGAACGAGTTTTTCAGCTGCGTGCGGGTTAGGAGAGGCCACAAGAAAAGAACCACAGCCCTTTGAAGTCAGGCTGCTCCTTTTCTTTTCGGGGGTTGTTTCTGAGTTCTGACAGTGAGTGATACTTTCTCAGATCAAGATCAATTCGCCAAACACAAGAACAAAGGCTCGCCAAACACACCACCGGCTACGGGCTTGCGTGGCAGTGGCGTACCGCTGACAGAGGGCCAGGGGGCAGCTCCTGCTAAACCCTGCTGGTAACAGCGCCAGCCTTTCCTCCAGGGACTTTCACACTAAAAACACGGGAACTGGGCAAAAACAAGGGCATTTAGGTGTCAGGGCAGGCGGTGCTTTAGCAACACCTGGCTACGCTGGTGACACTCAATGCCTGAGAAGCCTTAGGGTTCAAGGTCCACCAGTGAGAGATGTGATCTCCAGGCGTCACCGATCCCAGGGCAGGAATGTTGAAGAGGCCGCTGTGGGCTTGGAAACTTCATACTCATCTCTCCTCGTTAGCCTTGGTGTGAATTTCTGCTTTGCTTTGGGTACAGAGAAGGTCGCTGGGCAGAGTCCCCGGAGTTATGCAGAGCTTTGTTTAACTTAAGTCTTAAGAGCAGGGACTGGGTCTGCCCCTTCTGGATAAACGCCTAGGCAATGAGCTGTAAACTCACGTGTTCCCCCTCCTCTCCATCAATTAATTATTTTATACGAAACAGAGAAAGAAGCTGAACAACCCCCGCTCCAAAATTACTTGCCAGGTGGCTAATCTCCTTGGAGCTGGGGAGGGGTCTGCAAGGTCTCCTCGAGCACTTCCTCAGGGTGCCCTAACCCAGGGGCTTCTCAGCGCCCAAATTCCCCACGGCAGCGTTTTGCCAGAAAAGATGAGCTGGTGCAGCGATGTGCAGGAGATGGTGCAGCCCCGATGCCCTGGAAGGGTGACAGTGCCTCCTGGCAGCCTGCTGGGGACCTGCTCCCCATCCTCAGCCTCTGCAGCTCGCGCCGCTCCAGCTGTGCTGCTGTCAGCTCAGCAAATGTCCAGACCTGGGCTCGGGATGAGCTTTCCCCGCAGTCTCTGATGAAAATGCTGAAGCTCAGCCCAAGTTGGCATTAGGCTGCTCTCTGGAGCTCTTCCCCTCGCCGTAGCCCAGCTTTGCCCATACAGATCTTACTCAGGGTCACCTACAAATGCAGAACAACAATACTGAGCTCTCCTCTGAAACATTTCCATGCTTTGCAGTCTGGAGACAGGCTGAAGAGTGCCATCAAAAAACTAGGATTTCTGCCAAACTGCCACTGGGTCTCCCCGTGGACGTTTTGGAAATGCCAGACCTCTTCCTCGGGGCTTTTGAAGAGCCTTCCTGGGATGAAGAGCAGAGCCTGCGGAAAGGTTAGCCTCCAAACAGCTGCGGAGCACGATCCTCTGCAGGGGACACGCAGCCAGAGGTTCGGTGTCACAGGCTCCGCAGCTGTCCTGTGGCTGATGCAAAAGGCTGTATTCTGAAAAGGTCAAAAAGGCAATTAAAGAGACACGAGACCAGCTCTTCCCAGTACCGAAGCAGGTGCTCAGCCAAAACATTTGCCTGCAAGATTGTATTTCCTTTAGGTTTATTAACCATTAAGTGTTTTTAGGGACAGGATCGTAAAGATAATGAACTGAACTACAAGTAGAGTCAGGATTCCTTCGCAAATTATTCCCGTTGGGTTAGGCAAGTGTTTGAGAAGCAAAACGCTTTTGTTGTGATTTTGCAACAACAGGAGACCCCGAGCTCATCCCTGGCAGCTCGCCTCTGCTTCACCTTGCTGGCTAAGCCAGGAAAAGCGATGCATTTCTGCGGGGAAGCCCAGCACAGCCACTGCATCGGACCCACAGCCGTTAGTGGGGAATGTGGCTGGGGAAATGGGAAGTGGCACGGCACTGGGGCTGGCCCCAAGAGTAGTTGGAGTAAAATTACTTCAAGTGCAGTCCTATGTGAAAGCATTGCCTTTAATCTTGTTTTGCAATGAGAGGGTTTTTGTGTTTCGCTATTTTTTTTTTTTTCCTTAGAACACTCACCAGTAATCTAAAATATGCCAGTTTCCAGCTCAACATAACATTTCGCTAAATTTCTGTTGGTAGGTGGCTGCGTGACTAGAGCAGAGATGATGGAACATCTCTCGCCGGGGACCAGCAACAACGCCGAGATGAGAACTGGGCCAGAAGTCACAGCCGACGTTGTCCTGGGTGCAGCGAACACGTGAGCTGAACGCCCGAGGTCCCTCCCAGCTCGGTTTTGCTGCCACTCCAGGGCCGAGCGCATGTAGGTCACCGCGTGAACGAATACCCATTTTTCAGAGCTGTAACTTGGATGTTTTAAATTACAGAACAATGGATGTCGCGCACTTATTTACCCATTGTTTGCATCGAATCGCAGAATTTAATGGAAATTAGCTGAAGCGCAGTGGAAAAATGGGTTATTAATGAGTTTGTTAAAATGGGTTGAAGAATTTGTGCACGCTAGCAAGCAGCGCCGGGGCAAAGAGCAACCTGGTCTGCCCGAAATGACGCCAGCGAGCACGGTACTGAGCATCTGGCTCAGTCTGGGAGCTGGCGTGGACCTGAGAGCAGTGCCCCAGCGAGGAGTTTGTGGAGGGCCACCCAGTTTGTAAGGATGAGAGAGTAATAGTGTACCAGCACGGACACAGGTTGCTCCCTGCCAGGGCTGTCAGGGAGGTAGCCTAAATGTGCTGGATAAACAGAAAGGGAAACAGCAGTTTGTTTGAAACTGGCTTAAATATAGAAAATCCTCTTGTCTGGGTTCTGACGTGATAGATGGACACAGCGACCAGCAACAGGATTTTTAGAACTGGTGGATTTTCACACCTCATTTTTATTCCCGGGGGATTAAAACACACCTTGTTGCTTACTTCAATTGCCGGTTCTCTTCCCAGTCCGGGATGAAGAAGGACATTGAGCAGGGGTAGGTAGGCAAATGGAAGTGAAGTAAATAGTGTCCTTGGCTCTGCAGGGAAGTTAGCTTCTGTCAAAAGGCGCATTGGTACCTCAGGAAACCAGAGCTTCACGTGCTCTGCCCTGCCTGCCACTGCTCCACTGAGCTTTTTTGCAGACTTTGTCATTAAAGAAATTTAATAGTGCAGTAAGCCTAGGACTTGCAGGATGCTGTAACCCTTCAGTTTTAAAGGTGTATGTAATTTAAATACCAAAATCCCCTTCAAGGAAAATAACACATTAAAAGTGGTTTTATTTCTTTTTATCTCCATCCTGCTGGCTTACTGCAAACCGAGTAGGGAATGGGGACGTCTGATGTGTGCTCATGGGAGGCCGAGGTCAAAGGGGGGAATTGAGGCCGGCTCTGCTCCCTGGCCTGGGTGCTGGGGGACATGAACAGGGGCTGGGCAGGGCTGGGGCTGAGGCTTTGTGCCCGGCTGTTCCCAAATACCCCGTGATGCATTAGCACACGTGGCCCAGCGGGGAACACGGGCTTGTGTTCGCAAAGCTGGGAGCAGGCAGCGAGCAGCCATCCTCACCTCTGCCTTCCTCTCCTCCCTCTCCAGGAGGTGACATTCGGTCAGCTCTGGCTGCTTCACAGCACAAAAACAAAGCCATGGCTCCCTCCTGCCTCTCTGCCCCCTGCCCGCACTCCCCTATTGCACCTGCTACCAGCAGCTCCCGCTGCACCCAGCAGCGAGCCCACCTGGGGACCTGGCAGCCGGCCCTCTGCGTGCATGAGCCTTGGAAGGACTCTCGGAGGAGCCGTGCTAAACTCCTCTCCTCCTGGAGGCAAAATCCTCATTCCCAAAGTACACTGCAGCCAATTTACCCTGGCCTAGAGCCTGGGAACAAGAGACTATTGCTAAACTCAGACAGCCTCTTGAACTAGGGATGCTGCTCCGTGCCATTTCCCCCAGAGGCACTTTGCGTCAACGCCTCCGCTCCCAACAACCTTGCCTCCGCTGCATGGCAAAAGCGCGTTTTTTTGGCATCCGGTGCTCAGCGCTGTAAAGCAAGGCGGCCTTCTTGCTGGGACAGGAGAGAGCCAGATGCTATCTGCCTCTGAGGCCACAGGGCACGCTGCGGGGCAGTGTCCAGACACCCAGCGTGAGTTTTAGATGGCTAAAGCTCTCCCAGCGTGAGTTTTCGGCTTGCCCAGCCTCTCCGGATGGTGAATGCGCTCGGGATCAGCCCCGGATCACTCGTCCTCACCTCCACGGCAGCAGTTCTTGCCAGCTCTAAGTCTCCTGGACACGCTGCTCGGGCATCTCTGCCTTCCTCCTGCTGTTGTCCCTGGGAGCAGGCGACCTGAGGGGCAGTGCCACCAAGGGGAGGCGTTTCTGGGGGAGCAGGAGAGGACATCTGGCCCCGCACCCTTGCCTCTGAACCTTTCTGCTCCCCCCATCTTCTCCCACCTCCCCAGCTCTTATTTGCAGCCTGGGCAGCGAGCAGGGCGTTAAGGCTGTGACTGGCTCTGTTCAGCACATGCAAGCCGGGATTTGCAGAGCTTATGATGAATTCAAAATTAAACAAAATTTCCTGGAAGTGGCAAGCGGTACTTTTTGACAGCAGGGCCAAATTTCATGCTCTTTCTCCACAACATGAAGGCTCCTCTCTCTCGCAGCGATTTCATGGAATTATTTATTTTCAAAATCTGGGCAAACACTGTGCTTTCCCCTCATTCTTGGAAATGGTCAGAATAGTTAGGCTGGAACTTTCCAGAGAACTTCAGCCTAAGGCAGACATCTGGCGCGGAAAAATTTTAGCCCAAACAATTACAGTTTGGCAAAGCTATAAGCAGGATGACCAGAGTCTCCAGTGAGCTATTGCACTGACAGATCTGGATGCACAGGGGACTTGCACCAGCCACGGACATGCCCTGTAAACACGACGGAGCTTTAGGGTGCCTGGTCTTCTGCTCCAGGGAAAGGCAGGGAGAGCACAGCCACGAGAGGGACTGCATTTGCCTGTTCTCACCGTGCAGCTCGGTCCCGGGGCCGCTCACAGCAGCAGCGTGCTGGCTTTTGGCAGTGCAGGGCTTCTGGTGCAGGCCCTGTGCTGTGGCCAGTCTCACCCTGGGAGAATTATGAAGAAACCAGCTAAGCACCACGGTACGCCTGTGTCACGTCCAACAGGCGGCCTGCCCGCGTGCCAGGCTGTTTCAACATCGGGCGTTTTGTTTCTGAAGCCACGAGCAGTAGGTGAAAAGTTAGGCGGGGATCCAAAGGGGTCCCAGCGCTGTTCCCTGCATCCACACGGATGGATCCTGAAGAGGACACGGAGCACAGGACACGTCCCACCTCCTTGCAGCACCAAAGGAAGCGGGTTCTGGTCTTCAATGTCTTGACAGCCAGCAGAGGAATTCAGACTGCAACGATCCTGGCGTCCCTGAAGGCCCTGGAAAACTGTGGACTCAGATCCCCGTGTTCCTGCGGGTGCTCGTTGCCTGCCCATGTGGTGAAGGGAATCTGCCTGCTGATCCCACCACGGATTAAACCACACGTTTTGCCTTACAGCTGGAGCAGGTTAAGGGTTTACACCAGGTCAGCAGCTCCAAGGCGGGCGGTAACGGAGGCACTGGGCCAGCAGGAGGGGTTGGAGCCGATGCACCTTGCCTTGCAGTTTGGGGTGCCCTGCTGAGCCGCCCTGTTTCAGCTCCAGGAGCCTCGGCGGGCAGAGGCCGGGGAACGTGCAGGCGCAGGACCGGCCACAAGCTGGGGATCGCAGTGAACGCGAGAGGTGCTGGGGCTGCGGGGGAAAGGTATCGCAGCCCCAGACCTGGAGCACCTTCAGGGCACAGAGCTCCCTGCTCTGCCAGCTCAAACTCCCGGCCACCACCAGTTCCCCCCCGCCGCAGCCCCTGGTGCTGGCTTAAAATGACGGTGCAGAACTGCACTCGGGCCCCTGGAAAACCTGGAGCATCTCCTGGTACAAAGTATTTCAAACACAGCCCTTGGAAAACAGGACGAAGCACACGACTCCTTACCTGGGAGGGGGCTCCCGTCCTACGTGCCGCCAGGCCAGCAGATGGGCTTTGTCCTCATTCCCCGTGACTTTTATCACTGACTTGCACTCAGACTCATGGGCGTCACGTACGTGGGCAGCAGCAGGACTCGTTTTGGTGAGGACAGAGTGCCCTGAGCTGCCACACAGCCACCACGAGCTGCTGCAGGCGTAGGGCCCTGGGGCGCAGCCGAGCCAAACCTCCTTCGTTTTCTCCCCCTTGCAGGGGTGGCACACAGACGAGCTAGTCGTGGCGACCGTCATCTCGGGTGTGATCGGGCAGGCTTTTAATTGGCTTGCAGATGCTGTGACCTGGCCGTATATATTATTGTCACTTACGTCGGCAGGAGCAGGGCTCTACTAAATTTATCCCCTCTGCTTGAGACGAGCTGCACAGGCCTCGAAGGGTATTTTTAATGGTAGGTAAACCTCACCCACAAACAGTCTCTCATTTCAGGCCTACAAATGAGATATTTTCCAGTCCAGTTTAACTCCAACCCTGCCCCTTCCTTCCACAAGCCCCAAATGACTGTTTTCTCCTGATTCTTTGGTCATTGTGTAAGTGTGATATCCCTTGGCAGAGCCTACAAAAGAGCTCGGGAGGAATATGGTTCCTGCCTATTTGGCTCCTTGTAGGGTTAAAGCCAGGATGGGTTTTGTGCCTAAAGCAACATCCTTCACGCAAATGCCAGCATAACATAAATTGTGCTGGGCTCTGAGGAGAAGCAAATGTCAAAAATTAAGTTATTCTTCTGCTTGACTCACAAATCCAAGTAGCATGCAAATAAAGAGGAGCCATCTGTTCGGTCCCTGGGCCATTCCGAGTTAAGCATCCAGCCTCAGACCAGCTCCCAGTTGCTCCGGGTCAGCCCTGCTGGCTGGCCTCCACCCTACGTGCTCAGCCGTGTCCAGCGCCGCCTGTCACGGCACCGGTGTCCGTAACCCTTCACGCTCCTGCCGAGCTCAGCCGGCACCTTCTCCCCGCAGCTGCCTTCAGCAAGGTGTCCCTGCTTCCAGGAGGGATTTCAGGGCTTCTCCTGCCTCCGTGCCTCCTCTGCAGGTGTCAGGCCAGGTTCCTCACTGCCCCGCGGTGCTTCAGCGGTGCAGCAGGGCAGCTGGCACGTGGGTTTGAGGTCAGACTCGCCACTGGTTTCGTTGGAGCCTGCCTGCATCTCCAAGGATATTTGACTATCATCATTTATGTAGCTTCTGCATAGCACATGGAAAATGCATTTTTTGGGGGGGCTAAAGAGATGGGGAAGGCTCTAAGGGGAGATACGGTTAAGAGGGGGTTTGGAGGCTGTGCTGCTGTGCTGGGGGGCAGTGGGTAGCCTCTGAGAAGCAGTCCAGGATATCGCCATCATGCAAGTGCCTCTGCAGTCTTCTGTGCTGCCCTCCTCCCAGCTGGTTCCAGTGACTCCCAGTTCCCATCTCTTCTCCAAGGCCTCCCTCCGAGCCCCCCATCCCACCCAAACTGACAGAAGACCCAGGGGAGCAAGCAGAGCTGCCAGAGCAGCGCACAGGGAGAAGAGGAGTTGTCAGCGAGGGAACTCTCCCTGCATCCTCAGCCTACAAATAAAGGATGAAAAAATCATATCCAGCTCTGCCACTTGTTGAACAGGCAGCTCCAGACTCAAACCAACTACCAAGTTACTGGACTAGAGCAAATAATGTTACAAAGAGAAGAGAAGGACGGTTAGGTTTCTTGGCAGAGCCCCGCACTAGAGCGGGGTGAGCACAGCGTGCTCAGAACCCAGGCGGACACTGCAGAAGCAGGGGTAGGTGCCACCACCAGCCTCGTCCAGGAGGAACGGCCAGGCACCCCGGGAACACGTCAGAAGCCAGGTTTGTCTCTCCTGCAGGATGGAGGGGGGTGCCACAGCTTGAGCTCGCCCAGCTGCGGGCTCCCTGTGCATGCTGCAGGGTGTCTGGGGCTTCGGCATCCCGACGGGGTAGCCCCAGGTGCAGAGAGCTGCCTCACCCCCATCCAGGCTGGACCTAACCCAGACTGTGCGTGTCTCAACCCTGGCAAGAGCCCCACACGTGTGGTGTGGTGCCAACCCTCCAAGGTCTGGGCTTAGGGATTTCCCTCGCAGGGCCTTGGAGGCTTACAGAGCTGGAATGGAGAAGACTCAGACGTGCTGAAGCAACCATGACCCACTTGCCGAGAGGGAGCACCAGGAGCTACGGGAGAGCTTTTAGGGTGTGACTCACTCACTGAGCTCCATCTCACGGCACATTAAACCGTATGAATCAAAGACTGAAAATGCAGGGCATGTCTTGCCCGACAAAAACACCACTTGACTTTTTAAGTAATGATTTGCTATCGATTACGTATACGAAGATGAGATAGCTCCCTACATCTCCTGCCAGTTCCCACACTCTCCATCACATTACAAGCAAACGCCAGTCAGAGATGAGCCCTCTCTCCCAAAGCCAAGTTCCTGCTCTTAGGGGAGGATAAATTTGGCACGCCAGAACCCTCCGGGTAGACGCTTGAGCATGCTCGAGGTGACCAAACGTCTGCAGAAGTACAAGAGCAACAGCCTTGGCAGTAAAACAGGGGTGGCCGTATCTTCCTGGACCTGTAACTCACATGCCTAAGTATCCGTGAGTCCGCCAGATGTAAGATGTACCAGGGGTGACTACAGACAGAGGTGGCCAGGATGCACTCCCACAGAGCCTGAAGGTGTTTGGCAGGGCCAGGTACTGGTAAAAAGGAACTGCCAAGAGTCCCAGGCAAGGTGAGGGAAAGAACTAGGTCCAGGGTCCACCTGGGAGCAGCAGGAGACAGGACAGGCTACAACATAGATGAGACACAGGTAGGACTGCAGATGGGTGCTCCTACAAGGCAAGGTGTGGGTTCCTAGACCTGGGTGGTAACAGAGCCCCTGGACCAAGGAGCGGAGGATGTGTGGGCTGGGGAGAAGTTGGTCGGGGCAATTAAAGCCAATTAGTCACAACCTGATGCAAAGCAGGGCAGGAAGAGTTGCATTTCTACTTCATCCATGCCTAACCTCAGGCCAAGGTCCTCTTTGGTGCGGGCCCATCTCAGGTTTGCCCGTGGCCGTGCAGGAGGAGAAAGCAATGACAAGCCGATACGGGCGGCACCTTCTGCCTTGTGACACGCCGTGTCTCAGGCTGCCCCCTCCTAGCCTCTGGCCTGCCGTGCTGCTGAGTGCTTGCCAGATGAAGGCGTGCGGGGGTCCTCAGCACACGTCTGTCTCGTGTCACACACTCTCTCCAAGGCCCATTTGCTGCAGCGGGCTTGGGTGCTCGGGAAGGCAAAATGACCTCGGTGGATTTCTGAAAGCAGGATGCGAGCAGGGGAGATCAGGGGGTAGAGTCACGTTGTTGCTGCCAAGGGTGTTTTACACGAGGCTGTTATTTTAGAAATAATCAGGTGTTAAACCTGTATCTACACAACAGGATAAAGCTTGAGGTTCCTCCGTAGGGGCCAGAGGGGATTTTCCCTAGGGAGGCTTTCAGCCTCTTCCCTGCTGTGCCGGTGTCTGCCAGACCGCAAGCTTTCAGCCTCCCCAGGGAAAATCCCCTCTGGCCCCTTTGGAGGTTTTCTGCAGCCGGACCGCATCCTTCCTCTGGATGATGGAAAAGGATCCTCCTGGTCCTTCCTCTCCAAAACCAGGCGATGCAGAAGACTCACCATGTATTGCGCAAAAGATCTCTGCAGTTTGCTGGGTAACGTCCCCAAATCCTGCCTCCGCTTTCTGTTGGGAACGTACATTCTTGCGTCCGCAGAGAAAAGTTGCAGCAGCTGCTCCCTATCCTTTATAATTTAAACCTTCCCTTTAAACAAAACAATGCACGAGCAGGGAAGGATTTCCACTGAAATCGGAGTGTTTTGACCACGTAAGGCACTCGGAGTCAGACCCCAGGTTGGATCAGCGGATAGCAGCGGTTGGGCTCGGTCTCAGAGCGGAGATTTGATGTGAGTTGGCTCCGTCCACCACAGAAATCCTGGAAACGGGCGTGTTAAATGCTGTAAAGGTGTAAATGTGTGAAGGGCATCTCCCGCCGCGGTGGCTGGTACCAGGGGTGAAGCCTCAGAGGCAGGCGGGTCGGGCTGCCAGCCTTGCTCCGTGCCGGCACCCTGCCAGCGGCACTCGGGGACCTGGTGGGACAGCACGGAGACGTGCCGGCGGGGCTGGCTGCCAGCGCAATGGAACCTAATTGTCCTTTTGGCTGGGCCTGGCTTAAAAAGAATAAATAGAGCAAAGCAAACAACAGCAAAACAAAAATTGCCCAAACAGCAGCGAACGAAACAGCCATCAGCAAAACTCGCTGTTGGGACCCGAGTTATTTCTTCTCGGGGTAGAGGGAACGGCCTCCAGTTGTCCCGGGGGAGGTTTAGGTGGGAAATGAGGGGACTTTTCTGTCAGAAAAGAGCGGTCAGGTACAGGGACGGGTTGCCCAGGGAGGCGGTGGGGTCACCGTCCCTGGGGGGAGAGGTGACCGTGGTGCTTGGGGACGGGCTGTGGTGGGTGACACTGGGGGTAGGGGGTGGTGGGACGGGGATCTTGGAGGGCTTTCCCAACCCTAGTGCTTCTGAGACGCCTTGGTGCTGGGAGAAGCTGATTAAAAGGCTGATGTTTAATTTAACTGTTGCTGCTGTTCTGGTTCCAGCCTCCCCAGGGCTTGGCCCTCCCAAGGCAGAGCCCAGCGCAGGCAGCGCCCTCAGACCGATTTGACCAAATTCACGCCAAAAACGAGACTCGTGGTGAAATTAATTGTTATTTTTGCCCCAAGACCGTCATCCCCGACCCCCTCCTAGTGACGGGACAAATAAACTGGCCACGAACCGCCGAGGCTCCCCGCAGCACCCCGCTAAACCCCCCCC
>JAACYQ010010399.1:0-27776 GCA_011075105.1 Heteronetta atricapilla | reverse complement strand
CAGCTCCCTCAGCCGCTCCTCATAGGACTTGTTCTCCAGGCCCCTCACCAGCTTCGTCGCCCTTCTCTGCACCCGCTCAAGCACCTCCACGTCCTTCTTGTAGCGAGGGGCCCAAAACTGAACCCAGTACTCGAGGTGCGGCCTCACCAGAGCTGAGTACAGGGGGACGATCACCTCCCTAGCCCTGCTGGTCACGCTGTTCCTGATACAAGCCAGGATGCCGTTGGCCTTCTTGGCCACCTGAGCACACTGCTGGCTCATATTCAGCCGACTATCCACCAGCACTCCCAGGTCCTTCTCTGCCTGGCAGCTTTCCAACCATTCCTCTCCCAGCCTGTAGCTCTGCTTGGGGTTATTGCGCCCCAGGTGCAGGACCCGGCACTTGGCCTTGTTAAACTTCATGCAGTTGACCTCAGCCCATCGGTGCAGCCTATCCAGATCCTCCTGCAGAGCCTTCCTACCCTCGAGCAGATCGACACACGCACCTAACTTGGTGTCATCTGCGAACTTACTGAGGGTGCACTCGATGCCCTCGTCCAGATCATCGATGAAGATATTAAAGAGGACCGGCCCCAGCACCGAGCCCTGGGGGACGCCACTAGTGACTGGCCTCCAACTGGAAAGGATGGCTTTATGGCTGAGGCGCTGGACTGGGACCAAGAAAACTGTTTTAACTGCAAGGCTCTGCCGGCGACTTAATCTTTAACTTGGGGCAAGCTCCTCAGTCTCTCTGGAGTGCTTCCTCGACGCCGCGGTAGCGCTTTCTCTGCCACAGAGGGGATGCATCGGGTGCTGCATCCCAAACAGCTGCTCCCTGTGCCCAGAGAGCCCAGCAGAAGGCTCCGACGTGCTAACAGGAGCTCTGCACCTCGGGGAAAGAGCCCGTGAAAGGGGTAGCGCAAGGCAGAGGTGGGTTATAACAGCCTGCCGAGGGCCTGGCATGGCCCTTCCAGCACAGGGATCCCTTTACATGGCTTTTTGACTCCTCGTCTTGTTCTGTGGCTTCATCCGTGCCCGCCAGGAAGCTCTCAGTTAGTTGCTGTTTCTGCTGTTCGGACAGAACCCATTTCTGTTATTATTTTCCATGGTATGAGGGCACCCGCAAAGTGACAGTCCCAGGATGAAAGACCTCAGAAATGGGAATGGTCCAAGAGGTTCGGTCTCAGCTGCGGCAGGGAAATCCAAGTGACTTGAGGATCTTTTTCCTTGTGGAGCGGGTGTCAAATGGCCCCAAACTGAACCGTTCTGATGCATTGCTGCAGCTGTGGTGTAATGTTTTGACCGAACCTGCAGCACTTTTTTCCGTCTCACTTATAAATTTGAACATCACCTTTTTATCCTCCTCCCCCCCTCCCATGATCTGTAAAGGTGCAGCTGAGGCCTTGACCCTGAGCTGCCGAGTCTGGAGCCTGCAGGGAAAACCGGGGGGTGTTTTTCTTGCGGAGCACCCTTGGGCCGCCCGCGGCACCGTGGCTGCTGTGCGGGGATGGTTCTCGCCGCTTTCGCTGGTGACAGCTTCTCCGGGAGTTTCCTGCAATTGGTCGTGAATCTTTCCTCCGTTCGCCATCCGCGGGCGGAGCGTTTCCCAGCCGAAGCTTTTGAGATCACCCCTCGCTGGAAAAAGGGGGCCCTGTTTTGCTGGAAAAAGAGATGGTGCCGCGGAGGGAAGGCAGAGCCAGGGGCACGAGTCGCGCTGCCTTTTGCCAACAGTCCCTCCCGAAAACACGCTTACCCGCAGGCGTGCGGTGATGCCCTTGGCCCGGACGGTGTTTGCTGCGTGCTGTGGGCTGACACAGCAGTTTCCCCTGCCCGGCTATTATTTTACACAATGCCTTTCTATCCCTTTTACAGTGGACGGCGGATCGTAGTGAGCAGCTGGATGGCAGCTGTTCCCCATCCAGAGGGAAGGGCTCGTCGTCTCACGAACACAATCAGGTAGGGCTGTGTTTAGCTCTTCCTCCCCAGGCATTGCCTCTTCTGCTGTGTCTCCTGTGCTGCCAGCTTGGCATCGTGGTGGTTCCCTCTCTTGGAGGGCTTAGAGGACCGTGGGCTTGGTGGAAACCAAGCATGGAGAGTCTGCTTTCGCACACTTCAGGGGAGGCATTTTGGGATGCTGTGGCTGGGACGTGGCTGCACTTTCATCCTTTGGCTTTCTTGCACCCCTTTGTGTGTGTGTGTGCGTGGCTGTGTGCCACCCAGCCTCTGTTTATCGATGCCTCCGCGAGCCCTGGCAGGAAGCTGCTCCAGGTTTTGAGTGCAGGGGTCTGGAGGAGTGTGTGTCAAGCTGCTGACCCATCTCCCAGCCAGGATCACTGCCTGGGGCACAGGGAGCAGGCTTCTCCCCGGCACATCCTGGGGGAGCGCTCGGCTTCTTGCCCTTGGGGAGCTGCAGGTGGATGTAGGCATGCAGTGAGAGACTTCATCCCTCAGGTCTGCTTCCAAAAGCCCACTCCTGCAGAAGCCACAGGAGATGAGCAACCTTCCAACGTGCTGATAGATGCTCCGTCCAAAAACATGTTTCTCTGTAATAAAGAAAAGTGGGGATGCGCCATCTGTTTCTGGAGGGCTCCTCGTCACACCTGTATGCGGGAGCTGCGTGGTGCAGGAAGGCTGAGCTGGAAGCGGAGGTGTTCCCGAGATAAAGGAGTGCTGTGGAGCTGTGTTTCTTGGTTTTGTGTCTGCTGGGATGTTCACTGCACATGGGGTGGTGGTGCAGGGAGGCGGATCACGTCGCTGGGTGGGTGAGGTGGGAAAAAGGAGCAAACCCCCAAATCCTGAGAGCCTGCGTTGTAAGTTGGTTTTGGTGATCATAAGTACCTCAGTGAAGTGTTATCAACCAGGAATTTAACACCCAGCATGGCACAAAACAAGCAAGGAGTGCACAACCCTGTGAGATAAGGCCAACCTTCTCAGCTCCTAAATATGTCACATTTTAGGGGTGATCCTCCAGCAGTGTCAGCTGCAGGACTGGGGTCTGGCCCCACGACTCTTGGGTTCCTGCTCCGGCAGCAGGGAATGCACCAAAGGGGCTGGGACAAAGCTGAAAATCCTCTTGCACTGAGGGTGAGGAAAGGGGGAGCAGAGAGAGGGCAGGGAGAGCTGGTGGGAAGGAGGAAGGGAAAGGCGAGGTAGCTCATCCCATCCAAAATCTCATTTTGGTGAGATTTCAGTGCTCGTGTCCTGCTTGCTGTCCTACTGCCTACAAACATCTGCAGGTACCAAAGACAAGACAGGAAGACCTCACTGCACGGGCAGGTGCATGCGGTATGCAGACACCGCTGCAGCCCAGCCTCCGAAGCTGGCAGACGTGATGGGGAATTCGATTTCTTGCAGCTGGGATAGCTGAAACGTGCCGCAGCAGAGCCTCGGCAAGGCTCCCTCCCTGCTATCGCCACTGCGTGCCACCGCGGCTGGCTGCTTGGGATTCAGGTGGGAGGCTCGCCGCCACCTCCAAGCCTCCTGGGGCCACCAGGGATGTCAGCAGGGCTGGGTTTTTCCCCGTGAGGAACGTCAGAGGATGGCATCCCGAGCTGGCAGGGCTCCCCACGAGCACTGCATCGCTCTGCCGGCACGAGTGGTGCATCCTTCATCTGCCCTCTGCCTCGCTCCCTTTTGTTCTCTCCTCTGTTTTTATTTTTATGTTTTTTCCCTGGGCGTTAAACCCTTTTGATCCACTCCGACGCAGAGCTTGTTTTGTATATACAAATAACATCCGCATATGCCCAAGCTGTGCTTCCTGATCTGTTTTCCCTGCGTTTGGGCTCTCTCCCAGCCTGCAGCAGAGCTAATAATTCTCTCTCTCCATGCTGGGCTTCCTTTAACAGTGAGTAACAAATTTTCCTTGGCACCAAAGAGGAGCTGCGAGCTATTGTTCTTCTGTCCAGGCAACATTTCTCTTTCTGTTAGTGATGTACAAGTGAAACAGTGCTGGTGAGAATTCAGTTCAGTTTATTACTCTTTCTGGCTGTGGATTTTTCACTGGTAGCTTTAAACATTGGAGGAAGAAAAAAAAAACCACAACACCTTAATAAGGTGTTTGTCTAGCATGTAAATTATCACTCACTCTTCCAACCTGCCAGGGAAAAAAGCTTGCTAATTATTTCCTGAGGGATGTTGTTACCTTTTTTTTTTTTTTTTCATGGCTATTTTTTAATGGATTTTGAGAGTTTTTATTGGAAAATAGAATTCTCGGTTTTCGTATTTTATTTCCAGCTGGGATTTTTGTATTGCACATTGTGCAATAGGCTCCAGTTTTAGTTGAAAAATACTTGGGTGTGAGATTCCTGGAGGCTTCAGCTACTGTGGAAAATGTGTGTTATGTGTCGGTGACCGCGATCTACCTCGTGCTGTTCTACCCTGGCGATTGGAAAGGGCATTTGTTTGGAAATCCAGGTTAGTCCTGGAAATGTATTCAGCAGCTTGTTCCCTTTCAGCTAAGGCAGAGTAGTCCAGGGTCACATTTTCAAAAGTAATTGGCTTCCCGAAGGTTAAAGGGGAGCCGATGCCTGGAATCCCCCTCTGCATCCTAAGTACCTGGTGCCTTTGAAGCTGCTGTCTCTAGTATCTAGTGAGGTTATGGCAAATGAAAGGGAGATTCCTCCCTCCCCCAATAGTGTATGGGTGTGCTATGTATTTATATAAACATTTGTACGTATTTATAGTGTGTGTGTGTAAAGCATCCATAGGATGTTGTACAAGTGGGTTGGCAGGGGGCTGAGAGCACTCTGTGGGCAATGTGCCCGTTTAAGGGTAATAATAAGGTGTCTTGATGCAACCTGCAGTCCAGGATATTCCTAAATTTGCTTTTATTTTTTTATTTTTTCCTGAGATTCTCAGGTATCTCTGGGAAAGACCACCCCACACGTGTGCTGTTCTCACACTCCTCGTTGAGGCAGCTCTTATTAGCAGCTGTGAGACTATCGGGGTCAGTGCCCGTAGGCCAGCACCCTGCAGTTGCTTAGAAATGGTGAAAAATTCCCCTGAAACCTTTAATTTGGGTCTTTCCTGTTCCCTGGGCAGTCTGTGAGGAGGAAAGGATCACATTATGGAATTTGTGCTCACGCAGGACCTCGTGAACTTGTGAAGGTCTTGCAGGACCTTGTGAACTCTTGGTGTGCTGAGAAAAGCCCAATCTCATAATTTTATTGTGCTCATCCCTAATTCTCCTCGTTCCCTGCCGTGAACGCTAATCCCTGCTGCATCTGGGGGCTGGGGATCCCCCCGAGGCCCTTCAGCCTGTGGGGTGAGAATCGGTGTGTGTCGGATCCCGTCAGCACTCCTCATGTGCCCTATAAGCGAGGGAGGCTTAGAGAACGGAAGCATTTCCAATATTTTCATGTTTGGGATTTTTTTCCCTAAAAAGACCTAGTGGGAAGATTTTATGTAAATACTCTCTTTGCATTCCCCTTGTGGGGCGAGTAGGAAAGGTTGACACATTTCTGAGAGCAATTCATCAAGCGAGAGGCTGCCGGTATGGTATGCGTTGAGGGATCCAGCGGGGCAGTCGGACATGAAAGGCCTGGCAGCAGCTCCATCCCAGGCTCCTCTCACGGAAAGGGCACTAACAAAAAACAGAGCTTATGAGGGTTTGTGCCACTTCTCCAGGCGGAGGGAGAGGGAAGGCCGAAAGCCCTCCCTGGCAAGGCCTGTCCCTCCCTGCGCTGCCTGTCCCCCGTCGTCACCAAGCAGAAGCCCGTGTGGTTGGCAGCAGATATCTGCACCCAGGCCTTGCTAATAAAAGCCTGAGAGGTTCCCACACCTCCACGAGGTCAAAGCTAATCTCCTGTGAGACCTCGTCTCGGTGTCTCAGCTGCTGAGTGCTGTGCTGGTGTCCTCCTGGGACAGGCCTCGTGCTGTGTGAGCTCCAGCTGGACGCAGAGGGCATCCCACCTGCCTGCACCCAGGGGAGGTGTCCGACTGCTGCGCTGGGGTGGGATCGGAGCAGATCCCCTTAAACCCTGTAGGTCACTCTGTGTGGCCCACCTGAACCTCAAAGCCCCCTCTGGTGATGAGCACTTGGCTTCCAGCCATATGAAGTCACAGCTAGAAAGGCTGTTAGGGTGCTAAATGCTGTGTATTTCAGGCAGTAAAATGTGCACGTCACCTTGTTTTGGCAGGTAGGAAGCTAGTACTATGGCTGGGTATTCCATGCCAGTCATCCTCAGGTAGAGTGAGGACCAACATTTGATTTTCTGGTGTGTTTTTGGCCTTTGACTTGGCTTTCCCACTGGATTTGGTTGTAGCTGCCCTACAGAGGAGCTGCTGGGATGCGCAGCTGCAGACAAACACAGCAGTTGTCTTTGTCTCACTTCCAACAGAGAAAGAGAAAGCGAAAGGCAGGGAGTGACTTTGGGGCTGTGCCAGTGAAAAACAGGTTGTTGTAGCCCTGCCTTGCAGAAAAATAAATTAAATCTCCAAGTGAGGTGACCGGCAAGCGATCAAAGAGCAGCCCTGAGAAAACCTGTCTCGTAATGGCTTTCTGTCTGTGACTGCTGTGACACTCCCTCCGTACGGTGAGCACTGCTCAGATCTGGTCCGAGAGGAGGGCTGCTGAGAAAGGAATTAAATCATTTAGCTGATGAACAGGTGTAGGTTTCTCGGGGATTTGTGTTTGGGGTCCGCCTTGTGAGTCAGCAGCACCCTCTAAAAAGGAACAGCTGTGTATTGTTAGGTGACTGATTTGTGCTCTCCGCGCTCTCCAGGTTTTGCAACATCCATTTTCATCTGGGACATGAGTTTTCTGAGAAAATATGGGAGGGAGAGGTCACCGAGACCTTTGGGTCCACGTGCTTTCCATTCCCATCTGCGACTGACTGCTGGTGGACACAGGATACAAGGCTAGATGGACCTGTCACTTCCTATGTTTTATGGTGTTTCTCCTGGCAGATTGGTTCCACTTTTCAGCTATGCAAGCTCAATAGCTGCTTTAATGATGATCTTCGTTGTCCAGAACAACCGTGTCTGTGGCGGCACATTGGTGGTGGGTAGAGATAGAAGGGAGGAGAGTAAGCCAGAAACCCCCAGGGTTCAGCATCTGGCCCATGGTGCTGCTCAGTTCAGGACACCAGCATCCTGCTGGAGGCTGGGGCCAGGCTAGGTGTGCTCTGCAAACACAGGTTAATTGCAGAGGGGGCTGCAATGAGCCCAGCTCACGCCAGGAGGGGACTCAGGGGCTGTATCTGTGCTTGCCTACGCTATGCTGTCCTTGGCTGGTGATAAATGAAATGGGGGATTTCCACCTCAGTGCTTATCTTCTGCCCTTCTGAACATAGCATTATGTAGAGATATTCTGGAGCAACTCATGTGGTTAGGCTGCTGTCTCAGACTGGAAGGATTAAGGGACAGGAGAGTCTGTGGGATGCAGGTAGCTTTATGGCTGCTCCTCGGTGCCCTCCTTGAGCATCAGAAGGGCTGGAAGTGAAATGATTCTCGCCTTTGCTGCCAGCTTTAGAAGAACTGATGCTGCTTACAGAGGATGGAGGAAGGCATCCACAAGGTCTGCTGCCACCAGTGGCTTGGGCTAGGGGACATCTCATCACCCTGAGCCACCGTTTGTGTCAAACAGGAGAGGGCAGCCAGCTTGTGCTGTGCAGGTCTGTGCCCTCTGCACAAGGCAGGGAGGGTGGGAGCTGTTCCCTACGAATCTCGGGCAGGGCTTGCTGCTGGGTTTCTGTGGCCTGCACAAAGTGCTTGGTGCCATCCTGAGTGCTTCCAGTGCTCCATCTCCTTTCCGTCCATGCAGGTAAACAAGCCATCTAACATACCTTTGGCTAACACACCTTGTGATGCTGTCCAGAGCTGTGCCAGTGCGCCAAGCAGTGAGCAGGTTCCGTACCTGGGGAGGACCAGGGAAGGTGGACACGAACCTGGGGGGCAAGGGGACAGAGCCAGAGTGGCTGGTGGGGAAGCACACAGTACTGGAGCGCTGTCTGAATCTGGCCCCGTGGCTGCTCGTCATATGCTAGAGACTTGAAAAGCAAGACGCTATTTTCTGATGCTTGGACACCTTCTCGTGCTGGCAGAAGCGATCCTGCTGCAGGCACCCATCAGCTTCTCTCTTGGAGGCCGCCCAGATCTGGGGCTGTTTTCTTCTGCTGGATTTTTGTTTCAGTTATGCACTTCAAAAACCAGATGTTTGAGGCTGAGTGCGTGATGTGACACTTCCCATCCCTGGGTACCTGCGGATACAGAGGTGGTCGGAGGTGTGGGCACCGGTCCCTGCAGGGGGATGTCTTCTGCTGTCCTTCACCCATCCTTGCAGCATCTCAAAACGCTCCAGAAACTGATAGAGCACCAAAACGCAGGTGCTGCTGTGTCCCTCAGCTCCTCCCTGAAGCTCTGTTGGTTGCAGGCACCCTGATGAAGCAGAGGACACTGATGTTTTTTCCCCCAGGGCTTCCTGCACAGCTGCAGTGTTCTTGGGAGCCTGGATTTGGAGGGTTGAGCTCCAGAAGTGCCTGTGCCGAGGTCTCTGGTTCTCCCAGCTCAGCTCTTCTGCGGAGGACTTGCATAGCAGAGGACGGGAGTGTGGCTGTGTGGCTGGTACCCCCAGCATCCCCTTATCAGACATCAAGCAGTCGAGAAACACTCCGCCCCAAGACACAAATTCCTGGGAAGCTGAATTATTTCCTTATCTCTGTTGGTGTATCTACTTGTTCTTTTGTATATGGTTGGTTTTTTTTTTTTTTTCTGTGTGGTAGTTTTATAAGGGTGAAATTTATTCTTTTTTGTTAGTTTTCGTTTTGTATTTGTCTCAATGCAATGCATTGAGAATAAAGATGGAAATTCGTTCCAACGAAAAGATTTGCTTTATACCTTTTTTCTGAAAAGCTATGTTTAAATTTATTAAAGCCATTATTTCTATTATAAATACTTCTTTTTTCCCATAGAAAAACTGGAATAGAAGCTCCTGAATACGTCTAGAAGAGCAAGGAGATATTGCCTGAAACATTTGTAGTCTGGAGGCAAAATTCTGGCCAACTGGAAGATTTAGCTCTAGCACAGATGCTGGGTGGGATCTCAGACCTGGAACTTGAGGCTCTAGTGTCACAAAAAATCCCTTTCTGAGAGCGCTGTACATCAAGCGTGGGGAATCTTGTGTAAATTAGACCAGGAAACCCTGCAGGAATGCACCATTGTCTTCAGGCCACTTGCAGCTCGTGGCACCGCCAGCAGAGTGAACTTTGACTGTCCTTATGTCCACGTGGGCGGTTTCTGCATTTCCATTTATTGCCTGCTCATCAGGGAAAGCTATCCCCCCCCCCCCCTTTTTTTTTTCTGCAAATGAGATTTTTAAACTCGCACTGAAGCACCAGAAAGAAATAAGTCTTGAGCCTGGCAGAGGGATCTGGATTAATTAGTTCATGCCTCAAAGAGCTGCAAAGGTGAAAATTGCAGTGTAAGTGAAACATATGATTATTGCTAATTAAAATGTAAATGTTAGATTTGACAGCTAGTTTCCGAAGGAGGGTGTCTGGCAGCGGTGATCTGCAGAAGCCTCGCTCTTCCCAAGGGGGTGCAGAGCTTGGCCAGAGGGATTTGCATGGGTGAGAGCAGCCGCTGGGAACCGCGCTCTGGAGGGGCGATGTTTGCCTCCAGGCCCCAGGGCTTGCTGAGGTCCCCTCTCCTGGCGGTGAGTGTGGACCTAGAAAGGTAGCTGGGGCCCGGGGAAGAGCTGGGAGACAGAGCTCAGGGACCTTTGGGGTGTGGGAAGAGACGAGGAGAGTCTTGGTCTTCTGGGGATGCGCAGCAAGGAGTAGTGGGGCTGGATTTGGGAGAATTGGATTGGCAGGAGGCGAAGACAAGGGGAGGGAGTTCGGTGCCATTACAGCCATTTCTTGAGGTTTTATCAGGCAAATTTATTCATGCACCTTGCTGTTAGTTTAACAAAAACGCGTGGGAGACAAGTTGGTGGCCGTGCTGCTGGCTGGAGGGTGGCACCGCAGCGTCTTGCCACGCAGCAGGAGGGTTTTGCTGTGCCTGGCGATGCTGGTGGAGGGTTTTTGCTGCTCCGTGGCTGGTTTTTAAGGAAAGATCATTACCTGCATGCTCCTCCAGCATCACCTGTGAAGTTCTGTGAAAGCTGCTCTGCTCGCACAGAAAGGTCTGCAGGGAGGGCTCCTTTCAGCACAAGACTTTGTTAGAGAACACAAAGCTGCTGGCAGTGCCCAGGAGAGGTGCTGGTGGAGGAGCTTTTGCTTTGGTAGCAGGAGAGAGCTGTTCAGCTTGGGCAATTAGTCAGAAAGTCAGGTAAAATCCTGACCTTGGCTGTGCTGGTGAGTTTGAACTTGATGTATCTAGGCTGCACTCGATCGTTCTGTCTTCAACCCTGGGGGATTTCAATGACTTCTAATGCAGATTTTATTTTTAAAAAGGTTGTTTTTAAATGTAAATATTAAGAGGGCTAGACAAAGGAAGGTAGAAAGCACAGAAGATAGGGAGTTGCGAAGAGGGAAAGGCCCCAGGCCATGGGTTAGAGCCAGGAGACAAACTCATTCGGTAAGAGCAATATCCATGGTTTTACCCAATTGCTTCATGACATTTCTGCCGTCTTGTCTGGCAAGTTCAGACGTTGGTGGGCGACGGCACCAATCTCTCTGTGTCTCACTGGGGTTTTACTGTGGCCAGCCACGTTTCTGGCATTTGCATAGCTTCAGGTTGTCTGCAGGCAACCGTGACCAAAAGTTGGGTAAATACAACCAAATGGCAGTGCTTATTTTCAGCGTTTCTTTTAAAGTGAAGGGTGCCTGTGCTGGCTCGCTCCCATAGCAGCATTTGGCACAGACATTTTCCAGACGTAGATGAAGAAGATGCTCAGTATGTAGGATACAGAAAACTGGGAGCTAAGCCTTTGAACTGCTAGGTGGTGAAGACTCATCTCTCCCAGCTCCCTTTTCAGTCGGTGCATGTATTTTTCCTGTGCCAAATGCGAATTATTCTCACTTCTCAGGATGCCTGCAAGGCTTGCTCGTTCCCAGGGCTTCCCAAAGTGGCCACCTCCCCGTGTCTCTCAGTTCACGCTGGCAGATTTTTATTATTTTTTTTCCCCACCGCCATGCCAATTTAACAACTCCCTTAACTTCGTGTCACTCGGTGTTTCTCAGCCTTTGGGATGTTTGAACTGCCAAATTGTGGTGGGGAGGAAAAGGTGCTTTCTACCGTTAGGACAACATCTGGTGGGAATAACCACAATTTCTCCATTTTCATCTATATGCAACCCGAAAACCAGCTGACCTCCCTGTTTCAGAGTTGGTACCGCTTGTAGGCTGCAGCAACCAGAAGGTGCGTGAGCTTGCTTGGGACTTGCTGTGTTCGAGGCTGGAGAAGGTGCCGGGGGCAGTGAGGAAACGGGGTGCATTTTGCCTCCCATCCCTCACCTTGGGTCAATCCTCCGAGATCAGAGACCCAAACTTACAGAGAGAAGTTGGTGTCCTATGCTGCGGTGAGTCCTGCTGCCTCCTGAAGGCCAGGGTGCCCTTGCTGTAGTGGTGGCAGTGCCAGCGGAGACTCAGCGTAACCCCAGCGTGTGTCTGAGAACCAAATGCCAGCTCTCACAGCCCGAACACGTTTTCAAAGCCAAAAGCTCGAATATTCCTTGCTCTGTGATCTCGGGTGTTTTAATCATCACAGGTCACTTCAAAAGCCTTTTGCAAGCCTCAGAGCAATTACCCTGACACAAAAAGCCCTTTCTCCCCAAGCACCTCTGTGTTGTTCGGTAAGCGTGGCTGGTTGGGTCAGTCATTCCGGTTTGGGGGTGACTCAGTTTGCCCCGGGGGCTGCTGACTGAACAAGAAACCTGCGTGTTTGACAGCAGGGCAAGCGTGAAGAGAAGAAAGGAGAACGTGAGGCCCTTACCGGGACAAGCCCTTAACTGGCAAAAAGAGTCGCTTGGTGAAGTATTTTCAGGTAACATCAGGCTGGTGAGCACCAAGTATTTTGGGTGCATGGACAGCTGGACTCAGCTGCGGGCTGAGCAGAGGGAAAAAAAACATAGAATCATGGAACGGTTGGGGTTGGAAGGGACCTCAAAGGTCATCTAATGCCATGGGCAGGGACACCTCCCACCAGACCAGGTTGCTCAAAGCCCCATCCAGCCTGGCCTTGAGCACCTCCAGGGATGGGGCAGCCACCTTCTCTGGGCAGCCTGTGCCAGGGCCTCACCACCCTCTGAGTGAAGAACTTCTTCCTAACATCCAGTCTCAATCCCCCCTCTTTCAGCTTAAAACCATTCCCCCTTTTCCTATTTCCTATCATTATCCACATAAGCAGAGAGTCCCTCTCCATCCTTTTTACAAGAACCCTTTAAGTATTGAAAGGCCGCAAATTGAGTTGATTTGGGTTGCGAGGGGATTAAGGATATACAAGCAGTTTTAGAGGATGTAGCGTTGCTGAATATGCATAATTGATAGTCGTGAAGCTACAGGAGGTAAGTATTATTTTTCCCCATGCACACTCCAGTTAACTAGAGCACTAGCGCCAAATCTTATCACTATTTCAGCCTCCCACAATGCCATCTCTTTGCAAGGTGGAAGTATGAGCAAATTTCGTCCAGATACTTTTAAGGGCTCAAAGAAACCCCCAGGCAGGGCCATTAGGCATGGGCACGTACCTCCAGGTGCTTGTGCACGTGGCCTGGGGGCTCGAGCTCTGCCAGCCCGGTGCTTTTTGTGGGTGCAGGACGGCGTTGCCCTCGACTAAAGCCAGCTGTTTGTTGTTTCCAGGAAGAGTGGGATCACAGCAGCGGTGGGAGCGCAGGATCCCAGCCGGGGTCGGGCTCCAGACGTGGGTCTGGATCCAGGTCTGGCAGCCGCGGCAGAAGCAGCCAGTTCAGGCAACCGACCAAGGTACTCCTGGTGGCCACGGTGAGAGCCATCCGCGTCCTGTGCTTGCCGTTCGTCGCCGGCGTCCTGCCGATGGCCTGGCTTGTGTGTGTGCCTACATGTAGGGTGTGAGTGCCCGGCCGAGGGGCAGTGTGCCTGCCCGACCGACCTGCTTCGTGCACAGCCTGGCTGCTGAGGGATGTGGCTGTCTGTCCTTCAGCCCCCAGGGATGTCCAAGCACGGCGAGCACCTTGCTGTTGGGAAAGGGGTCTGGAGCCAGCTGGCTCTAGTGCAGAGGAAATGCGCTTTTTTCACTTGGAGGTTTGGGCTAGTGTTCCTGGTCCGTCCATCCATCTCTGGCATCCTGGAGAGCTTGAGAAAGCAGCCTAAAATCGTGAGTGGTGCTGCGGAGATCGGGGCGGGGATGGAGGAAGCCTCCCCGACCTGCAGAGGCGGGTTGTTGTTGGAAAGCCATAGGCCTTTAAGGGCGGAATGAGGCTCACCGTATCCCCGTGTCTTTGACGAGGGATGATAGCATCGTCTTGCTCAAAATGCCTGTATTTTTCTCGGTTTTGATAAACCGGTGTTTTTCAACAAAAAGCCTTCAAGCAGAGCCTTTTCAGACAGCTCAGTGTCTATGGGCTCTTCTCTATTTTAGCAAATGCATCCACGGCTTGTAGGCAGCTGAAAAGGAGGAAGCGTGGGGGAATCAGTGCAACTCCAAAATACTTCTTAAGAGTAGCATGACACAGGATAATCCTTGAATACATACCTCGGGCAGCACTGAGGCTCAGCTGACTGCTCGGTGCTGTTCCACATCAATGCAGAGCATGGCGAGGAGCTGCTGTTGCCGTCGTGGGATGACGGGCACGGTTCCGTGTTTGTCGTGGTTTGCTGGAGAATGGTAATGAGGAGTGGCGGGAGAAACCGGTGCTACACTGAGCTGGCTTTTGAAAGGCTGCCGCACGCGTTTCCATGCCGACTTTGCAGGGAATTTGCTGAAGTTGCATGCATAAATGAACACTCGGAGTCCACGGGGCTGGGGGCGTGCTCCGTCCCTGCTTGTGCAGGGGCTGGGCGGTGACGGGTGCAGGTTTTAGGCAGCTGGGCGTGCTCGCGGGTCTGCGGGATGCAGGTTATGAACGCGTGTTTAAACCATCCCGGGGGTAGGAGCTGCCTTACGGAAGCTGGGATGCCTCTGAGCACTTGTGACGTTCTCACCACCGTCTCTCCCAGTCATCATTCCTAGTGGCTTAATTAATTTTCAGCAGTCCTGACTCCTTCGCGGTGAAAATTATTATCTAAAGCTGAGGGTTGGGTCACGGGGAGCTTCAAGTTAAAACTGCTCACTGTTATAATTGCAGTCCTGGGGGAACTGACAGCAAGTAACTGCTATTCTTAAGTACTTTTTTTTTTTTTTTCCCCCAAGTTTTGAGAACGCCTCTTTAAAGCCTTATTGTAGAGTCCCAGCACCAGGCTGGGAGCTGGCTAGCAAATGCCCGGCCTGCCTGAGGCGCTGCTCACTGCCTGGGCGGCTCGCCTGGGCTTTGCTCCTTCGGGACAAAGTCTGTCATCACAGGTGGCAACGGCGTTTGTCTCGAAATGACCGCGGTGACTCACGACTTAATGGCAAATGGCGTTATTGTTTGGCCCTGTGGAGTCAGGCCGACACCTGGAGCATCTCCCAGGGATGTGGTGCGGCGGGGCCAGGATCTGCAGCCCGGCTGGGGTGGGAGCCTCCAGCCACTGCCCAAAGGCTTGCACCCGTCTGCCCTCCTGCACCGCATGCTGGGCATCAGGGCAGGGCCAGCCACGTCCAGACAGGCTTGAGGCAGAGCTCTGGAGGCTCATTGCGAACTGCTGTGTCTCAGGGCACAGGACGGGGCACTGAGCTGACTTCGGGTGACAGTTTTGTGGCACAACCTGTTGCGTTAGGCACCCGTTCCCACGTTATCCTAAATTTTGGCTGTTTAACATTGTTGTGGTTGATTAATCTCATCCTCATTGCAACTACTTACACACTCCCACACTTTGAGCCACAATAGTGAACTCCTAGGAGATCCTATGGTTGGTCATTTGTTAATAGGTGCTTAAAATATCCAGTGTCTACAGAAATGGGAGGAGAAATGAGTCTGTCCACAAGAAGAGGTATTTCTTCTCTGGGTGAAGACCAAAGAAGGAATAAAGACTAAAGATGCTATAAAGATGTGGACATCTCTGTTTTCATTACGCTGCATGACAATGCCTTTAAGTATTTAGAGAATTAATTGCTCTCCCTGGTGAGAGAATTTTTGCTTACGCTTGCCTAAAATAAAATCTCTGCTTCCATAATTGCCTGTGGGAGCTTTATACTTTACTCGTGGTTTATTTCTGTGCAGACTTGTTGACCTGCAGGTTGCTGGAGGTTAAAATCATGATCCATACACCCCTTAAAGGAGACAACAAAAAAAGGGAGCGATGTGCCTGTTGGAGTATCTGTCATCTAAACTGTTTGTTCTGCTGGGAACGTCTCTGTAATGTCTGTGGCGTGCACTGACAATGTGTGTCCTTGTTGGGAAAAGGCTCCTTACCTCGTGGCAAACTGGGGTCTGGGACTTCACTGAGAAGCATTCAGCTTTTTGTGGTTTTTCTTTTGGTTTTTTTTTTTTTTTTCAGTGTCTTGGTTATTATTAATATTTGGAAACAGCAGTTCCTCAGGAAAGCTGTATGCAGACAGAAGCAATATTATTTTCATACTGATCTGTGATGATAATTGTTGTCTGCATGACAGCTTATCATGATTTTATGCGTGTGTGATCTCGGTAAACATAGTTTGCCCATTGGAAACAGCTTGAGGAGAGCCACCAGAAATACTACAGCAGGGTAGTGCTCATAATCACTCGTGCTTCACTGTGAGGGTGTTACAAATGAGACAAACCTGGGTTTTGTGCCTGTGCCGAGGCCGAAAGCAGCCTGGAATTGCTTTGGCAGAGTCTGGCTGTGTGGTGTCCCCTGGGAATCGTAGGATGGGGAGCATTTGGAAGCCGCGTTCTCCAGCACTGCTTTAGCCAGAGCTGGACCGTTTGGGCTGGAATACTTCAAAAAGGGCAGCCCGCTTCTTGTGGGGAGGATACGTGAAGGCTGGTGAGTGTAAAGGGGCTGTGGAGGACGAGAAGCAGTCTGGGATCTTTGCTTTGGATGCGTTTCCTTCATGTTGCTTTTTCCAAAAAGCAGCTGCACTGCAAAATTAGAGGCACTTAGTGGTTTATTGGAGGCTTCTCATAATTCCCGTCTGATTATACCGTAAGGCTTTCGCTTCTTGGGGGGATAAAATAAAGGCTTCTGCAAGCTCAGCACGATGCTTTCTGATGGTTTGTGTAGCAGCTTCCTAGCAATTCCTCCTACCCTCAGTCCTACAGCCTGTGTGCACCATGTGCCCTCCCCTCTGAAACGCCAGCTTTTGGGGACACAGGCAGCTGGAGTCCACACTGCTGGCAGGAGTTTCAGCACAGGGTTATATCTTACCAGGAGGCTTCGATAGAGCAAGGCCAGGTAATGTCACTGTGACTCAAAGAAGCAGTCACTGCTGTGGTGAAATCCAGAGCTGCTTGGAGGGTCCTTGGGCAGCCCTGCCTCGTGCATTGCTGATGGTTGGCTTTCCGTGTGCTTGTTGGTGACAACCCTTGGAGATATTAAAGAGCCATCTGGACATGGCCCTGGGCGTCCAGCTGGCTTTAGGTGGCCCTTATTGACCTTGGTTGGACCAGATGCCCTTAGAGGTCCCTTCCCAGCCCAAGCAGCCTGGATTTCTGTGACGCTGAGCATCTTTGTGGCCAGCATGCCAACCTGCCCGCTGGGTCTTGGAGGTCTTGTTCCCACATTGACTGTGGGCAGGGAATAGAAAGATGGGGCCAACATCAACCAGCACGTTGTCTGCTCTGTGTCGTCCACAGCTTTGTGTCCAAAGGCCGAAACCGTGTGTCTCTCCCTGCCTTCAAAGTGTGCTCTTGTGGGGAGCGAGGGGTCTGTGTTGGGCTGGCGTGGAGGTGGCGAGGCTGGGCACAGAGCTGTGCCACCTCCTGGCTGGCACGGGACAGGCTGGGCAGGGCTGGGCACCTTCTGCCAAGTAACCACCTCTCCCTCCTCCCTAGAATGGCAACAAGGAGGGCTCCCTCGACATGCTGGGCACCGACATCTGGGCTGCCAACACCTTCGACTCCTTCAGGTAAGCTGATCTGAAAGCACGCTGAGAGCAGGGTTTGTGTGTGCCCCCTTCCTGGGGGTGCCCAGCTGGGCGCTGGCCTCACCTCACTCCTCACCGTTTATTCTGTGGCACGAAGCACAAACAGCCTGCTCAAAGCATCGTGTCTGCTTAGAAGAGGTTTGCAGTGCAAACATCTGAAAAAGGTGCTGGTGGGATCATTTGTGGGCACCTCAGAGCTGCACCGGTGAGACGGGGGCAGTTTTGAGCTCCTGCTGCAGGACTCTCGTCCGTGGGGTGGAGGTGTGATTGCACCCTGCAGCTGCTGAGAAGAGCTGCTGCTTCAGCATGGGGAATGCAAGTGTGCTGCCCAGACTGAGCAGTGAAACACACTTCGGTCTGGTTGTATGCCTTTGTGTGCCATGCCTGAAGCGCTGCGGGGGTTATGTTCTCACCTGGGACTTGCTCCAGGCCCCTCGAGCAGGGAGAGCATCTCCATTGCATGGACTGGACCAGCACCTGCTGCAATACCCTCTTGGTACAAAAAGCAAGTGCAGCTGGCAAGGTGTGTGCTGCGTCATGATGCATCTTAAGTCTACATCGAAACCATGGGCTTAGGGTAACACAGCAGCGTGAAGGTCAGGGGCTTGTGGCAGCACACCCTGCAGCAGAGAGTGGTGCCTCCAAAGTAACAGCGATCCTCAGTCTGCAGGCTCGTGTGAGCCATCTGCTCCTCAGCGAGGTTGTGTTTAATTAGCAGGGCACTCACCGTCTTCGTCTCTCCTTGGTTTCCCTCTCCTAGCGGTGCAACGTGGGACTTGCAGCCTGAAAAACTAGATTTCACGCAGTTTCACAGGAAGCTCCGGAACACCTCCAAACACCCGCTGCCTCACATAGACAGAGAAGGGTGAGTGCTGTGCATGTGTGTGGTTATCCTGACATAAGTGATGATGCTCTGCAGCAAGATGTGTAACCTCTCCTTCGCAGTGGGAACACTGGCTTGGTGGCATGGCCCGCTCAGAAGACCTGGTAAAGATGTGTTGGACCATACAGGGGGGCTGAGGACTTCATGATCAGTCTCTTTGGTTCCTCTGTCATCCAGCTCTGGGTTAGAGCAGATCTGTTTGCTGCGTTTTGCATTGCTTGAAAGAGTTCAGTTTTTAAACCATCTAAGCTATGTCTCCTAGATTTAAGCATCTGTGATTACGGGGGGGAAAGGTCCTGGTTACAATCCCAGGTGAAAGGGCTTCTGTTGTTCTCCCCAGCAAGGCTTGAGGGAAGAGCACAGCATCAAGGTGGTCCATCTAGATCAAAATGTTCATTCCCTACCTGCTAGGCATAGAACTACAAGAACATAAAGCAGCTCACCTTGGTGGTTACAGCCTCCAGGGGCTTTCAGGTGTCTTCTGGATTCTTCTTTGGCTGTGTGTTGGTCAGGCTATATATACATGCATACGGACACTGAGAGAGATTCACCGGTGCTGCTGAAACTGACGTTTCTCTGCAGATTCTGCTACTTGAGAAACACTCTCAGCTTGGTTTCCCCTCTCCTTGTCACTCGGTCCCGGTGCTTAACGCACTGGCAGTGCTGTTCACAGGTACAGGCAGTGTTACCTGTTCTGTTATCCCAAGTTATGACAAGGCTTCAGCTCATCGCTGAGGGAACTTGCTGCACGTCTCAGCTAAAGAAAGAACAGGGGAAGTGCCATATCCATGTTTTATCTAGATTTTTTTTCTTATTTTTTTCTTAGTGATTAGTCATTCCTTGCCCATAGAAGATGACAAAAACAGGAACGGATCTAAAAGATGGGGTTGAGAAGGCTACAAATGACTTCTCAGTGCCGTTTTAGGCATAGGGATAGAAATCTTTCAGCAAAGTTTCTCTGTTGGTAAATTGGTTTTGCCAAAGTATGAGCCAGTCTGGGCTTACAATCCTGCCCCAGCCCAGGCTCAGCGTCTGCAGGAGGCTCCCATTCCTGTTTGTGACAGGCAAACTCACACGACCGTATAAGGCTTTTTTTCTGCACTGTAAATATTTATGATTTACAATTTTCGGAATATTTGAAACAACATGAGTAACACTGAATTTCAAAGTCTCTAAGTGCCTCAGTAGGCTCATGGTTACTTCTACAGATGGTTTTGGGATGAGGGGCCCTCTGTAAAGTGAGATGTAGTGGGCTTCATGGTTCGTGGCACTTGCCAGGTGGTCCTACCAGAGACACCTGCTGTGTACAGCAGCAATTTCATTTGTGATGGAAGTCACCTGTTACACACACCTGAGTTTGCATGAAGCAATGAATGCATTAGTTAAATGCCAGTCCTCCACTGACTTCAGTACAGTCCCCTATTGCTCCTCCACAACCTTGCAAGCCTGGGGCCTGCCCTGCTGGGCTGTGGAGATTTCCGTTCAGGTTGCTGTTTTTCAGGTTTGGTGTTTTAGCATGTTTCAGTCTTTCATTTTACATTTACTGTAATTCCACCAATATTTGTTCATTGGGCTTAGAGACACTGGATACTTGCACCTGCAGCCGTCAAAGTTTCTGCCTGCTGTAAGCTGTTGAACAATATCTTGTCACTATTTGACCACAAAATACATCATAATTTGTGCGTAATAAATTACCCAAATTCTTTGTAAATGCAGATGAACAATGTGTACTGACCTTTTCTTTGTTGCTTTCTTTTTCTCTGCATTCAGCAAGTAGCAGGCTTTATGTGATCAATTTTTTTCATTTCTTGATACAAGCAAAGCTTGCTAATTATCCTTACCCTGTCAACTATGTACTTGGTCTGTTAATACTTGGCTTCTCACCCTGATTTTTTTGTGTTTCAAAATGTATGTTTGCATTCATATTGATTGCTGTTTACCGCTTTGCTCCTGTTTGAGATCTGTGTTTGTGCTTGCTCGCCTCCACCTTTCCCAGCAGGGGCACAGGAGCTCCTGTGGAGACTGGAAAACGAGCAGCGGTTCAAAAGAAGCATTTTTCATTAGGTTCTTCTGTCCCCATTTTTTCTTCCCGGTGGGCTGTTTAGTTTTGCTCGATCTGGGAATTGAATCGTCTAAAGTTACTGCTCAGGGCTGCCTTTGGTTTTCTCACTGCTGGTATTACCAAAAGCATTTTAATGCTGTGGAGAACTGGTAGTTGCTAGTGCAGGGGACAGGGCTCGGAAAAGCATTTCATTTGGCGTTAATGCCTCTGTGCCCACGTGGGAGTGTTTTGGAGACATGACGTGTTTGCTTCAGAGCGCCTCTTTGTTTTTATGAGGGTCCTTTGCAGCAAGTGCTGATCTTCCCCATGTGCCGTAACAGAGCACTAATATAGGTTCCAGTGAGGTTTCTCATGTTTTTGTTTGTTTTCTTCCTGCTGCAGGCTCGGAAAAGGGAAGTATGAGGACGGTGAAAGCATCAACTTGAACGACATAGAGAAAGTCCTCCCGGTGTGGCAGGTAGGTGCTGAGGCTGGAAGCAGCAGCTCCCTGCACGACCTCTCCCTACAAAACCACCCCTGGGAGGTGGGCAGGCTGCCTGGGCTGAGCAGTCAGAGAGCTGTGCCTTGGTCTCAGGAAGCCTTGCTTTCCACCTCGCTGGCACAGCACAGGCTCTGGATGGGAGGTGAGATGTTGAGGAAAATGAACGCATGCATATGCATGTGTATATACACGCAGGGCTCCTATTTTAGGAAAGGAGATTCTGAAAAGCACCAAGCCTCCTGACAGCTCCAAAATAAATTGCTGCCAAGACGCCGGTAGTGACGGTGTGTCGATCCAGATGTTTCCCCTACGGGATGCACGTGCGTGTGATGCAATGACTGCTTCGTTTTCTCCAGCCTGTTTCTTCTCCAGATCAGTCTCCGCAGCCACTTTTCAGTAGTTCTGGGTTAAAAGACCTTCGGTGTTCAAGTGCTGGGGAATGGCAGAGCGAGGCCTTCAGTTAAACAGTCCCGTTGAGTAGGTTAATTTGTCAGTGTCTTAATTTCTCGCTTTTCGGTGTCCCAGTCCTCTGAGGAGCTGAGGCTCAGCGTGCTTCTGCTGAAGGCACCTCTGAGCTCCTCTCTCCCTTCAGAGGGAAGGACAGGAGCACCTCCTGTGCTGGGGCGGCGCTGCCCTTTTGCATGCTGAGCAAAGAGCTCGCCGGGATTCTTGCTCGTGCATCATGTGAGGAGAAGCCTTGCTCATCCAGCAAGGCACGTGACAGTCTGCATCGCTATTTCTTTTGGGTGAGCTAGCTGGCAGTAAGTGCGTGAACCAGTGGAAAGAGGGAGAAGTGCTGCTGACTTTGGCACGCAGAAGCACTGCCTGCAGCTGTTTTCTCTTACATGCTCGGTCTGTCTGGACTTTAGGTCACAGGGAAAAAAAAAATGTCAGGGCCAGCTGATAAAAACCCCAGTAACTCTGCAAAATAAGGTTGTTTTGTTGGGGAATAATTGGAAATGCTTTACACGGAGAATCAAAGGGAGCTTCCAGATGTACTGAGACTGGATTTGAGGGGCCACCGGCCGTGCTCAGCATCACGTGCTGTGTTTCAGCCTCTGGTTAAAATGTTCCTTGGTGAACCCTGGCCCTGTTCTGGGAAGTACTCCTACTCGTGAGCTCGTCCCCCGGGAGAGCAGAGGAAGGGCGCAAGTTGTACGCAGGGAGGGTGAGGGATTTGCTGGAGGTCACACAGGGTAACCAAACTGGGAAGTGCTGAACCTCGGGATGGTGGCTTCTCCTCGGGATGATGCTCTCCCTTCACGGCACGGCAGGGTGGTTTGTGCAGGCAGGGGGGCAGGACACGGCATGGTGCGTGACTCTGGGCACTGGGCAGCACGGCACAGAGCTCAGCCCTTGCTGGGCAAGGGCTCTGCTCCAGCAGGCTGCTGTGAGCTTGGGCTGTTTGGGGGAAGAAACTCTTATCTTTAGTATTTGAGGAGTTGGCATTCTGAGAGTTTAACCTCCTTCATAATCAACAACTGTTAAATAAGGCAGCTCCTCCTGGCCTGGTTATATCATCCTGTTGTAACACAGACTGAGTTCGCTGACTCCAGTGAATTAATTCTAATAGATACCTGTAAAAAGGGGGATCTCTTTCTGTCTCATACAGGAGGCTGCAATCACCTCTCAAAGCTGCCTTATGTTTCTTGCAGATCTTAATTGTAAGTGTGGCGACTCTAAGCTGGAAGACCTTGTGGAGGAAGTGCTTGATCTGGTGTTTTTATGCCTCTGGGCAGAGTAGTAAAATACGGCATTATTTTGGAGACTCGCTTACCTAGGCATGTACAGTCATAAGTGCATGTGGGAACTAGGAGCCATGTCATTATTGGTGAGGATTTATCTTGTTCAGCGTTGACAAGTGAAATGCTTACTGACAGCTGGCTTAATCCTGACATGTCATTGTTAACTGGATTTGAATGCGATCGTGCAATGCCAGTGGTGATTGCGCTGCTCTTTATCTATTTCTTGTTTGAAATGGCACTTTGGTATTCAGTACGTGGGATTGTGAGGAAAAATACTACTCTGAGCCTATGGAAGAAAATCCTTCACCTTCCAGGGGGCTTTCCCACATCGTGGTTATGTTTGTGTCACATCCTGAAAAGAGTTGTCAGGCTGGAGATGCAGAAGATGCTTCTGTATTTGAAGATCTGATGGGTTGCTTGTCAGCAGCCACCTTCCGATCGCTTCTGGTTCATCTCTTAGGACTTGCTTTTAGCACCTTCTCCCCTGTGATGTGGAGCTGCTCAGAGAAAGGTTTTGTGCTTCAGCAGCTAACGCAGGGTTAAGAGCACCAAGCTGCAGAGGGGTTGCAAGTCTGACGTATGGGCTGCTTTGGAAACTCGGTTTCCTTCGGTAAGGTATGATTCATGTAGGGCACAGAACTAGGAATACTTTCCAGAATACACACGGGTCTGCATCTGCACTCGTGTTTTCAGTGCCCCACTGATGGGTGGGGGCAGAATGTTCTGTGCCTATTTGGTGATTAAAAGGTGGGGGGGAAAAATAAGAAAAAAAAAGAAAAAAAAAAAAAAACCCACGCTTCTCCAAACCCTCTTTCTTCATCGCTATCTGTGAGGAAAAATCACAGAATCACAGCTCTGAAACGCCTGTCCCCAGCCTTTTGTTTTGAAACTGGAGGACGTGCGCTGGCTGCTGAGATGCTGCGGGCGGCCGAGGCAGCGCGGTGCGCCCTGCCATCTCGTGGTAGCGTGCAGGGGAAACCTGCTGGCTGCTGGGCTCTGGGTTCTTAAGCTATCCTCCTTGCCCCATCTTTTCAAGGCTCAGCTGGGATGCTTGTTTTTCCTGGCAAATAGGTGTTGTTTTGAAAGCTTCTGCTGCGGTGGGTGTGAAACGCAGTGGGAGCAGCCCCGTGCCGCCCTTTGTGTCTGCACGGTGCTGGGGATAACTCTGGCACTGCTGGGAACTGGTTATAAAGCACGTCGTGCCTGGGGTGGGCATCTGTGCTCCTCTTCTGCCTCTCAGACGGGGTACGAGGGGCACTTGGAGCACCTCGTTCACACGATGCACGCCGTGCCTTTCGCTGGCCAGGAGCACGTGAAGTCACGGCTTTGGCTCAGCTCCTGGCTGTAACCTCCTGGTCCCTCCTCACTCGTAGGAGTCTGTAGCAGGATTTGGGCACTGCTTCATGTGAGCCCTGCCAAACAGTGGCTTTGGAAGGAAATTTGAAGATAAGTATTCCCCATTCGTAGGATGTATTTCTTTTATGGCCCTCCAGAGAGGGTTCCTCGTCTGAGGTGTCAGCTCAGATGCAGAGCCAGGTCTCCCCAGCCTCGCTGTTACTCACCTCGCCGGTCGGCTGGCTGGGCGGAGGAGACCACGTAACCAGCTCTGTATCGTGCAAGATGTCATGGGGAGGGCTAACACAGCAAGTTCTGCTTCTCCTCCCTCTGGCAAACACTGAGAAAGGCTTTCAGGCTTGGACGTGTCACCCCAATCCCACATACAGTCTTCAGACAGAGCCCTTGGCTCACTCTGCACTGAGAGAACAACCCATGGGGCCATGTCCTACAAGATCTCTTCCCTGGGAGGGTGCTGGAGCTTAAGAAGGATGCAGAAGAAGGATGTGAATGCTGACAGACGTGAGCAGAGAGGTTTGGGATGCATCCCAAGTGCTCTCTGGACTAGCATCTTGCAGCTTTTGGCTGTGGGTTTGCTGGACATGTGCCTCCAGCCCGGGTCTGCCCTCCTCTAAATGGTGTAGCCATGCCTTTGCTGGCTTGCTGCTCCTTATCTGGTGGCTTAGAAGGTAAAAAATACATGGCACTTCTGAGAGGAGTACTGGGCTTTCGTGGTGCTATGAGATTAACTTAGAAGTCAATGTTGGTGTCTTTGCATTTGGCATCTTAACTGCCTTGCAGGTCATCTCTTTCTACTTCCTTGCGTATCTTTTTTTTACCCTTTCTGTCATGTGCTTGGAATTACACCTGTCTGTTTGTTTCTCTTCTAGCTATAGTTCTAGCTTCCTTGCTGGGTGAGAAACAACAAAGCAACCCCTTAGGAAAAATGCAGGCTCAGTAACTTGTGATCCTCGTAGCACCTCCGTATTCCTGACTTCATCCAAACCAGGCTCAGCAGCTCCAGGACGCCTGATCGTGCTGGGATCCCACCTGAATTTAGGCACTGACTACGAGTCTCTGCCCACTGTCTCCTCACTGACAAGTACTCTCAGGTCAGGTCTTACAATTTAGTGTCACTTGGGCTGGTCACTTGGGGTTCCTGCCATAGGGAAGGTGCGGACACATCTGGGTGTGATTCCCTGCATCTCTGTGCAGAGGTCTGTAGGAGGTCAGATGATGCCTCTCTGAGGATATCCACGTCCCTTCCCTGCCTGGGAGCACACCTGGACACATCTGGATGTGGTAGATGCCTGAAGAGAAAATAGCTGACCGAGGTGTCAAGGGGGAGAAGGGTGAACCACGGACAAGCTGTCACTGCCTGTGTGGGGTGAGAAGCTTGGTGTCTGGCACTGGTGTAAGGCTCTCTGGGGAGCAGTGCAGGGTGGTGGCGGGGGCACAGGTCTCTTTGCAGCTCAGAGATGGCTCTTTGGTGGGGTGGGGTTATTTACCTTCCCCATACAGTGGCTTCGGGGTCCTTATCTTCATCTCATCCCCTCTTGCCTGCTCCTACTGCAGCACGAGGTTTCCAGGACTGCTTCTTGTCCCTGGGCAGTTCTCATTTTAGCCACGACTTTAACCAGCCCAGATCCCTCTCTCAGAGCAGGACTTTTTGGATGATGTCTGATGGCTGCCTGAGCTTGCTATGCATCTTCTCCCTCCTCAGCCCTCCCTTGCACAGTCACAAACACACTTCACACTGCTTAGCCCAGCAGTTGTTTTTAGGAGACCTCTGAGACATCTGAGCTGCCAGGAGGATGAAGAGGGTGGTGCTCTCACCTCTCAGGAGCAAAATGTGCCCAGCAAATGTGTCTCGCAGACCTGTCAGCATATGCAGGGATTGCGTGCTCTGATGCTCAGCCAGACTTTGAGACAGCAAAACCAGCACTGTGCTCTGGGGGTTACAGCTTCAGAAAGCTTGTCTGCTGTTCCATGGGAGCTGGAGGAGGAACTGAAGGTGCAGGAGGCTCTGTGGGGAGCTGCTGCTGTACTGAGCAGCTGTGCCATGCGTGCCTGCCCTAGGAACTGCACGAGTTTCTGCAAAAATGGGTGACTCAAGCAGGCTGAGCGTGTCCCACGGAGCTGGGACCCAGGCAGATGGTGTGTCCCTAATCTCCCCTGTGCTGCATGCCCCCCCCCTGTGCTCACCATGGGTAACACTGAAATCCTCCACGTGCCCACCCAGTGTTTAGAACAAGCCATGCTGGCTGCCTGGGCGCCCCACTTCTCCCCACCACCCCGAGACCCTGCCCAGCTCCATCAGCAGCGTGTAGGCACGGCACAGCCTTCAGAGGAGGTTTTAGTTTCACAAGCCAGCTTCCCATCTCCCAAGGGTCTTTCCAATACTGTAACTGCTCAAACTGCTGTGGAAAGTCCCTGTCAGAGAGCCAGGGTTGAGCATAGGTCACAACGTATTGAGAGTCAGATCTCGACGGCTGAGAAAAGCCTTTTTTGCTGTGACTTCCAGTAAGATATCCTCTTACCCTGGCCCATCTCTTTGTTTCATTTAACCAACTGACAATGACCGTTTCCTTGGGAAAAGGAGTGGGCTGGGAGCACGCCGCCGTGGTCACCCGTAGCCCCTTCAGCCTGGTCCCCAGTGGCCGAGGAGGGCAGGTGAGGCTGCTGCCATCTGCGAGGAACTGGAGAGGAGACATCGGGACCAGGGTGGGCTGATCTTCTGTGCAGGTATTGAGCTCTGGAGGCCTCGGTAAGGGTAAGGGACAGGTCTCCCCTCTGGTGGTAGAGCACAATTGCTCTAAGCCCTAAGCCAGGCTATAAAAGCCATGATTTTTATCAGATCTGCTGAAGAGAGGAGGTCTTCTAGTGGGTTCTTCGGATGATGATGATTGCCTTCCATACCATTTAATGGTCTTAATCACTGTGCAAATGAAACACCAGGGAAATGACCCAAGGATTTTGACATTTCTGTTATTATTATCAGGATTCAAAGCTGGTTTCCAGTAGTAAGAAATGAGGCAGACTCAATTCTCTGGGCTGGTTTTATTTCTCTGGCTATCACCCAGTTCACAGACTTGATGACGCTGGCTCCTAATTCACAGGGGTTTCTCCCTAAACAGGTGGGCTCAGGGATTCATTTCTCTTGTTGAAACACACAGTTCCTGGAGCCAGTACTGGGCAGGGCTGGGGCCAGGCTGCCCTGTTTTTTTGGAGAGTGGCAGACCTGCGGTGAGCTCCTGCCAGCACAGAAGTTGGGGTGTCCTTGTAGGGTCGGCTGGGTTTGGGGGTGTCAGAAGTTGGGGTGTCCTTGTAGGGTCGGCTGGCTTTGGGGGTGTCAGTGAAGAGGGCGAGGGTGACTTTGACTTATCTTGCAGCCTTGAGGGTTGCAGGAGGCCAAGATTTTGGCAGACGGAGCGTGAAGCTGCTCCGACAATGCTGGCCGTGCGATGGGGAGCGGAGATGTTTAGGGAGCCACCTGCGTGGGTTAGGTGGCGATGGGGACAGGGACAGGTCCGCTGCACCCTGCAGCACTAGAGGGCACTGCGGCATCGCTGCACAGCTCCAAACCAGCTCCGAGCAGAGGAAGCAGGTTTTTTTTTCTCCAAAGGCTCGTTTCCAAATCCTTGCCAAAGCAGCGAAACGCGCCCTGCGGTGGCTGCGTCTCGCACCCCTCCTGCGGCTCCATCCCGCTGCGCCCACGGATGGGGAAGGTGTTCCTGTGCCACGTGGGCAGCTCTGCACAGAAACACCACAACTGAGGCCTCGAGCGAAGCAGGATTAAACCCTGGAGGTGTTTGTGCACCCCTCGTCCTCGCCATCGCCTTGCCCAGGCCCTGCAGCCCCGTGTTGCAGGGGGCAGCTGGGGGTGGCCGTGCCCCACAGCACATCTCCCTTGCTTGCATCATGATGCCATCCCCTCTCCTCTTGGAAATCTGACTTCTGCAAATGTGCCCTTTTGCCCATTTCGTGGCTTTTCCAAATGTGGACTTTCATTGTTCTGCAGGGCTTGGTCTTGTACTATGTTCCTCACACCAAAGAATGGTGCCACGTGTACTTGAGAGGTCCTCCCTCTCTCTCTGCAAGATGTTGCTGCCCCCTTGAACATAGGCTGTTCATCTGAACGCTCTCCCTCTGTCCCTGATCTATTCTGTCATCCCCAAACCACGTGGAAGGACACATCAACCTCAGCAGGAGGGAGAGGAGACCATGGTG
>MU014609.1:0-17811 GCA_011075105.1 Heteronetta atricapilla | reverse complement strand
GCCCCTATTGATTGAAACATTAGGAGGAACGTCAGCCTGGAAGCGATGCGTTTGATCAGCCAATTACTTTAACAACAAAAAAGCAGTGAGCTCTGATTTGAAGCACGTGAGAAACCGTGTGCTGCTGCTTTCTGAGCCTGTTGGTGAGAGCTCGGAGCACACCACGAAATGAGAGCGTCAGCGAGCTAACGAAGGAGGCTGCAGGCTGAGCGTGAGCCTTGGGCACGAGGTCTTGGCACCGCCGAGGAGCGTGGCAAAAACATTTGTGTGTATTTAGGGGGGGCCGGTGGGTTTTGGGTAGTGTCTTTGGAGGGTCGGCGGGATGGTCCCAAAGCACAGGGCTTTGTTCACAGCAGCATCTTGTGGCTTAGATCTGTGCATGGCTTGTCCCAAGCAGGCTGTATGGCCAGCTGCCTCCAGCCTTGCAGTAGGAGATCAGCAGAAACGAGTGCTTGGTGTGGCAGCTGAAAGCCAGGCTCCTGCCTGATGTTCCCCACACCCCCGTGCAAGCATCCGCCCTGAATTTTCCTCCCGTGTAAACCCCGGAGAGCAGCGTTTTGCTGTGCTCCTGCACTGATGCCACCCTGCTGTGCTGGCAATTAAGCGTAGCTCAGGTATTTTTAGCGGCTGCAAACTGTGCAGTGCTGGGAGCCTGCTCCTGCAGTAACACGTTTGCTTCCTACGGGGGCTCGGAGGCTGGGCTGTGGCGTTGGACGGCCGGGTCGGAGGCAGATGATGGCTCTCGCTTGGTACAGATGGTGAGGAAGAGAGGGGAGGGGGGCAGGACAGCGAGCACATCCTCCCCTTTGGTCTCCCCTTCCTGTTTGCTTGCTCTGGTGTCCAACATCTGGATGTCAGCTCAACCAAATTCCGGCTCTGGGGCTGCGGCTGGAGCCCTTCCAGCTCCTTGCGCTGTGCCTGGAGGCTGCCGGCGTGGGCAGAGCCGATGTCGGGCCAACCTGGAAGGAAGAGACGGGTAACACAAAGCCTCTAACTCCTTTTGTGTGGAGAAAAGCGCGCGTGTTCACAGTTTGCTCCTTGCCTCCAGCAGCAGCAGCCTTCCCTTGCCGTGGTTAATTGTCGTGCGTTGTCATATCGACCTGAGTTACCGCTCCGAAAGCTCAGCCTGGGCTTCCAGGCTGCTTGCCATTGGGAAGGAGTTTCTTCTGGCTTTCATGAAGCTGGAGGTAAGACCTGGTGGCCTTATCCGGGACGTCTGGAGTAAGGGAAGGTCTCCTTGCATCCTGGAGTCGGTTTGGTTCAGAAGGGAGCTCTGCTGAGAGCAGGGCCGGCCTCAGAGTCAAACCTGGCTGCTCAGGGCCGCATCCAGCCGAGCTTTGTCACTCGTCCCGGGGACGGACGCTGCACACCCTCTTGGGTGCTGAGCCACGCTCACAGTGAAGGATTTATTCTCTTACATCCCAGCAGTCTCCCCTGCTGCAGCTGGGAGTGCAGGGCTGCTGGAGAGGCTGGTTTTAGTGGTGCCCCATGCTCTGCCCTTGGCCCTCTCACTGGGTTTCGTGGCCAGCCAGGGATGCTGCCGCTCTCCAGAAACACCACGGTGCTCGCGTGCGTGCCTGCGTTTGAGAAAGCTGATCGCCAACTGACCTAATTATTAGAATCTCGCTCTTCCCTAGTTAGCGCAGGTTTCCTTGGCTCTCACGAGGCTTCCCCAGTTCCTCCAAGCTGCACTTTGGTTTCTCATCCCTCTTTTAATAACACAGTTCATTCACTCAAGCTCTGCAAGCCAGAGAATCAGACTCGTGGCCAGACACAGTGAAATACCCGCGAATTGCCTTTCCTGGCCCTGCTGGCCATCCTGCTGTGGTTCAGCTGCACCTCTTGACGCCGTGCTGGGCTGGCCCTGGAGCCCCACCGTGCCCAGCCTTCCAGGCAGCCCCCCCTGCCTTTGTTTGCCTCTGATCCTGCTCTTCACCACAGCCCCATCCTCTCCCCCCTGCCCCAGCTGTACCTCTTCATCGTGGCAATCCTCTCTCCGCCCGTGCTATGGGTAGGAATCGTGTGCTGTCCTTCTGCCCTGCTCACGGATGCAGGGCTGTTTGCTACGCGTTTTTGGGTGCCTTTTGCAGGAGCCCTGCTGCTGCCCTGCCCTCCCGGCTGCAGATGCTGCCTTCCCTACCCGACCCCTTTCCTTTGCACTCTATTTGGGTACAGACAGAGGCTGGTTTCCTCTTGGAGGTGCCAAATTCTGCTCCAGCAGGACAGGGATTTGCAGCACGTCAACAGGATTTAACAGCAGCTTCCACATGGATAAGGAAAATGAAGCCTGCACGAAGGGGCCAAAAAATAACCCAAAACGTTGCATCTTGGTGTGAGTTCTTTTCATCCATAAACGTCTGAAAACTGGAGAAGCAGGGTGTTTCCCCGTGTGGTCTGACACCCAGCAGCAGCTGCCTGGCAGGCAGTAACCACTTATAACCCGGTGCCTCTTGCAGGGGCAGAGCTTACCGCTAAGCTCCCGTGTTAAAGCACCTGATGGGATCGGCAGAGGTTAGCGGAGGGCTTGAAAAACGGCAAGTCAGCACCATCGTCCTGAAAACTTGTTCTTTTTGACCCCACATGTGCTCTTCGATATCCAGTTCGGCTCGGTTTGGCGTGAAAGGGATCGGAGGAGCGGCGTGGAGGCATCAGCAGGGCGTTATCTGTGTTGGGGTTTCTGTGGCCGTCTGGGTTATCTGGTGCAAGGTCTGGCAGTCTGCAAGTAAATATTTTCTAGTCGGGTGGAGCAGCCCATGCCGGAGCTTTTAAAAGCTGAACCAAAAACACTGCTGGGAGCAGAAAGCCTCAAAAAGCTGCCCCAGGAGGATCCCCGGCATCGCCGCCGCATAGCCGGGTCTGTGCTCCCTCCTGCCCTTCGAGGGGGAATGTGGGTGTTCCCATTTCCCGCTTACTTACAAAAACAAAGCGACATATTTGATGCGTGCCTGAGGTTTCTCTAAGTGCCTAACTGTTCCCACGTGCTTTGAATGCGTGTGCTGGGGACTGGCGGTACCCCAGGTGGTCCCCCAAGTTAGCCTCGGGTGTTCTGACTGCCCCTAAATAGTCTGCCCGTAGAAAGAAGTGAGTGGTGGTGAGTGTTTTTCAATTACTTGGCTTGTAGAAAAACTGTGGTAGCAAAGAAGGTTGTGAGGAGTAGGAGGGTTTTCATTGCATTGCAGTCAGGACGGAGCCGTTCGATTTCATGAAGGCAGGAAACCAAATAACACCAAGTCCAAGATGCTTCACCCAGTCCACAGCAAAATGGTTTTTTTTTGTTTTTTCACACCATTAAATGGAAAGCTGTGGAAACTTTGCGTATATCCCTGTGAAACAAAAGCAGAAATGCTTTGTTTAAAAATAACAAACCCTGCAAAAAGGAAGAACTCCTTCCAGCATTTTCTTCCCAGCGTTTTGGCTGAAATGACTTGACCAAAACTATTTAAAAGTCACCAAGCCAAATCCGGGTTGCTGGCAAGCAACTGATGGTGGTGTGTGTGTGTTTTTCCCCCCCCTCTCTGGCTCTGTGCCATTAAACTCTTTGTCGTCATTGCAATGTGACCATCAGAGGCTGCCTGGCTTCCAGGTGCTGGCTTGCTGGGAATGGGTTAAGCCGGGCTGATGGCTTCAGCCTTTTGCTTCTGCCAAAGGAGGATTCGGCTCCTTGATCCACCACAGGCAGGGAAGGTGCACGAACCCTGTCCCATGCTGGAGGAGAGGAGCTGTGCAGGCTGAACCATGCAGCACGGCTGGCCGAGGGGTCCTGCCCTGCCCTGTCCTCATTCCATGGTCATCTCGGGCAGGGTAGGTCAACATCTGCTGCTCGGTGCCAGGTTTCACCTCTCTTTCCTGGTACAGCAGGCTGCGGTCCTGGAAAACCTTGGGCATCTTCTGGCACCGCGGTGTCGGGGTGCAGAAGCTGGGGGCTGTTCTTCTGGGGCCGGGTGTCCCCTTGGAGCCCCAGTCCTAACTGAGATCCCGCTCCCCGTGACAGGGTAGGGCACTGTGTTTGCTGGCTGGAGAAGGAAACTCCAGTGGGAGTGGGGAAACCCTGCACCAAGGCCCCGTGCTTGGTGCGCCGTGCATCGTGCCAGGCTCCACATCAGCAGTGCTGTTTGTCAGCATCACTCCCACTTCTCTGGCGAGGTCTCCCGTTGCTTACAACAACCAGGGGCTGGGTGCAGGGTTTGTTTTCTCGGCTGTCCATATCGTGTAATTTATTCCAGTGTCTTCTCTGCTCTCTTTTTAAGCTCAGCTGCTTCACCCCTGGGTCTGCCTGTACGGCGTTAATGCAGCTTCTTCACTTGAATTACCCTTTACCTTTTTTTCCGTTCTTTTTTTAGCCAAAGCTAAATAGTTTGGGCTCTTTATTTGTCTCTCTGAGGTCAAAGGTACGTGAATGGCAGGCTTCCTGCTGCAGCGTTCCTGCTGAAACTGCAGAGGTTTTCCCCTTTGCTGCAGTCACGGTCCTCCCCCCACGCTCTCGCTATGATTAACTCCAGCACTGTTAATCCCTGGCCGTAAGCAGAGGTTGGCCAGGCCAGCGAAGCTCGGGAGGGAACTTTCTGAGATGCCAACAGAGCCCTGCACGAGCTCCTTCCATCCCTGCTGCTGTCCCCGATGGATCTACGGCTTGGTGAACTTCACGGTGACGTGGTGGACCTTCGCTTGGGTCTGTTGTGAGCCCCAGGTGACAACAAAAACCAGCGTAAAACTCTCTTATGGATGTCCCTGAGCTGTCCTCCTACCTCTAGGTCCTTTGATCACTGTGTGGGGAGCAGGTCTGGGTATGGCTGGGTCTTGCTGGGGCTCCTCGGGGTGGACACAGCTGTCCTGACGGTGGATCTTGTTGGTCTTGGCTGGCTGCGGGTGGTCCTGGGTCCTCCAGTGCTCACCCAGCCCTGTAGGAACTGCGTACCTGGTTGGGTCACGAGGCATGTTAATCAAAATAACTATTTCTGGCACTATTCCTGACCAGGCTGTGTTTATGGAAAAAAAAAAAAAACAAAAAAAACGAACAAACAAACAAAAAACTTATCTGGGTGCCTTCTTGTCCTGTTTCTCTTGAGCTGCTGGGTATTTACTCAACGCAGTTACCCCAGAGGCACTCTGAAAACAAAGGCCAAACTCCTGGTGCTCTTCTGAGTCCCCGGCGTGTTCCCTGTGGCTGGGCTTTTTGGGGCTTGTCCGTGCCCTCGGAGCCTGTTGGCACGTGGTGTGGAGGGCAGAGGCTGTTCTTTGCAGGCTGAAATCGATTCTGGTTTTTTTGGGGCACGGGGCTTGGCGTGCAGCATGGGTGCAGCGGGTGCTTGGGTCCCCGTGAAGCAGCCTGTGGCTGCAGAAGCAGAAAGGGGTGAGGTCTTCTGTCCCCCAAAACAGGCACGTCTGGGGTTCTTGTCCCAAAACACAGCTCAAAATGTGCAATAAGCCATAGCGAACAGGGAAGGCAGCCCATTTGGGCTCTCTGGGCATTCCCTGGGTAAGGCAGGTAAGTGCCTTCCAGCCATGCTCTGAAGTGCGTGCTTCTCTTGGAAGGCACGGCGTGCAGCTGCGGAGTTGGCTGGCAGCACCCATCCCAGGTGTCACCCACAACAGTCTGCTCAGCCATTCCCAAAATACTCCTTTTTCTGCCCAAAGCCTGCCTGCAGGCAATCAGAGCAGCTTCCCCCCTGCTCTCAAGCCTGCCAAGCTTGACCTCGGCTGTGCGGCGAACAAACACGGAGTGGGTGCCCGGGCACGGTGACAGCTCTGCCTGTTCCTTCCTCACCATAAGCCACGTCCGTGTGAGCGTGAAGCCAAAAAAGCTGCTGGTTCATGTCTTCTGGGGCACTTACCTCGGTCAGCCCCACCGTGGAGGTGAACACGTGGCAGAGTCCCTGACCCCAGCGTCGATCCCTTTGCTTCTGGCACCGGGGTTTGGCTGGGTGGGTTTCAGCCCAGACACCTGGAGGGGAACGGGTGTCCTCCTGCCAAGGGTCCTGTCCTGGTGGGAAGCTCGAAGGGCAGGCTGCACCTCTGACCCTGCTGGGAAGGGAGCTGCTGGCGTGAGCAGCACCAAACCTCAAACCGGCGGTTTTTAGGGAGCTGTGATGCCTGTCTGTGCAGCTTTGTGTGTCTGCAGGGTCGGTGGGGTTTGGGTGTCGGTGGTCTGACCACAACCTCTCTGTGCCGAGTCTGGGCATGGGCCAGCGTGGTGAAATCCGAGTTTTTAACAGAATTCGTCACTCCTATCAACCCCAACTGGGTTGATCCCTTGCTGTCCTGGAAGTACCTTTCTCGGGGTGGCACATCACCCCGGTTGGGTGGCTAAGCCCTCCCCGTGCATGCCAAAATAATGGTGTTGGGAGGGAACAGTGATGTTTGGGGCTGAAACAGAGCTTCGTAGGAAAGCTCCTGTCCGCTGGGGCTTACCCGTGCTGAGCTTCGTTTACCTTTCAGCAATCAAAGCCAACGATCCCCCGGGCTATTGATAAACGTCACCACGCAAATGCAGCATTGTTACCCCTGGGATTCAGTGGGCTGCTCGTCGCTTCTCTCCCCTCGCTTTGCCCTTCGGTGCTGGAGCCGGCACCATGGGGACGAGCAGGGCTTTTGGGGCCACACACGGTGGCTGCTCCGCCAAGTGCGAGTCTGGAAGCGATTGCACAAACCAATGCTCCTGCAGCCTCAAAGCCGAGGCTGGTGGCTGGCCAGTAACGCCTTAACATTCCTGTCCGGGGAGTTTCTCTGCTTGCTATTTGCAGAGCTGGGTTCTCGGAGGACACGTTGTCGAGGTGGGGTTGGTTCAAGCTGAGCCATGGAGAGGAGTCGCTGTGCGTGCCACCACCGCGCGGATGACAGCGAGCCTCTGCCGGGGGAGGCTCACTCGGGATCCTGAACGATCATTGTCCTATTGTGCAGGGAGGGATTATGCCAGAGGTCTGGGTGATGGCAAAGCCGAGCCTTTCAGGTGCTGCTGGTTTGGGCCGGGATCGTCCACCTGGCTGGAATAAATGTCACTTCTCTGAAAGGTGATCGCTTCTCTGGGTGGCAGCCTGCTGCCTGAGCCACGTCCCGACCGTGGCAGGAATTGGGAGCAGCTAAGGAGGGCACCGTCAGCCTCGGGGAAGGGAAAGACTTGGCTGCCAGCTCTCGGTCCTGGTCAAACACCTGTGCTCAAATACTCGAGGGTCAGACACCGTGCCACGTGTCCTGGTTAGATAAGTAGGTAGGATGTGGGAGATGCTGCTTATGGTTGTGGGTTTTTTTTTGTTTTTTGTTTTTTGGTTTGGTTTATTTCCTTCCCCTATCTTTGCAGGCTCTTAGCTCGTGTCATCTTCACATCTGGAGGGTGCCAGAAGCCGGGGCTTTAGGGGATGGAGCTCCTTCTGTGGGGTGCTGCTGCCCCCAGCCCTGCCCTGCCGCAGGGATAACTGCAGCCCGCTGGCACCTCAGCCCGGGTTGGATGTGTCTTTTAGGATTACTGGGGCTTTTCACAGCGCAAGTGCCCATTATGTTGCCTCAGTGCCTGAAAAGAAAAGATTTACTTCCTGACAATGGCCTCCCTTCGGCTGTTTGCAGAAGACCCTACGTGGGGGCTGCTGCCGCAGGGTGAGCACGGGGTGGAAACGTGCTCACAAACCATGGGGATCAGCTCGTTTGTCACCATGGGGCGTGCTGGGATGGGGGACAGGCTCTGCTGGACGAGGAGTTTGGCACCGTGAGGGGCCCTGCGTGCAAGGAGGATGTTCTTCTCCCTTTCTGTGCTCTTCAGACATAAGCCTTAACGTTGCTGCCTCTTTACCTGCTGGCTGGCACGAGCACGGTGTGAGGTGTCCAGCACGTGGGAGAGAGGCAGCGCAGCTCCACAGTGAAGTGCATGTGAAGGCTCCATTTTTGCTATTTCTTCCCTTCTTTTGCTGACCTGTCCTGCGGAAAGGTGAAAAATAACAAGAGTAAGATGTGACGCGGGCTCTTGTTTCAATAGCTTTTAGGAGAAGCAAGCGAATGTACAGACAGATCCTGTCTATCGTAAGTCACAGCTTGTAGCAGCCACCCATGCACGTTGCAAAACTCAGGCTGTTCTCAACTCAGTGGTCGTCGTTTTTGTTTTTTTTTTTTCTATGAACTGCTGGAAATACCATTTCTAGAAATGCCAACGTTATTTCCATGCACGGTCTTTGTATAAAAGCAAGGGCCGGGGAGTGCAGCTTGCCGTCATGCCGTACCCAGGGCGATGCCCAGCCAGCCCTGCCCCGTGTTGTGGAGCATCCCACCGCAGGGTGGGACTGACAGACCCTCAGACGCCCCATAAACCCACCCCCTCTCACCTCCTGAAACCCAGGGGTGCCCGCACTGGTTGTGGGCTGCTTTTCCCTTTCTTTTCCTTGACAACATCCGTCACAAACCAAAGGTAACATCTTCCCCCCCAGGCAAGGAAGCGCATCTGTTGGGAAAGCGTCTAGTGCACGGATTTGCCGTAACAAAAGGCTTTTTGTGTCTGAAGGTGTAGAGGTTTGGGTTTTGTTCAACAGGGGGGAAAAAAAATCCGCCTCCTAACCGCAGATCTCTTACGGCAGTGGAGCAAGCTGCATGGTAGATCACTGCCCGGGTGAGAACGAGGGATTTCTCGCCTTCTGTGCCTTCCTTGCCCTTCCTCCTTGGTTCACCATGCCCAGACAGCTGTTTGGGGTCAGAATCTGTGGCCTTTTGCACTTGGCAGTCTCCTGGCTTTTGCGCCCTGTTACCAGGGTCAGCAGCTTTTGGCAGCATCAACGAGAGCGGCGTAACCCTGCTTGCAGCTGCCGGAGAAGCCAGGCGAGGTGAGCTAGTCCCGTCTGCATGCCGTGCTGTTTTGGGGTATTTCCAGACCCAAATCCTGGTGACGGGTTACCCCCCTGGTGCTCACTGCTGCCAGGAGGGCTCCCTGCAAGGCAGGGCACCAGGGCGCAGCTGGGGATGCCCCGTGGCTGGCACTTACATTTATTTGTGTTTATTTTAATGAGATGGCTCCATCTTGATGTGCCGTGGCGGTCGCGACATGCCAGGCACGTCGGTGGCAGGGAAACGTGGCAGCTGTCGGGTGCCTGGCCTGTCACTTGGGCTTTCTGCATGGCCAGGTAGCAGAAACCAGACCCCAGCCGGGAAGGATGGTGAAATACATAAAATGCTCAGCCAGCCGTGGGTACATCGAGTGCCTGAAAAGCCCGAGGCTAGATCCAGCAGCAAGGTGTTCAGAGCTTAATTAGAAAAGGGTTAGATCCAGGATGTAAAAGTTTATGTTGCTGTGCTTTACCTATTGTCATCCAGGAGGCAGCCAGGGAGCAGCAAACCCAGACCATGTACGTGATGCTGCGTCGGTGCTGGCAGAGCTGCCTTGGTTCCTCCTGCTTGCTCCCTGCCCTGTAGGAGCTGCTCCCATGGTTTGCTCCGTGCCAAAGCTAGCCCTTGGCAGCAGCGGTGAACTGCTCGTTTCTTTCACCAGGACGCTCTCGCCGCGTGAGACAGACACGTTGCTAATCGCTTCTTGTCGGAGATCCACCGGGTTAGGGGAGAGGAAACACTGCTGCCACAGGAGCTCGCTAAAAGGAGGCTGCGGGAAGCGAGCGGGGCCCTGGTGCTTGTCAGGAGCTCGGACCCCAAACGTGGAGCCGTGAGGCCTCCCAAACACACTGCCCTTGTGCTGGCTGCAGCTCTGGGGAGGCCGGTGTGCTGCAGGATTGCTGCCCCGAGCCGTGGCACCAGCAGCAGCTAGGGGGGAGCCCGCTGGGTCCGGTGCCTCACTCTTTAGCTGCTTTATACCACGCTTGAAATGCTGACAGAGGGGCGAGGACTTGTTTTTACCACCTGACCTGAGCACTGAGAGCCAGACACAAAACGGAATATTCAAGGACTTAGGCCAGACAGTAGGCAGAACCATGCAAGTTGAAATATGGCTTGGGCAAGACGGTGGATACGTGGTGAGGGAGGTGAGGGAGGCTGTGCCCAAGCGCCCTGCCTCCCTGCCCTGCCCCAGCAAGATGCATGATCAGGCAAAGGGGGTGTCCTCTCACCGACAGCTGACGGAAAGGAGCTGTGAGACCTCCATCTGGGGCTGTCGTGCTGACTTCGAGGACGTAACCCCAGGACCTCCATGGTGTGAGGGACCCTTTGAGGATGGGGTCCCTTGAGCCTTGAGCACGAGTTCCCGTCGCCGGAGCGAGGCGCGAGCTGTGTGGCTGTGAGATGCAGCCAGCAGGGTCCTCCTGCAGAGGAGGTGCCACGGTTAACGCTCGTGGTGCTCCCAAAACAAGTAAAAACCACCCAGAACAGTGACGGGGACCCTGGAAGCCCAGCTGCAGCAGGCTCTCGGCAGCGAAGGAGGTGGCTGTGCTGGTATGTGAAGAATTTGCACCGCAGCTTCCTTTTATAGGAAGCAGCTCCTGTTCCTAGGAAAACACGGCGTGATGGGTCCCACATGGCAAGAAGGCTTCCAGTGATCTGTCAGAGCAGCTCTGGAGGCTGGCAGAGCCTGCCTCACAACAACTTGCTGCCGTGCTGGCCGGCCAGCCCTGGGATTTTTGGGAGACCGTCAGCCAGAAAGCGTGCGGCCTGCGGGTGCCAGGCTGGGTGTTGTTCCCCCTGCCCTCCATCTCCACACTGGAGGAGCAGCACGGGAACTCTTTCAGCTCTTTGCTGGGGGATAAGTAATGGAGAGATGCAGGTTTTCAGGCTCGGTACCTTAATGTGAGTTTCTCATCCCGTGTCCGAAGAGCTGCGGCCAAGTGGTTGGAAGGGTGGGCCGCGCACTTGCCACTTGCCAGGTTTGGTGGCTGCTAGTCCTTTTCACTGCTGGGCTTTGACACAGGTGCCTGAATCTGCAGAAGGCTCAGTACTGCCTTCGGGAGCTCTGCCTGAATTCTTTCACACTCACCTTGCCTAGCTGTTAGCATTAAGTGCACATTAACTCCCGGCAATGTAGTTGCGGGGGGGGGGGAGGAATGCATTTCACACATCTGAGGCTTGGGTGCGCGCGGCAGCGTAATGCTTCTGTTTCTCTCTGTGCCAGAATCTTCCAAGAAACCCATCACGCGTGAGAAAGTGTATTAGGCAGTCAGCGTGCATCCTCTGAAAGCAAAAAAAAAAGAAAAAAAAAAGAAAGCTCGTGGTGCTGCCTGCTTCTGGAGCAAGGGAGCTGCGGGGAGCACAGCCCGGGCACCAGGTGCCCTAAGCGCAGCCCGAGCTGTGCCACCACTGCGGGCATCTCTCCAACGAGCTTTGGGTGCTGGGGACAAGCCCGGTCACCTGCCTCCAGTTGATAACAGCATGGCATTTTTTATTTGTTAAGGCGGCCTGGGTGCAGTCATTTGCTTTCTGTGTGCTCGGTGGAATGCCAACATGCCCCCAAAATCCTCGTTCTTCCCGAGCTTCCTTGCTGATTAAGGCTAAAACTGCGCAATCGGAGGGCTAAAGGAAGAACCCCATTTAGATCACTCTTTAAAATAACAGCGATTAACTTCATTGTAACATATAATTATTATTAATCACTACTAAGTCATAATAATGGGTTTGCACATCTACAGACCCTTTCTGCTGCTGGTTCCTTGCCTCGTGGTAACAACGAGCAGGGCTTTGTGGCAAAGGCTTGGAAGGCAGTTTGCAGACCCCAAGAGCTTATAGCCTTTGTGCTTTGACAAAGGACAGGGAGACAGGAAAATATAATAGAGATTTGAGGTTGTTCCTTATTAATTACCCTATAGGATACACCTCTGGGTTGGGCAGCAGGCACCGTGCCACCAGGAGTCCAAGGGACTCCTTGAGGGGCTTACAAGCACATCCCTTTGCCTGGTTTGTGAAGGCATCAGCCCCTTTGTTGCTTGGATGTGGGTTTGGGTTTGTTCAGAACCACTTGTACATGCTTTGAGGGTGAGGTGAGAGGGGAAACCTGCTCCCATCCTGCTGTGGTGGGCACGGGAGGCTGAGGCTTGACTCACCCGTACTGCACGGTGCAGATTGGTCCTGTGACACCTGCCTCATCAAAAGGTCATTATCAAGAGGTTGTGGAGTCCCCCTCCTTGGAGATCTTCAGAGGCCACCTGAGAAACCTGGAGGAGACAACCAGCAACGTGATACATGTCCTGTGCATCTGGGCTTTGGGCTCCGCGCTGTCGTGCCACCAGGAGAAACGGTGATTTGGGGCAGCGGTGGGCACGGTGGCGGTGGTCGCAGCTGTTTGTGTAGTGGCATTTCTTACCTGTGTTTAGCTGGAGATCTTTGCTGTGTTGATGTGGGAACATCCTGGTGGCTTCTAGAAGCGGGCAGTGAGGAGGTTCTTCCCTGGTTGGTAGCTGGATAGGGTTAATTCTGGAAAGGGAGAAGGTTTAACTTTAATTAGACATCAGCGTGGAGGGCAAAGCTTTGCTGGGGGGCTTGAAGTGATCCAGACTGAGCCAGCTGCCTCCTGTCCCGAGGTGGCTCCTGCAAGGAGGAAGGGCCACCAGAATGGCTTGTGGGGAACCTGTGCTTGCAGGAACCAGCAGCAGCACCTCTGGGAACCTGTGATTCCTTTCTGTTTTTGTTTTGCCAAGTATGTTTTCTGTACATCATCTCACAAAAGGTGGAATTCGGCAAAGCCCAGGAACCCATAACACCAGCTGAAAAAGCCCTGCATGAAAAGGCTTCCTGAGGATGGCGGCCAAACCAGCCCTCACCTGAGCGCGTTTTGGGGAGCGCTGGGACATCTCTGGTGGAAGTGGGCAGGACAGTTAGGTGCTAACTGGGAGAGGCTCTCTGAAATGGGAGGGACAGCTCAGAATGAAGTACATGGAGCAGGCTGAGAGAGGAGAGGATGAGCGGCGCAGTGCTCGAACATCACCTCGCAGGACCATAAAACCATCCGGGTGGGAGAAGGCTTCAGGAGGTCTCTAGTTCAGCCACTTGTCCAAAAGTGTTCCACTGCCGAGCTCTGCTTTCCGTCAGGCAGACGGAGGTCCTGCAAACGACTTGTCTTTGGAGCTTTCTGCTAAAGACCCTGCCATGTCCACCATGCAAGATTCGGGTTTGTTTGCTGCACTTCATGACTTCAGCCAAACCTGCTCCCTCTCAGCCCGTCTGTTCTGCTGCAAATGCGCAAAGCGCTGGTGGGTACACGGAGGAGCATCCCAGGGCAGCGACCCAGCGAGACCTTCCCTTGGCTCCGTGCCCTCCAGCATCACCCCCAAAAAAAGGCAAAAAGCCCTCTCGTGCTGGGGACAGGCCACCCTGGGGCCCCGCTGGCTGAGCCCCACTCCAAACTGGTGACCGCCATCCCCTTCCCCATGCACGGGCAGCTCCGTGTGCTGCCGTGCCCTCCAGGACGTGCTGTGGTCACCTGTGCTTCCAGCTCAGGGCTTGACGATTTCTTTAGCACTTCCTGTTTAATAATTGGTGCTTTCCACTTGATAATTGGCACTAATTAGCTGAGGGGTGAGAAGCATGCCCTCCTCTGGGGCTCCGTGCTCTCAGGGGCTCATCTTTTTTTTATTATTATTATATTGCTTTTTTTTTTTTCCTTCTTAACATGCCACATGATTTTGTTCGGGAGCTAATGTGTGATATTGATCTACATAATGAGCCTTTTTGACAGTCTGGGCACATTTGGGAATAATTCCTTGAGCAGACGAAATCCTTAGGCCAGAACTGCTCGTTCTCGGCAGTTTCCAAATGAAGCCGCAACTGTTCCGAAGTGACAGATGAGAAAGGGTTCGGGAGAAGGAAATTACACGAGCTGGGAACAGATTTTTCTTCTTCCCTTCCGGATGGCATGCGACTCGCTCAGATTTTGCTCGGTAATTTTACACTCCGCTCCAACCAGGCTGTAAATACCGGTTCCTGGAGCAGGGGAGGGCGAGGGGTGGACTCTCTCCATCCCTCCGTGCGGCAGGAGATCCCGGTTCCTCGCCCCGCCACCCGCAGGGAGGGAGGAGCACGAGCCTTGCTGCAAGGCACTGGCCCTAAACCCTGCTTAATTCACGTGGAAATGCCCCGTCCCATCCCAGCTGCAAAAGCCTGGTGGTTTCTTTAAGGTGTGAGCGGCGTTCAGCCACAGAATTAAGAACGCGTTTGCTCCCCGGATGCTCAAAGCCGTGTGCAAACACCGCGCGGCTTCGCAGTTGCACAAGAAGGAGCTGGCAGCTGGTTGATGCAATTCTGCGTTCGTTTCCCCAGAAGAGGCTGTTGGAGCCGCAGGGCACGGGGCAGAGGAGGGCTCCGTTTGTGTGGGTCCCGTCCCGTGGCTGCTGCAGGGCTGCAGCGATGGGTTCGTGGCGCAGAGCCCTCTGCCGGGCTCCTGCTGGCCCCCTTGTGCAGCAAGTTCCCCAGTTCTTGTGTCACGTGCAAAATACTTAATTTTGATGGCCCTTTTTTGTGGCCACCTGCCTTCCCGAGTCAGGGCAGCTGGGGCTATGTTCCCCCATGGCTTCTGCCGGCGTTTGACCGCCTGCCAGCCGGGATTCCTGGATCCTGCTCCCGGCTCTGGGGTGTCTGGGGGAGCTAAACATGCGTGCCATGACAGGAGATGTGTGCTCAGACCTTGCCATGTTTATTTCGCAGCTGCAGCGAGCGATCTCCGGTAATTGCCAACCCTCCCCGTGCTGCTTCCGTTTTTTAATTTGCCAAGGCTCCCCGGAGGCCGGGAGATGCGGAGCTGCCGTGTGATGAACGAGGAGCCTGCAGCTGCACGAGACGCCGCTTGCAGCCCCCGCTGGGGTCAGTGCCTAGGGGGGGGACCTCCCCGGGGGACCTGCCCTGGCTTCGTCCTGCCGCCGGGCTGGTCCTGCACGCGCGTGTGCGTGCACAAAATGGGACGTTTCGTGGGAGCATGGTGCGAGCAGTGGTTTGGTGGTGTGCAGTAGCCTCTTTGCACGGTCAGGTGTGCGGGCTGGATGCTCTTCCGTTGGTCGTGGGGTGGAAGAGGAGCACGGTGGCTGGGGAGGAAGGTGGTGCCTGAGTGTTGGGTGGGCTGCTTGCTCCGTCCTGCTTCAGACCCCGGGAAGGAGGCAGAGGGAAGGCTGAGGGGCTGGTGTCACCTGCTGGATGCACAAGCGGTGGCTCCTGGCTCCCCCCCTGTGCTCTGGGAGTCCTGTAAACCCTCGTCTCTTCGTGGTCCATGGCTGCTGTCATCAGGGCAGAGGGGTCCTGATGCAGTTCCCATTTCAGGAGACCACGGCCGGACCTCTCCGTGCCTTTCATTTCTTGCCCTGCTGTCAGCGTGGCTTGTTCAGCAGCTGCCCTGTCCTGTGCCGGAGGAGGTGGCATCTCGGTGACATGAGGGAGGTGACCTGTTGTCAGAAAGCAAAGCGGGCAGGCTTGCGAAGGAGATCAATATACTGGGACGGATGCACTGGGCAGGCACACGTGGTGACCTCGGGAGCATCCACTCAAACACCCTCAGAGCTGCCCTTGCTGGTGATGCGACGTCTGAGGTTTCAGCGGCTCCTCCTCAGGAGGTGCACGCCCTGGGTGCCAGCTGCTGGGCTCCTTAGGTCCTCACTCACTGGCTGAGGGACAACTGCAGGATCTCGTGCTGAAGTTTTTAATTTCCCCTATGGATCTGAGGAGGTGAAAGCGGCTTGAGCTCAGTCCCTGGTATCTCCTGCAGAGGCGTACAAGTACACGGGGTGCATCCGTTCGCACGTCTTGACTTTGGAGAGGGGCAGGGGTTGTTGCTGGGAATGCAGAGGGCTCTGGTGCTGTTTTGCAGCACAGCTCCTAATTCCTTGGTGATCTGTGCCTCGAATGAACCTGTCCTACTCTCCCCGTAGGGTTTGTAATGTAAGCCCCCGGGTGATGGCTTCTTACTGTGCTAGCAGCAGTCTGCATGTGTGCTTTTAGGAGAGGGCTGTGCTCCTGGAGCAGGAACGGAGGGAGGGGTGACCCAGGCTGACGGGATGGGTAGGTTGCTGAACATTAGGTAGCTGAACCAAGCCCTGGGAGCCGGTCGTTTGATTTGGTACCTGCATCTATTTGTGTTTGCACAGCCTCTTCCTCCTCGGTTCATATTTTGACCAACCAGTAAGAACGCGTTTAAAATCTGCGCAGAGAGCACGCGGCGACCTGCACTGCTGCCGCTCTGAAGGCGTGCGTCCTGGCTGGGCTACCTGCTGGCGCCCTGGCATCAGCCACACCTGCAGGGACGAGCCCCCGGGTCCCTGTGCCCCTGCAGAGCAGCATCCCTGCGGAGCAGAGCGTCCCCGGGGCGATGCGCTCCCTGCGGGGGCGCGGCACCGCCTGCGGCTTCCTCCGGGGCTGCCAGCCAGCCGGCTGATGCAGAGCGCGCCGTGGTGCTCTGCGGGATGTTTTCCCCTTTTTCTAATGCATTTTTAACAAGCGGAGGCTTTAAAAATAGGTTCTGGTGCGATCGCTGTTTCACCTCCGCATCCAGACCTCTTCGCTGGACCGCTTGCAGGCACGCTGCTGACTCAGCACCTCGCTCACTGCCGCGCTCCTGGAGAAGCCTTGCGGCTCCTGTCCTCGTCACGTCCCCAGCCACAACCCAAACCTCCTCATCCTCCCCCTTCCAGCGCAGCCAGTGTCGTGAGCCTTCTAAACTAAGCTTCGTTAATTTCTTGGGTGTGTTTCTAGTGGTTTTCTACCAGCTTTGGTTGTGAGGAGGAGCAAAAGCTGTTGTGGCCCCTCGGGTGCAGGATCACAAGAAGGGCCTCTTGCTCGTGGGCATGCCGAGCCCCTGACTGCGACCCTGCAGGGTGAGCTGGGGCACTGGAGCAGGTCTGCTGGTGTCCGTGTGTCCTGCTGCACGTGGTGGCCCAGGGAGGCTGTGCCGTGTACCTCCCCGTGCGGCGTTGCAAAGGAGTCCCTCGGAGCCGGTGAAAAATGCTTTTGAAGGAAGAAGGGGGGCGTCTGTGCCGGTGGGAGAGGCAGGCAGAGCTCAGCAGGTGGCCGAGGACTCAATTTCCATCCTCTTTCCTCCCCAGGCCCCCTCCATTCCCGCTGTCCCAGCCGCAGTGATGGAGAACTCGTCGGTGGCGTCAGCCTCCTCGGAGGCGGGGAGCAGCCGCTCGCAGGAGATGGAGGAGCTGGAGCGCTTCATCGACAGCTACGTGCTGGAGTACCAGGTGCAGGGGCTGCTCACCAACAAGACGGAGGGGGACGGGGAGAGCGAGAAGACGCAGTCCAACATCTCGCAGGTTGGTGGGGAGCACGGGCTGAGCTGGGCTGCGGGGCCGGGTGACGCCAAAGCAGCTTTCCTGGCACAGAACCGTGGTGAAATGATGGGTTTGGGGCAGCTTTCTGCTTCAGCCGGCTGCGCGGACTCCTCATCTCTGCTGTGTTTTATATTTGTCATAAAGTGGACCTGGGGTCTGCCTTGAGGTTTTTTTGGCTTCTCCAGGGTTCCCGTGTCAAGTGAAGGATGCTGGTGAGAGGCTGCCCTGCACATGGGGGCTGGCGGGGTGCAGGTGCCTGGAAGCGATGGGTGCTGTTTGGGTGGCATCTCCACGCTGTCCCTTGGGAACGGGTGCAGGCGAGTAGAGTCTGAGCCAAACAGCACCCTGCTGCACCCCAAAAATCCCACCAGCTTTAGGAAGAGCTGCAGGGACCCGGCAGGGGGGTATCCAAATACTGAGAAGCTCTCCCACATCCCTATGCGCCCGTGCTGCTTCTCTCCATGTGCACGGGGATGCTAGTGAAGAGAAGGAGATGATAAAGGCATCGAAATCCCCACTTGCCCCTAACAGTGCAGTGTGTCACACCGCTGCATGTTTTAATAGGTACAATAACCTGTTTGCTTGCTGCATGAGTGTTGTGCCAGAGAAGCAAACTGCTCTGCTACCGAGCGTGCACATACCCAGCAAAGAGAGC
>JAACYQ010010126.1:0-12507 GCA_011075105.1 Heteronetta atricapilla | reverse complement strand
CCCCTGCCCTCTTCTTCCCTTTTCCACCTTTTATTGCTGAGTGTGACCCCCCATGGTATGAAATATCCCTTTGGTTGGTTTGGGTCAGCTGCCCTGGGGATGTTTCTCACTTTTTTGCCCACCTCCTAGGAGGGTTAGAGAGAGCCCTGATGCTGTGCCAGCACTGCTCGGCAGCAGACACAACACCGGTGTGACACCACTGCTGTTCTAGCTACAAGTGCAGAGCCCAGCACTGTGTGGGGTGCTGCAGGGAAAGTTAACATCCCAGCCAGACCCAGCACACCCGTGCTGCTCGTGTTTCCCTGCCTCTGCGGCTGCTCTCGGTGGGCAGGACGCCGGCACGTCCGCGCTGCGCTTGGCTGGCAGGCGGGGAAGCAGACAAAGGATTTTGGGGGCAGCGAGAACGGTGGGGGGGTCCCCTCCCTTCCTCCCTCCCACCACGCATTCAGCAGCCGTGCCCGGCTCCTCCTTGCAGCACAACATCCCTTCCCGCTGAGCCTCGGGGATGGAAATGCCCCTTCCCAGCACCCGCGGGCGTTTTCGGCCGGTCCCCCCGGCGGCACGGCGGTGCCGCAGCCGTGCTGCTGGCTTTGTTCTCTCTCACACCGCCCCGCTGCCGTGTTCCGTGCCGTGGGAAGGGGCCGGCAGCGGGGGCTTTTAATGCCGAGGTCGCTGACCCATCTCCATCCTACAGCCTCCGATCGCCCAGCGCTCGCAGGGACGGGGTTAATCCTGCACCCAGACAAGTGTTTTGGGGGATATCGTCCAGCTATCTGCCGGAGGTCTGGGGAGGGCTGGAGCGTGTGCCGTGTCGGGCAGCGGGATGGTAGCCTGGCCGAGCGTATCTGTTTAATTGAACCATAAATCCTGCGGCAGACCAATAGTGCAGGACTTTATTAAAACCCCAGGGTGCTGGTTGCCCTCCCTCCCTGCTTTCGGAGTGCCGGCAGAGCACGCAGCATCCTTCTAGGAACCGGCTGCGCTCAGCTGAAGGAGGACACTTACGTGGCTTTTTGAAACACGGATTTGCGTTACATGGGGTGAGAGATTGATTTACCAAGTGGCGACAGCCACTTCAGATCAAAGCTTCTGTTTCTGTGCTCTTTGTTTTTATTATTTTGTTTACAGTGTTGGGGTCTGTGCAGTCAGCCTGGCCGTCGCTTGTTATTCCTCCAGAAACTTTTTAACCCAGGGATTAATTTCAGCCAGATCGGACGGAGGAGCGCGGGCCTCACAGATAAGATCTTCCGTGCTTTAAGGAAAAGGGTGGAAGAGGGAAATCCAAATTTCTTCCTGACCACAAGGAGAGGCTGCAGCAGGCGTGAGCTCAAATACTGTCTGGGCGCAGGTGGGTCGGTTAGCTCGCTTATACCTACGGGGGATTTGGGGTTTGTGTTGCTGCAGCCAACCCAGGTACGTGCTGCTTCTTTGTGGGGGTGGGGGCTAGAAGGTCCCAGAGGGAGCTTGGGGTTTGGGGCAATGGGGGAGAGGGAAAGGTTTGGGTGTGCATGTTGCAGGCGTGGTGGGGAGCGTGGGGGCTGATTTGGGGTCACAAATCAGTGCAAAACCGGGCTCTGCTGTAGGGCTGCCTGCGGGTGTTTGTGTTTTTCCTGGGCGTCCCAGAACTCTGGAGCTGAGCTGGGGCCAGGCGGGATGTTGGCTTTCAGGAGTGCCTTAGGCAGTACCCTCACAAGCATTTCGTTGGGCAAATAATGCAAACTGACCAAAAGGGAGAAGGAGCTGCCAGGGATGGCGACCCCGCGCTGCAGGAGCAGCGGTGCTGGAGGTCGGTTTATTGATGATGGCTTTGTAAGCCCCGCTAGCCCATGGGTTATTCTGTGCTTTGAGCCTCATATTTGCCTCGACCCCTCTGTCCTGGTGCCTGTCTCTCCTCCTGGCCAGCTCAGGCTGGCCTCCAGCTCAGCGTTTTATATGGAGGGTGCGGAAGGGGCCGGAGCTGTTAGCCGTCCCCGGTCCCCTCCGTCAGCTGGCAGCGGGGATTTCCCGTGCCGTGCAGGGCACATCGCTAGGGCCCCTGGTGTTCTGGGAGCGCTTTGGGGCACCGAACCCAACAATAACAAGAAAATCCACTGCAGAGAGTGCGCAGTCTCGAGGATGTCCCCAGGTCTTTGCATTCAATGGGGTTTTCTTTGTTACCTCTCTTTGCATCGCCGGGCATCCGAGTAGGCGGCTGGGAGCTGCTGCGACTGGCGCAGCGCAGGGCAGAAGTTGCAGGTCCTTGGTGGGACTGGAGGTGCAGGAAGGCATCTGACCACGCTTCCACAGCCGTGCTTGTGCTGCTGGTGAGGAAGGGGAAACCTGCGCAGATAAGTATGGGTGCAAAGCCCTGAGAAAGGATCACCCAGCGGGCAGCAGGAGCTGGTCCTGTGCCTTCAGGAGAGAGGCTCAGCTGGGAGGTGATGAAGCATCCCCACACAGCACCGTGGCAGGGGGTGTTGGTTGTGCCCTGTGTTTCCTTATATTTGCCAACCTGTGCTTACAGCCCGTGCTCTGACCGTGCAGCCACGCCGCTCTCCCAGGGCTTGCTGCTCACTCGTGACCACCCGGCTTGCAGCATGAAGCCAGTGTCAGGTTTATTTTTAGTCTGCTGCCTCTCTGCCACAGTGTCCTGCAGTCCCAACAGGCTCCCTGGCCTTGAGCTGAGCCTTGCCAAGTACCTGCTGGGACAATCGGGTATTTTACTGCTGGTGATGGTTAACACTTGTGGCGTGCTACTGCCTAGAAGCTCACAGAGTGTTTGCAGACTGGGGAAAAGACCGAGTCTGTCCCCAAAAGCTTGGCTGGACTCGCTGCAGTTTCCCAACAAGGTGGAGGTCCACACTGGCAACATTCTGGCATTGTTGAGGGCCTGTGATCTTGTCTGTATGTAGGGCTTGGAGCTGCTAATAGGAGGGATTTGTGAACACCCAGTTCCCAGCAGAGCCGGGGAGGATGCTCTGCTCTGCTCCTGACGGCTCTTCTTCCAGCCACAACCTGAGGCCGCCGCTTCTGCCTCTCCCCTTTCTGCCGTCACTACCGGCACTCTTTTTCTGGGGATTCTGTTCCTTTTTTGTCAGCTCGGAGAAGGATTTTCCTTACGCTCGCCGCTATTTAGGGCTCTGGGGGAGGAAATGACTCAGCCTTTCCACTGCTCCTGTTTGCACAGTCATCCCTCGCCGGCTCCACTGAGGCTTTCCGCACGCACCTCACGATACGAGCGCTTCGTTTCCATTCAGCAGGAGCCTGCCCACTTCCCTGCCACACGTTTTGGGGGGGAAAGGCATGGCGGGGGCGGACGAGCCCCACGTGCCAGGCAGGTAGCAGCACCACGCTTCTCAAGGAGGACACACCACCAGCCCTGCAGCAGCTCCAGGCAGCAACAACCAGGATTAAGGGACCCGTGAGCACGGACGTCTGCAGAGAGGCGGCCCCAAGTGAAATCAGCTCGCTTCTGGGGTCTCAGCTAGTCCTGCTGGGGAAAACTGGTGACATCTGATGGTGGGGTTACAGCAGGGAGAGGAGAGCGAAGGTGACTCCCGTCGCGCCGCCAGCACGGCTGAAGGATGCCCTGGTCTCCTGGGCGCTGACGGGAAGGCTCTGCGAGGGTGATGGATGGATGGCAGGGTGGTGGGGCTCGGACCGTGGAGGGCTGCTGCCAGCTTGCCTTTCACGGCAGAGCTGAGCCGACTGCTGAACACCGAGCAGGAATCATCGCTGGCTCTCCGCTGGGCTTTCAGATGCTGCTGCTCAGCGAGGGACTCACTAAATCATCTGCACTCCGAGTGACATCAGGCATTTGGCATGCCATGTACTATATCAAAAGAAATAAGAGTGCATTAGTTTCAGGTTAATTGTTCTCCTAGCCTGGAAACCAGCACAGCTAGGTGCAAAGTCACCTTTGCTCCTTTTTAAAGGCAGCCAACAAACTCAGTCCACCCAGAACCCTTCCTCTCCCCCTCCAAAACCCCGAGACTCCAACCCAGGAAGCAGTTTTGACCTGCTTAGGAAATTCTGGCACAAATGTAGCTTATAGCTTTATAAGGTTGTTGGAGTACAGATTATCTGTGTCATTAGCAGAAGGAATAATTTACGGGGTCCTTGCTGGGGGGTGGTAACAGGCAGCAGCCCCGTGCCTTTGCCCACAGTCAGCTCCCTTGGCAGTCCCAGCTCCTGGGCCGTCTCTGGCTGGAGCGATGTCTTGTGTGTGTGTGTTGCTGGAGGTCGTGCGCTGTGTATCTGGTATTTAATGGTATAAATTAGTGCTTCCTAACTAATCCCTGCTCTTGGTCTGCGTGCGGTGGAGTTTGAGCCTGCTTTGACAATGGTGAACTTCAGTTGTTAATTGTAGGGTTTCGTAGGGTTTTGGCAGAACGTTGGTAGTACTCCCTGTGTACGGCCGTACTGAAGCTCGTGTGCTCTGAGCAAGAACTGCTCAGGTGGTCACAAGATTCGAGCTTTTTTCTTGTGTTGCAACGCCTCGGCAGGCTCCAAGAATCGTGCATGCCTTTATGGGACCGTGCCGCACCAGGTGCCTAAGAAGAAAAGGAAGGTAAGGCCTTTGGGAATGGAGGGTGGTGGCCTCACATCACGGGACTGGTGTAAGCGGACATCTAACAGCTTGGTGGTACTGCAGGATTAGACCCAAGTTCCTAAAAAACAAACAAAAAGACACACCAGGTGGTGAGTCCTCAGATCGATCAGCCAGTGCAGTTTGTTGGCAGCAAAGGTGTTAATCTGAGGCGGCCGGGAGGAAATAGCTGAGGACCCAGAACTTACCTGGTCTTTACTGGGATCTCCAGCCCCGTCCAGTCCAGTCGGACGTTGTGGGGTGAGGTGTGACCGTGCAGGAGGCAGGTTTCGTGGTACGTGTCTCCTTGCGGAGCAGCGGTGTGCCAGGAGGAGGAGGCTCTGCTGGCAGTGCCAGCCCTAAATACGTGCAGGAGAAGGCTGGTGGCAGGACAGAGGCGCTTTGAAAGGAAGCTCTTTGGGTTGGTGGTCAGCGTGTAATTAAACTGTCTCTAGTAAATAAGCACAAACTCTTGAGGATGATGGAGCACCATCCACTAAAGCCTTTCTCTCCACAGGTAGTGCCTCTGGCTAAAGCTTTCCCCTTTTTTTTACTTAAATTCGCTGTTTATCCACTCTGTTGCAGTTCACACATCCACCACGTGCTCCCAGCTCCTCTCTTCTCAGGTTCCACGTCTGCCAGAGACCCGACTGTAAAGCCGTAGCCTTCTCCACCCTGTGCCCAGACTAAACTCAGGCCGCGTTAGCTCTCTTCTGAGCACCCGCCCCTATTGATTGAAACATTAGGAGGAACGTCAGCCTGGAAGCGATGCGTTTGATCAGCCAATTACTTTAACAACAAAAAAGCAGTGAGCTCTGATTTGAAGCACGTGAGAAACCGTGTGCTGCTGCTTTCTGAGCCTGTTGGTGAGAGCTCGGAGCACACCACGAAATGAGAGCGTCAGCGAGCTAACGAAGGAGGCTGCAGGCTGAGCGTGAGCCTTGTGCACGAGGTCTTGGCACCGCCGAGGAGCGTGGCAAAAACATTTGTGTGTATTTAGGGGGGGCTGGTGGGTTTTGGGTAGTGTCTTTGGAGGGTCGGCGGGATGGTCCCAAAGCACAGGGCTTTGTTCACAGCAGCATCTTGTGGCTTAGATCTGTGCATGGCTTGTCCCAAGCAGGCTGTATGTCCAGCTGCCTCCAGCCTTGCAGTAGGAGATCAGCAGAAACGAGTGCTTGGTGTGGCAGCTGAAAGCCAGGCTCCTGCCCGATGTTCCCCACACCCCCGTGCAAGCATCCGCCCTGAATTTTCCTCCCGTATAAACCCCGGAGAGCAGCGTTTTGCTGTGCTCCTGCACTGATGCCACCCTGCTGTGCTGGCAATTAAGCGTAGCTCAGGTATTTTTAGCGGCTGCAAACTGTGCAGTGCTGGGAGCCTGCTCCTGCAGTAACACGTTTGCTTCCTACGGGGGCTCGGAGGCTGGGCTGTGGCGTTGGACGGCCGGGTCGGAGGCAGATGATGGCTCTCGCTTGGTACAGATGGTGAGGAAGAGAGGGGAGGGGGCAGGACGGCGAGCACATCCTCCCCTTTGGTCTCCCCTTCCTGTTTGCTTGCTCTGGTGTCCAACATCTGGATGTCAGCTCAACCAAATTCCGGCTCTGGGGCTGCGGCTGGAGCCCTTCCAGCTCCTTGCGCTGTGCCTGGAGGCTGCCGGCGTGGGCAGAGCCGATGTCGGGCCAACCTGGAAGGAAGAGACGGGTAACACAAAGCCTCTAACTCCTTTTGTGTGGAGAAAAGCGCGCGTGCTCACAGTTTGCTCCTTGCCTCCAGCAGCAGCAGCCTTCCCTTGCCGTGGTTAATTGTCGTGCGTTGTCATATCGACCTGAGTTACCGCTCCGAAAGCTCAGCCTGGGCTTCCAGGCTGCTTGCCATTGGGAAGGAGTTTCTTCTGGCTTTCATGAAGCTGGAGGTAAGACCTGGTGGCCTTATCCGGGACGTCTGGAGTAAGGGAAGGTCTCCTTGCATCCTGGAGTTGGTTTGGTTCAGAAGGGAGCTCTGCTGAGAGCAGGGCCGGCCTCAGAGTCAAACCTGGCTGCTCAGGGCCGCATCCAGCCGAGCTTTGTCACTCTTCCCGGGGACGGACGCTGCACACCCTCTTGGGTGCTGAGCCACGCTCACAGTGAAGGATTTATTCTCTTACATCCCAGCAGTCTCCCCTGCTGCAGCTGGGAGTGCAGGGCTGCCGGAGAGGCTGGTTTTAGTGGTGCCCCATGCTCTGCCCTTGGCCCTCTCACTGGGTTTCGTGGCCAGCCAGGGATGCTGCCGCTCTCCAGAAACACCACGGTGCTCGCGTGCGTGCCTGCATTTGAGAAAGCTGATCGCCAACTGACCTAATTATTAGAATCTCGCCCTTCCCTAGTTAGCGCAGGTTTCCTTGGCTCTCACGAGGCTTCCCCAGTTCCTCCAAGCTGCACTTTGGTTTCTCATCCCTCTTTTAATAACACAGTTCATTCACTCAAGCTCTGCAAGCCAGAGAATCAGACTCGTGGCCAGACACAGTGAAATACCCGTGAATTGCCTTTCCTGGCCCTGCTGGCCATCCTGCTGTGGTTCAGCTGCACCTCTTGACGCCGTGCTGGGCTGGCCCTGGAGCCCCACCGTGCCCAGCCTTCCAGGCAGCCCCCCTGCCTTTGTTTGCCTCTGATCCTGCTCTTCACCACAGCCCCATCCTCTCCCCCCTGCCCCAGCTGTACCTCTTCATCGTGGCAATCCTCTCTCCGCCCGTGCTATGGGTAGGAATCGTGTGCTGTCCTTCTGCCCTGCTCACGGATGCAGGGCTGTTTGCTACGCGTTTTTGGGTGCCTTTTGCAGGAGCCCTGCTGCTGCCCTGCCCTCCCGGCTGCAGGTGCTGCCTTCCCTACCCGACCCCTTTCCTTTGCACTCTATTTGGGTACAGACAGAGGCTGGTTTCCTCTTGGAGGTGCCAAATTCTGCTCCAGCAGGACAGGGATTTGCAGCACGTCAACAGGATTTAACAGCAGCTTCCACATGGATAAGGAAAATGAAGCCTGCGCGAAGGGGCCAAAAAATAACCCAAAACGTTGCATCTTGGTGTGAGTTCTTTTCATCCATAAACGTCTGAAAACTGGAGAAGCAGGGTGTTTCCCCGTGTGGCCTGACACCCAGCAGCAGCTGCCTGGCAGGCAGTAACCACTTACAACCCGGTGCCTCTTGCAGGGGCAGAGCTTACCGCTAAGCTCCCGTGTTAAAGCACCTGATGGGATCAGCAGAGGTTAGCGGAGGGCTTGAAAAACGGCAAGTCAGCACCATCGTCCTGAAAACTTGTTTTTTTTGACCCCACATGTGCTCTTCGATATCCAGTTCGGCTCGGTTTGGCGTGAAAGGGATCGGAGGAGCGGCGTGGAGGCATCAGCAGGGCGTTATCTGTGTTGGGGTTTCTGTGGCCGTCTGGGTTACCTGGTGCAAGGTCTGGCAGTCTGCAAGTAAATATTTTCTAGTCGGGTGGAGCAGCCCATGCCGGAGCTTTTAAAAGCTGAACCAAAAACACTGCTGGGAGCAGAAAGCCTCAAAAAGCTGCCCCAGGAGGATCCCCGGCATCGCCGCCGCATAGCCGGGTCTGTGCTCCCTCCTGCCCTTCGAGGGGGAATGTGGGTGTTCCCATTTCCCGCTTACTGACAAAAACAAAGCGACATATTTGATGCGTGCCTGAGGTTTCTCTAAGTGCCTAACTGTTCCCACGTGCTTTGAATGCGTGTGCTGGGGACTGGCGGTACCCCAGGTGGTCCCCCAAGTTAGCCTCGGGTGTTCTGACTGCTCCTAAATAGTCTGCCCGTAGAAAGAAGTGAGTGGTGGTGAGTGTTTTTCAATTACTTGGCTTGTAGAAAAACTGTGGTAGCAAAGAAGGTTGTGAGGAGGAGGAGGGTTTTCATTGCATTGCAGTCAGGACGGAGCCGTTCGATTTCATGAAGGCAGGAAACCAAATAACACCAAGTCCAAGATGCTTCACCCAGTCCACAGCAAAATGGTTTTTTTTTGTTTTTTCACACCATTAAATGGAAAGCTGTGGAAACTTTGCGTATATCCCTGTGAAACAAAAGCAGAAATGCTTTGTTTAAAAATAACAAACCCTGCAAAAAGGAAGAACTCCTTCCAGCATTTTCTTCCCAGCGTTTTGGCTGAAATGACTTGACCAAAACTATTTAAAAGTCACCAAGCCAAATCTGGGTCGCTGGCAAGCAACTGATGGTGGTGTGTGTGTGTTTTTCCCCCCCCTCTCTGGCTCTGTGCCATTAAACTCTTTGTCATCATTGCAATGTGAGCATCAGAGGCTGCCTGGCTTCCAGGTGCTGGCTTGCTGGGAATGGGTTAAGCCGGGCTGATGGCTTCAGCCTTTTGCTTCTGCCAAAGGAGGATTCGGCTCCTTGATCCACCACAGGCAGGGAAGGTGCACGAACCCTGTCCCATGCTGGAGGAGAGGAGCTGTGCAGGCTGAACCGTGCAGCACGGCTGGCCGAGGGGTCCTGCCCTGCCCTGTCCTCATTCCATGGTCATCTCGGGCAGGGTAGGTCAACATCTGCTGCTCGGTGCCAGGTTTCACCTCTCTTTCCTGGTACAGCAGGCTGCGGTCCTGGAAAACCTTGGGCATCTTCTGGCACCGCGGTGTCGGGGTGCAGAAGCTGGGGGCTGTTCTTCTGGGGCCGGGTGTCCCCTTGGAGCCCCAGTCCTAACTGAGATCCCGCTCCCCGTGACAGAGTAGGGCACTGTGTTTGCTGGCTGGAGAAGGAAACTCCAGTGGGAGTGGGGAAACCCTGCACCAAGGCCCCGTGCTTGGTGCGCCATGCATCGTGCCAGGCTCCACATCAGCAGTGCTGTTTGTCAGCATCACTCCCACTTCTCTGGCGAGGTCTCCCGTTGCTTACAACAACCAGGGGCTGGGTGCAGGGTTTGTTTTCTCGACTGTCCATATCGTGTAATTTATTCCAGTGTCTTCTCTGCTCTCTTTGTAAGCTCAGCTGCTTCACCCCTGGGTCTGCCTGTACGGCGTTAATGCAGCTTCTTCACTTGAATTACCCTTTACCTTTTTTTCCGTTCTTTTTTTAGCCAAAGCTAAATAGTTTGGGCTCTTTATTTGTCTCTCTGAGGTCAAAGGTACGTGAATGGCAGGCTTCCTGCTGCAGCGTTCCTGCTGAAACTGCAGAAGGTTTTCCCCTTTGCTGCAGTCACGGTCCTCCCCCCACGCTCTCGCTATGATTAACTCCAGCACTGTTAATCCCTGGCCGTAAGCAGAGGTTGGCCAGGCCAGCGAAGCTCGGGAGGGAACTTTCTGAGATGCCAACAGAGCCCTGCACGAGCTCCTTCCATCCCTGCTGCTGTACCCGATGGATCTACGGCTTGGTGAACTTCACGGTGACGTGGTGGACCTTCGCTTGGGTCTGTTGTGAGCCCCAGGTGACAACAAAAACCAGCGTAAAACTCTCTTATGGATGTCCCTGAGCTGTCCTCCTACCTCTAGGTCCTTCGATCACTGTGTGGGGAGCAGGTCTGGGTATGGCTGGGTCTTGCTGGGGCTCCTCGGGGTGGACACAGCTGTCCTGACGGTGGATCTTGTTGGTCTTGGCTGGCTGCGGGTGGTCCTGGGTCCTCCAGTGCTCACCCAGCCCTGTAGGAACTGCGTACCTGGTTGGGTCACGAGGCATGTTCATCAAAATAACTATTTCTGGCACTATTCCTGACCAGGCTGTGTTTATGGAAAAAAAAAAAAAAACAAAAAAAAACGAACAAACAAACAAAAAACTTATCTGGGTGCCTTCTTGTCCTGTTTCTCTTGAGCTGCTGGGTATTTACTCAACGCAGTTACCCCAGAGGCACTCTGAAAACAAAGGCCAAACTCCTGGTGCTCTTCTGAGTCCCCGGCGTGTTCCCTGTGGCTGGGCTTTTTGGGGCTTGTCCGTGCCCTCGGAGCCTGTTGGCACGTGGTGTGGAGGGCAGAGGCTGTTCTTTGCAGGCTGAAATCGATTCTGTTTTTTTGGGGCACGGGGCTTGGCGTGCAGCATGGGTGCAGCGGGTGCTTGGGTCCCCGTGAAGCAGCCTGTGGCTGCAGAAGCAGAAAGGGGTGAGGTCTTCTGTCCCCCAAAACAGGCAAGTCTGGGGTTCTTGTCCCAAAACACAGCTCAAAATGTGCAATAAGCCATAGTGAACAGGGAAGGCAGCCCATTTGGGCTCTCTGGGCATTCCCTGGGTAAGGCAGGTAAGTGCCTTCCAGCCATGCTCTGAAGTGCGTGCTTCTCTTGGAAGGCACGGCGTGCAGCTGCGGAGTTGGCTGGCAGCACCCATCCCAGGTGTCACCCACAATAGTCTGCTCAGCCATTCCCAAAATACTCCTTTTTCTGCCCAAAGCCTGCCTGCAGGCAATCAGAGCAGCTTCCCCCTGCTCTCAAGCCTGCCAAGCTTGACCTCGGCTGTGCGGCGAACAAACAAGGAGTGGGTGCCCGGGCACGGTGACAGCTCTGCCTGTTCCTTCCTCACCATAAGCCACGTCCGTGTGAGCGTGAAGCCAAAAAAGCTGCTGGTTCATGTCTTCTGGGGCACTTACCTCGGTCAGCCCCACCGTGGAGGTGAACACGTGGCAGAGTCCCTGACCCCAGTGTCGATCCCTTTGCTTCTGGCACCGGGGTTTGGCTGGGTGGGTTTCAGCCCAGACACCTGGAGGGGAACGGGTGTCCTCCTGCCAAGGGTCCTGTCCTGGTGGGAAGCTCGAAGGGCAGGCTGCACCTCTGACCCTGCTGGGAAGGGAGCTGCTGGCGTGAGCAGCACCAAACCTCAAACCGGCGGTTTTTAGGGAGCTGTGATGCCTGTCTGTGCAGCTTTGTGTGTCTGCAGGGTCGGTGGGGTTTGGGTGTCGGTGGTCTGACCACAACCTCTCTGTGCCGAGTCTGGGCACGGGCCAGCGTGGTGAAATCCGAGTTTTTAACAGAATTCGTCACTCCTATCAACCCCAACTGGGTTGATCCCTTGCTGTCCTGGAAGTACCTTTCTCGGGGTGGCACATCACCCCGGTTGGGTGGCTAAGCCCTCCCCGTGCATGCCAAAATAATGGTGTTGGGAGGGAACAGTGATGTTTGGGGCTGAAACAGAGCTTCGTAGGAAAGCTCCTGTCCGCTGGGGCTTACCCGTGCTGAGCTTCGTTTACCTTTCAGCAATCAAAGCCAACGATCCCCCGGGCTATTGATAAACGTCACCACGCAAATGCAGCATTGTTACCCCTGGGATTCAGTGGGCTGCTCGTCGCTTCTCTCCCCTCGCTTTGCCCTTCGGTGCTGGAGCCGGCACCATGGGGACGAGCAGGGCTTTTGGGGCCACACACGGTGGCTGCTCCGCCAAGTGCGAGTCTGGAAGCGATTGCACAAACCAATGCTCCCGCAGCCTCAAAGCCGAGGCTGGTGGCTGGCCAGTAACGCCTTAACATTCCTGTCCGGGGAGTTTCTCTGCTTGCTATTTGCAGAGCTGGGTTCTCGAAGGACACGTTGTCGAGGTGGGGTTGGTTCAAGCTGAGCCATGGAGAGGAGTCGCTGTGCGTGCCACCACCGCGCGGATGACAGCGAGCCTCTGCCGGGGGAGGCTCACTCGGGATCCTGAACGATCATTGTCCTATTGTGCAGGGAGGGATTATGCCAGAGGTCTGGGTGATGGCAAAGCCGAGCCTTTCAGGTGCTGCTGGTTTGGGCTGGGATCGTCCACCTGGCTGGAATAAATGTCACTTCTCTGAAAGGTGATCGCTTCTCTGGGTGGCAGCCTGCTGCCTGAGCCACGTCCCGACCGTGGCAGGAATTGGGAGCAGCTAAGGAGGGCACCGTCAGCCTCGGGGAAGGGAAAGACTTGGCTGCCAGCTCTCGGTCCTGGTCAAACACCTGTGCTCAAATACACGAGGGTCAGACACCGTGCCACGTGTCCTGGTTAGATAAGTAGGTAGGATGTGGGAG
>CM021763.1:84323399-84423551 GCA_011075105.1 Heteronetta atricapilla | reverse complement strand
GCTGAGAAACGTGATGGCTCATGTGGAGAGCACAGAGGCCAGTTGCCAGGGTTCCATTTTAGGGCCAGGACAAGAGGCTGGAGAGCAGCCCTGCAGAATGGGATTTGTTTTACCAGTGCCTTTCTCTGGATCTGCTGAAAATACATGCCCAGTGAGCATCACCCCACTTGTTCCTACTCTCTGCACTACTTGCAGCTCCTCCGCCTGCTGGTCCAAGCATGTCAGTCACAGCACAAAGAATTATCATGAATAAATGCTTCTCACTGATTTAGAAATTTCCTCTAACATCTTCCAGCTCCTTTAAATATGTACAGGTCTCAAGATTTATCCACAGCAGTGAATCTGAGAAGGAGCTTGAAGACAGTAAACATGGCCATGCAAGTCGAGGGAGGACCTTCCCAACGTGTGTATTTTGGAATACAACAGAGTGTGTTTTGGAATAGTCATCAGAACAACTACACAAAGACAGGCTTGGATAGGCAGCAGCCAGGGGCTGTGTTGGTAACGAAAAGTGACTGAGTTTAAGTGCTGAATGCAGTAAATGAAGGACCTTCCAGGCAGACATGTCTCAGTGAGCAGATTGCACTAATGACTGGATAGAGGAGCAGAATTTGTGCCTATTTTGAATAAATGGTGGTATGTAAAACCTCAAATGCTCCTAGTTGTGTTAGCTGTTCCAAAGTGCTCTCCAACATGTATGTGCATGTTAATAATAAAATATTTTCTGCGCTGGTTTTGCCAGATTTACTCACTAAGGAAAGAAGATGATGGGGCCTACCAGTGTCAACCTACTGACGTGGCTGGACAAGCACATACAGGTGGAAGTGTCACAGTGCTAAAGCAAAACAAAAGCAAGAAGGAGCAATTCCTTTTGGCATGGGGCAACCTAGCCTAGCAAATAGTGCTGGCAAAAGCAGTGCACACCATTCCCAGGAGCCAGTTAGCTTTTATAAACAGATCAGAACCTTTCCCCATCCTAACAAGGATACAAGCAGCTGTACTGGCACCAAACATTTCTGGGATGATACCCTTCATAAAGGACAGATATGCAAATCATACCGTAGACACAGTAATAATAGCAACAGAGTGATAATATTTTACTTAAAAGCCTTAGAAACCCTTCTGTGAAAGTTCTGCCACTTTCCAAATTTGTAGCACAACATTGGTTCCTTCTGTAATGCATGTCAGTGAGAAAGCATAGGTTACGCTGGACCAGCAATTTGCACTGTGGTGAATGGTCTGTTGCATGTAAAGAAAAATCTGAAATTAGGAAACCAGACTGTGGGAAAGAGAAGGAAGGGAGAGCCATGTACCAGTTGAAAGCTGTTCTGAAAATGCACTGCTTTATAGTAGAAATCTGTACCTTTGATATTTGGGGGTGTAGGGACATGGATTTTAGACATGTTCAGTTTTCTCGTAATGACTTCTTTGGACACATTCCAGGCTAGATGCCATGACCTCTGTACTGGGGGCCAGGATCCAGAGCCTGACCACTCTCTCAGACCTTTCCCTTACACATGGCCTGGCACTCCCCTATTGCAGTTCCATGGCTCAGGTCCTGTCGCTGTCCCCAGAGAGCAGAGCTCAGCACCTGCCCCTCCACTCCCCCTCACAAGAAAGATGAAGGCCTCTGTGAGGCCTCCTGTCAGCCTCCTCTTCTCTGGTCTGAACAAAACAAGGGACCTCAATCATTTCTCATATTTCTTGCCCTCCAGACCCTTCACCATCTTCATAGCCCTCTTTTGAACGCTATTATTTTTGTCCTTCTTGTATTGTGGCACCCAAAACTGTACACAATACTCAAGGTGAGGCCACACAGGCACAGAGTAGAGAAGGACAGTCATGTCCCTCTGAGTTGTGTCCTCTCCCCTGTTCTAGGAAGGAGGAATGTGCTCATTCAAAAGGGACACAAGCTACAAAACCATCAGTGGCCACCTTTGCTTCTTTCTGCATTACTGACATTTGCTTCTTTCTCCATTACTTTCTTCAGTATTGACAGCTATCTGATGAAATATCTGGCTGCTTGCATTGCCTATAAGATGCTTCAATTCTGAGGAAATGCCAAGAAGCCATGGGCACACAGGTGAGGAGCTGCTACTGTTACCCGTGTGCTGTATCCACATTAGAGGGCAGCTTACCTAAACACCACTCAACAAAAAAGTGGGAGAGAGAGAGGGAAGAAATGCCAGTCCAGGCAATTCATTTGGCAAAGGCAGATTGATGAACCAGAGACCTTATGCTCAAATACCTGTATGTATAAATTACAGCTACATGTGACTGCTTGGCACTATACACCTACACTCTTTCCTTATTGTGATGACAGCTTACCCAAAACAGCAAGAGCAACACAATGTGAGTGTACATACAATCAGCAATGACATGGGTAATCCTGCGGGTCACCCTAACTACTTTCAGCAGTGAACCCTTGTGCTGCTTTGGACAGAGGATCAAGGCCTGTATTTTCAACCCCACCCTCCCCACCCCCCATGCTTCTTTTTCTTCACTCTGCTCATTATTCAAGACTAAGAAAAAATAACTAAGAAAATAACTATTTGGTTTATCTGTTGGTCTGTTTAATCCGTTAGTCACTACACCTAACACAGCACACCAAACCTGTTGTTAAAACAGGCATTACAGTACATAACCACACAGAGCTAAAGCTTAGACAAGGTAATCCTGGCATACCATCTGCAGAGAAAAAGTAGAGCAAGCCATGGACATCACTATTGGACTAGTCACTCAGATACCACACTGGCCGTGGTACAGAGGCCAGAGGCAGGATTTGATTAGCAAAAGACAGGAATGATGACAGGATTGATGATAGGGCTCTGAGGTCAAAGAGAAGGTATTTCTCCATGGTAAATTTGGTAAGGGCTGTTGTACACATGTGAAGCTTCTCCTAAGGGTGTTTTCCAGCTTTATTTTGCATGCCAGCCATTCTAAGACAGTGAGAGCATAGGCACTGTGGGACAAACACCTTTTACTTGGTTTACCACAGACAACCATCAGATGTTGTTGGTGTTTTGCTGGGGCTCGTGTCTCATGCAAACACTCGTTCCTGCCAGCCCTGTGAAGCTGCATACAAAATGATCACTGGCTGGGTTTGCAGGTGAGCCAGAAGGACAGGTAGCCCAAGCTGCCTGAGCAGAGAGGCATACCCACGCCCCGAGCAGGAGCCTAGGAGCAGAGTGAGAGTCATGGTGATGGAATTGGGTTCTGTGTAGTGATGCTAGAGGGATTAAGCCATGGGACTGGCCAAGCAGCTAAACATGATGGCTCTGCAGGGGCAGAAGAGTGAATGTAGTTGCTGGATGAATAAAGAGGTACTTACAAGATACTAATTTGTATGACACTGGGTATTTTATTTTATTTATTTTTATGTAACTGACTGGAAAAAAAGAGTTGCTGACGTGTTGCATTTACATGCGCAACAAATATACAGGAGTTAGTAGTGGGTCTTAAATGCAGAAGAGGTACAAGTACAGGTAATTTGCTGGGAAATTAAGTCATCTGTTTCACATTAGGGGTAACTGTACATTACCATTGTGTACCTCAGTATTTGAACTTCACACTGATTAATTACTCTTGCATTTAAACAGCACCTGGTTTCCACAGCAAGCAGTTCATGTCAATTACTAGTACAACCGTATCAGCATTTGCAAGTGTGATGGCAAATCTGTTAACAAAAAAGTTGTATTGCATTTAACACAGATCCAAGAGAGGAAAAAAAAAAAAAAAAAAAAAAAAGAAAAAAAAAAAAAGTTGCATTGATGTTCAGTGCTTATTTGTCAGAGAAGTTTTGCAGGTGTATTTTTATGCACTTTCCAGTCTAGTGCTTTTACATAAAACAAGCTGCATGATAAACCCTGCTCTGTGCTAATTCTTAGTGCTAAATGCTTCATAATTTTCTCATTATTTTTCTAGTGTCCTTGCTGTGCTTCCAGATGTTACTGTATGCTGTGCTATCTGTAGAATTCTCCAGTAGAGTGCTTGTTGCCCCACATTATATGCAGTGATAATTAATCTTCCCCAGAGTCACATTATTCTGACCATCTGAACTCATTTCCCTGTACTGGGTGTGGCTCGGGTGGAGTTAACTTCCCATGCAGCAGGGGGATAATAATTTTCCCTTAAAACTTTTTTTTCCTTAAATTAAATTATCCTTATCTCAGCCTGTGAGTTGTTTCTTTCCTTTTCTTCCCCTCCTGTTCTGAAAAGAGGGAGTGAGAGAGCGGTTATGATGGAGTTCATCTGCCTGGCAAGGTAAAACCACTGCAGTACCTGCTGCCACCAGAACACATTTCCAGGAAATATTGTTTTCGACTGCCTCATCAATGTTCATTTCCAATCTTGAGAGTCAATTTGGGAGGCATCTTGATCAAACAAATTAGTAAAACCAGCTCGACAGGTAACAGAAGTGATAGACTGCTCACCTTAACAGCTGCGTAGTGTGCAGCTGCCATACAACCAGGGGAAGGAAATCACAACTTGTTGGTGAGATTAACAGTTCTGTCTCAGAAATGACAGAAATTTGTTTTGTTAACATAGAATGGAGTAACGCAGGCTAGAGGAGATCTCCAAAAGTCTCTAGTCCAACCTCACACTTAACTTGGGGTCAGCTGAAAGCCAGAACAGATAATTCAGGGTTTTATCCAGCCTGGCCCTGAAAGCCTTGAAGGATAGGGCCTAGGAAGCCTTTATGGGCAACCTCTTCTACTGCTTGGCTGTCCTTCTGCGGAAGACGTTCTTGTATACAGTTGAAATCTGTCATTTCCATTTATGATTGTTGTCTCTCATCCTCTTGCCGTGCACCACTGTGAGTAGCCTGACTCCATCCTCTGGAAAAGAAATACCTGTAGGCATTGGAAGGCTGTTGCTACATGCCCCTCAGAGCCTTCCCTTTTGGTGTAGAAAATAACAAACACCAGTGAGACAGAATGTGCCAAAGGTTCCCTGGAAATGAAATCATATTTTATCATAGAATCATACCATAGAACGGCTTGGGTTGAAAGTGGCCACAAAGACTATCCTGTTCCAACCCCCCTGCCATAGGCAGGGACACCACCCACTAGATCAGGCTGCCCAGGGCCTCGTCCAACCTGGTTGTGAACACCTCCAGGGATGGGGCATCCACAGCTTCCTTCTCTGGGCAACCTGTTCCAGTGCCTCACCGTCCTTACAGTGATGAATTTCCTCCTAACCCCTAATCTAAGCTTCCCCTCTCTTAGTTTAAGAAGAGGGTCCTCTTTTCTACCCTTTTTAAAAATGGGAGTGATGTTTCCCTTTTTCCTGTCACTTCACTTGACTGACAAGACTTTTCAGGTAGGACAGAGAGAGGCTTGGCAACTGCATCAGGCAGTTGCCTCAGGACCCTGGGATGCATGTCATCTGTCTGCCTGACAGACTTCATAGAATCACATAATCCTAGAATATTTGAGTTGGAAGGGACCCACAAGGATCATCGAGTCCAACTCCTGGCTCCCCAAAGAAAATAATACCCCACTCAAAATAATAATAAAATAGTGAGATAATAATAATAGAAGATTAGATCATGCACCTGAGAGCATTGTCCAAGTGCTTCTTGAATTCTGGAAGGCTTCGGGCTGTGACCACTTCCCTGGGGAGCCTGTTCCAGTGTGTGACCACCCTCTCGGTGAAGAACATTGACGTTCCCTCAGGTCCTGTCGCTGGTCACCAGAGCAGAGATCAGTGCCTGCCTCTCCATTCCCCCAGTGAGAAAGTTGCAGACCACAATGAGGTCTCCCGCCGTTTCCTCCAGGCTTAACAATCAAAGTGACTTATCTGCTCCTCATAGGTCTTCTCCTCTAGACCCTTCTCCACCTTTATTGCCCTCCTTTGGACACTAACAGCTTTACGTCTTTCTTCCTTATGCTCTGGTGCCCAGAACTGCACACAGTACTCGAGGTGAGGCCGCACCAGCTCAGAGCAGAGTGGGAAAATCCCTTCCCTTGGCCAGCTAGCAATGCCATGCTTGATGCACCCCAGGATACGGTTGGCCCTCCTGGCTGCCAAGGCATGCTGCTGGCTCATGTTCAGTTTGCTGTCGACCACAAACCCCAGATCCCTTTCTGAGGGGCTGCACTCCAGCCTCTCGTCCCCCACTCTGTACCTATAACCAGGGTTGCCTCTTACCAGGTGCAGAATCCGGCACTTGCTCTTGTTAAACTTCATACAGTCGGTGATTGCCCAGCTCTCTGATTTGTCCAGATCTCCCTCCAAGGCCTCAACACCCTCGACAGAGTCAACCACTCCATCCAATTTGGAATCATTTGTGATCTTGCTCAAAAACCCTTCAAGTCCTCCATCCAAATTATTAATGAAAACACTGAAGAGGACCGGTCCTAAAATGGAGCCCTGGGGAACCCCACTAGTGATAGATCACCAGCCTGATGTAGCGCCGTTTACAAGAGCCCTCTGGGTCTCACCTGTCAGCCAATTGTTCGCCCATCTTACTATGCTTTTATCTAACTGTATTCTGGTCATTTTGTCCAGATGGATACTGTGAGAGGCAGTATCAAGTGTTTTAGTGAAATCCAGAGAGACTACATCAACTGGCTTCCTTTGGTCAGCTATCTGGACTTTTCAAATAGGATGGAGAGACACTTGGCATCTGCATCAGCCAATTCTCTAAGGACCTTGGGATGCACATCATCAGACTCCCTAGACTTGTACCTGTTCATTTTGATCAGGTGGTATCAATCCTTCTTTTCACTTGCTATGGGCCTGACTTTGCTCCCACTGGGAGATTTTAAAAATAAATCACTACCAGAGTTGTTCGGTAATTGATAGGACTGCTCTCCCATTTATTTTAAATCAGTCTTCTGCATTAGATTCATTAACAACATAATTTCTCATACAGACAGGTTCAGCAATATCGATAGCTATGCGGCAATTTCGAGGCAGATGCATAACAAAGCAACATGCTAGCACTTTATACAAAAAGAAGATGGAGATTTTTTTTAACTGTACCAGAAGTGTTCCATCATAACCTACTGCTTTCTGTTGTACAGAGTATTCTGTGACCAGAAGTCAGCTGCAGAAAAAACTGACATCTCCCAATCAAACTATCGTTCTCAGGTCAGATATGGTTAAATGTCAACTTTTAACATCATTTAGTATTGGATGCCCGTCTCTGGCACAAGGTTTAATTAACAAAAAAGGGAAAGCAGCTACAGTCCATGTAACGTTTTCAGCAGCCTTGTCTTCTTTGCAGCTCATCAGCGCTTATATACTGTCCAGCTTCTTCAAGATGAAAGGAGCTAAAAAGAGAAAACAAAAGAGCATCAACGCGCCTGCAGTGAAACTGAAGCATTCAGATGGGCTGTGTGACCACCACCCGGCTCCCTCCTCCCGACCCGGCACCGCTGCTGCGGCAGGCGAGGCAGCAAGGCCTAAGTGAGTGCTGCAGGCCGGGGCCTTGTGCCCGCTGTGCTCGGCCCCGGCGGGGGGGGCAGCCCCGCGTGGCTTCCTGCCGGCCCAGCAGGCCGCGCCCCACCCCGCACTGACCGATCCGTAGCAGCGCCACGTAGACGAGGAAGTTGCGGACAGAAGCGAGGACGTCGCGGCGCATCCTCCGCCGCAGCTCCTCGGGGTCCACCTTGGGCCCCAGGCCCTCGATGCGGAACATGCCGCCAGCCCCGCGCCGCTACGGCCGCCGAGCGGGGACAAGCGGCAATGGGGCGGGCTCTGCGCGTGCGCACGGAAGGGCGGTGGCGGGGAGGGCGTCGCCTCCCCACCCCCGGAGCCGCTGAGGGGACGCGTGGCGGGGCCGTCCCGCAGTGCGGCTCCTTCACGGGAGCTGTGTTGTGAGGGAGAAACCTCGTGCCCGAGCGGGGCCGGGGGAGCTGCGGGAGACTTGTCGTGTTTAGCAGGTCCCAAGACGCTGAGCCGGCTCTCGTGGCTCCGGTGAGACCCCTTGCCAACCGCAAAGCCCAGCCGTGGACGCTAGAGGTCAGGGGAGTCCCAGAATCACAGAATCGTCTAGGTTGGCAGAGACCTCCGAGATCACCGCGTCCAACCTCTGACCTAACACTAACAAGTCTTCCACTAAACCATATCACTAAGCTCTACATCTAAACGTCTTTTCAAGACTCCAGGGATGGTGACTCAACTACTTCCCTGGGCAGCCTATTCCAGTGCCTAACAACCCTCTCCATAAAGAAGTTCTTCCTAATGTCCAACCTAAACCTTCCCTGGCACAACTTCAGCCCATTCCCCCTCATCCTGTCTGGCATATGGAATAATAGACCAACCCCCACCTTGCTACAGCCTCCTTTAAGGTACCTGTGGAGTGCAATAAGGTCACTCCTGAGCCTCCTTTTCTCCAGGCTGAACAGTCCAGCTCCCTCAGCTGCTCGTCGTGAGACTTGTTCTCCAGGCCCCTCACCAGCTTTGTTGCCCTTCTCTGGACTCTCTCAAGCCCCTCCATGTCTTTCTTGTACCGAGGGACCCAAAACTGAACACAGTACTCGAGGTGCAGCCTCACCAGAGCTGAGTACAAGGGGACAATCACTTCTGTAGCCTTGCTGGCCACACTGTTTCTTCTACAGGCCAGGATGCTGTTGGCCTTCTTGGCCACCTGAGCACACTGCTGGCTCATATTCATCTGACTATCAACCAATACTCCCAGGTCCTTCTCTGCCAGGCGGCTTTCTAGCCACTGACCTCCCAGCCTGTAGCACTGTTTGGGGTTGTTGTGCCCCAGGTGCAGGACCCAGCACTTGGCCTTGTTGAAACTGAGCTCCACATGAGTTTCAGCCAGGACAGCAGATGGTTGTGAGCACCAGACTCAAATTGTGTTCTTAGGGCTCAGGCCTGAGGCTCAGGCTAACCCACAGCCCTCAGTGCTCACTCCCTCCTGAACTCCATCTGAACTGTGCGTGCTTGAGCTAGCCAAGCCTTGCATTTCCTGCCCTTGGGCAGGCAGCCAGCAATGCTTTCGGAAGCAGTCCACAGATTCCAGAAACACCATTGCAGGTGGAGCCCCACAAGATATCTGGGCTCTGCAGCCTGCTCTGTTCTGCCTTTGCTACTTGGGATCAGGACACACACAGAAGCAGGCAGATCATTCACAAAAACAGATTTCTCTGAGCCACGCTGCCTATGATCTAAGGCAAAGCCAATTACAGGGCAGTTGCTTTCTTTGTGCCAATGATTTATGGGACTAATTGCATCTCTGCTGTCTGCCAGAAGCTTTTCTACCCTTCTGTGCTACCACAGGAATCCTGACTTTGGCAAAGGATAGCCAAGGAGGAGCCTTCCCAAACCACCCTGCTCCAAAATGGGAGTTTGCCCAGTTTGCAGGACACGCACTGGCAATCCCTTGTCCAAATGAACAGGCAGCCCTTTCTCATTACCCAAGTTGAAAAGCTGTCCTCCCAAGAGTTTTACAGCAAGGCCGTAAAAGAAAGGACAACGGATCTGTCCAGCTCTTCAGCGGAGGTAAGTGAGCCTCCCTCTGCTGGCTTCCAGAAAATCTTGTTGATTTATGCCAGGTTTCTTTCTGAATTGTGAGTTTCTCTAGTTTCTGCTAGCGGAAGCAAATTGGTGAGTCTTAGGCCCATCTTGTTTGAAAACCAAAGAGTCTCATCCTGCATTTCAAGACTGCTGGTCCTCCTAATCTTGCCTTGGATTTTTAAAGGCTGCACAATAAATAAGGTGATATTCCCAGTGATTCAAATGGATTTTTTGTGTGTTTGCGCATGAGTGAGCAGCTTGGGCTCTGTGTTCTTGCCATTTCTAGAGATGTGGAGAAACTGTCTGGAAGACTGCGGGATATAGGTGCAAAAAAATTCTGCAGGCCAAGGGACAAAGACTCCAGGTGAAAACAGCAGGGCAGAGTACTGGGTGGGAATGAAGAAAAGAGGGATCAGCCAGGCAGGGCCACCCGTGGACCTGACCTAGGAGACACTGGTGACAGCTTGCACTTCTTGGAGTCGTTTCATGAAGTCCAAGCACCTGGGTAAGGTGCTGGGGTAAGACACAGAAGTGCAGAGGGCAGGCAAGAAACAGTGCTCAGAAATTAAATCTATCCAGAAGGGCCATTTCATATCTCAAGCACTTCTGTGGGGGAAAAGGAACTTGACAAAACATCTTGATCCTCCTTAATGAAGGTGCTTTGTGAAGAGGCCCTCCACACACTGTTCTGGAGTGTTTCCCCAGGGCTACTCCAACATCCTGGAGAGGGCTCATCATCACCTGAAAGGACAGCACACCTTCCCTTTGGGCAAGGCAACATTAGCTTTCTCTAGCCCCTTGAGCACCTACTAATAAGATACAGAGAAATACCAGAAACCTTAACTGCTAGAGTCAGATCAGGATGTTTATCACTGATGCATACCAAAGAGGTTTTAGAGACCCAGGGGAAGACCTGCAGAAGCACAAGGGGGAGGCAAAGTAGATAATGCTGGAGCCTTGGTGCTACCTGCTATGTTGACCCTTTCGCCCCATCAAAAGAATCAATACATACGCTAATGGCAGTGTTTACCTTTGTGCAAGCAAAAAAAAAAATATGTCTGTCTTCATCTGGCCAATAAATTTCAGTTCTGTAATCTCTCTCTACGGGCTCCACACAGTCAGTCAGACTGTGCGAAGATACATTTTCTGGGTTTCATTAAGCCAGCCTGAAAAACAAATGAATGTCACCACTATTTCGAGCTGAAGGGACAGTTCCCATCTGCTCCACTGATGCCTCCCCACTTCTCAGGCTTGGTTTATGGCCGTGCCACCTCTCCATGTATGTTTTGGGTCTAGGACTGATGCATATGCAATGGGTTTACATGGCAGTGCTTTGGTACTGGGAGAGGCTGCAGGGCTGGCATGGATGAGCAGAACCCAGCAGCTGCCCCATGTCAGATCAGAGTCAGCTCCAGCCAGCTCCAAAAGGGACTCAGCACTGGCCAGTGCCGAGCCAGGGAATGACGCTGGTTGTGCCTCTGGGAGATGTTTAAGAAAGGTTAAAAAAAACACTGCATTGTAGCAGCTGGGAGAGAGGACTGAGAAACTGATAGAGAAAAAACCCTGCAGCCACCAAGATCAGTGCAGAAGGAAGGAAGAAGGTGCTCCAGACACCCTGCAGAGATTGACCTGCAGCCCGTGGAGAGGAGACCGTGCAGGAGCAGGGGATCTGGGGTAGTTGCTTCCCACGGGAGACCCATGTTGGAGCATTTTGCTCCTGATAGATGGACCCCATGGTACAGACCCATACTGGAGAAGTTCTTGAAGAGCTGCTGCCTGTGGGAAGCCCATGTAGGATCAATTAGGGAAGGACGGCATCCCATGGGAGGGACCCCACGTGGCGCATGGGCAGAGAGTGACCATGAAGAAGTATGTGACTGGTACTCCCTGCTCCTCACTCCTGGCAGTATGGTTAGCATGACAAACAGTAAGTAAAATATCCATAACAGTCTAGAAAACAAGCCTTATGAGGAGTGGCTGAGGGAGCTGGCATTGCTTAGCTTGGAGAAAGGGATGCTCAGGGAAGACCTTTGTGTACTTTACAGGTAGTTTAAAGGAGGCTATGGCGAGGTGGGGATTGAGCTCTTCTCCCAAGCACCAACTGATGAGACAGTGGGAAATGGCCTCAAGTTGCACCAGGGAAGGTCTGGGTTGGATATTAGGAATTTCTTCACTGAAAGGGTTATGTGGCATTGGAACAGGCTGCCTAGGGAAGCGGTTGGATCACCATCCCTGGATGTCTTCAAGAAATGTGTAGATGGGTTACTCAGTAGCATGGGTTAGCATGGGTCCTGGGACAGGGCAGCATAACAGCACCAGGAGCACTGCCTATAGACGCGGGCAGCTACCAGCCCTAAGAGGGTCTTAGACTGGAGCTGCTGCTAGATGGCAAAACCTGTGGTCCCCTGGTGGACAGGGGCACCTCCGCTGTCGTCTTCCTCCTCTGAGCAGTGGCTGAGTGACTCCTGTTCTGTTATGTAAAGCCCGAGTCTAGGTTATGGTTGTCTTGCACCGGTTGATAAGAATTTGACCCAATCTGCAGGGGTGCAGGTGACTGAAAAGCTTGTGTAACTAGTAATTCTACTGTAGTTCTAGAAATTCTGTGCAGCTATAAGCTATGCTAGGTGCTGGAAATTGTAGATAATAAAATATGCTGATTGTTAATCTCTTTTATATATATATATATGTATATATATATATATATATATGTATAATTATAACCACAAACCTGTGGCCAGCCCTCACTCTGCCAAAGATCCCTGAAGAACCTGCCTGTCCTCTGTGGTGCTGGGTGAGAGAGTGACAAAATGTTCCGGGCTGACCGCAACCTCCATCCCCCATTCCTCTGCACTGCTTGGGCAGAGGAGGTAAAAGAGAGTGGGTGATATCAAGGTGGGTTTAGGTTGCTTTTAGTTCTCACTGCTCTAGTCTATTAGTAATTGGCAAAAAATTAAATGAGTCTTCCCCAAGCTGAGCTTGTTCTGCACATGACAGTAACGAGTGAGCAGTCTCCCTGTCCTTATCTCAATTCACCTTTTTTTTTATATCATATAATCTCCCCCTGTTCTTCTGAGAAGGGGGAGTGAGAGCACGGCTGTACAGTTCTTGGCTACCCACTGGTGTTAAACTACAACACCTGTCTTCTGCAGGCAATACTGCTCAGGCACATGGGAAGACGCAGGTACCTAAGCCAGCCTCTGGCAGACCCTCCCAGACAGGATGGCACTGGCAGCATTGCCTCTGAGGCTTAGTCTGCCATGTCATTGTGCAAGCTGGTTTTTTTTTGGGCCAGTTAATATTGAATAGCTTTCTTCTTCATTGCATTTGTTTCCCTGTCTGAATCTGCACCCTCTGGTGTGAAGATCACGGACGATGACAATGGCCATTTTGCAGGGATTCTGCAACTTTGCAGCCAGTGTATCTACTCAAATGGTGCACATGTAAATCCAGACATTGTACATGGTGTGTCTGGGGCAGCTGTACAACAACATCAGTGTCCAGTCAGCGTTCACAGCAGTAATACCATCCAGGACTATGGTAACCGACACCCAGAGGGGGCACAGTCTTCCCTCTGCTCAGTCCCTCTCTTCAGACCTGCAGCAAGTAAAACCATCTCCAAGTCACAGAAGAGAAAAAGGCTGCAAGATAGGCATCTAACTATGCACAGTTAAAGCTCTGCTTCTGAATCCACCGGTCTGGAAATCTTGCCCTTTCAACTAATTCCAGCCAGAAGCTCTGCCATGGATTGCAGCTCATGTCTGCTTCCTAGGCCCAGGAGAGTCAAGCAGTGCCGGGCAGGGTTCTTGTGGTACTGTACAAGGGGGAAGATGTTCTGGCACAGATAACTGCATTGAATGACAGAGGCCAAAATGGAAATTACATTACTCTTTCGAATGCTCTGCTGTAGTAGTGCTGTCAATTACTAATCTAAAGGGGAAGCAGAATGGTAAAGAGCTTAATCAGAGAAAGAGATTTAAAATACTGTATTGCAGTGAGCTCTATTAGGCATAAGGGAGGAGACTGCATAAATTCTCATGCAGGAGTACATCCAATGTGGTACTCCTGGAGAAGATGGAATCCTTAGGTGACATGAGGACTGTGGGAGAGATGTTATTTTCCTGCAGACCAAGTAATAAATAAAGCAGCATTCAGGCCTGCTGCCCTGTCTGTTATATAAACTGAGTGGACAATATGGGGAAAAGACACACCTGAACAGATACTCCAGCAGCATAAATCCACATACTAAATCCACAACAGAAGTCCAGGGTGAGTAAATTCATGCCCTCAGCTCACCTCTGTGTTGTTGTAGCACAGCAAAAAGATACAGTGGGGCACAGAAAGACAAGCAGACACATGGAGAAACACTGCTAGCCACAGGAATAGAGCACCTTGCGCTGGGGGTCTCACACTTCACAGCAATGTCATGCTTCCTCCCAGCTCCCTGGCCCCCTTTACTGTGGGGTCGTATCTTCACAGCTATATGTTGTTGGTGGGAAGCCAGGGCACCAAGGCAGACCCTGATACACAGCAGGAAGAGCAGGATCAACAGGACAGCGCTCAGAGCACTGGACTGGCTTCTGTCCTGGGAACCCGCATGCTTCCCACGTGTCTGGACGCTGTGGGCTCAGCATCCTGGGGGCCAGACCATGGCACAGGAAATGACAGTCCAGTTTTCAAAGACAGGATTTCCTTTACCATCAGAGCTTACCACCCTGCTGTGTGTAAGCAGGCCAGCAGCATGCCAGCCCTTTCCTGCTGTGACAAGGTGGCTTTAGTATCCTGCTTTCTTCACCACCTGCAGAGGCAAACAGGGATGAGTGCACAGGCAGCAGAGCTCTGATGGGTCCTCCCAGAGTAACATGCCTTAGACAAGGGGTTCTTCTACTTCTCCTGTCACCCCCATATGAAAAATTCAGGGCACTTCTAGCTTGCCTGTGAAGGCTTGAAGCTGTGCCAGTGACGATGGCTTCACAGAGCTGAGGGTGGCCAACACAGTACCCTCAAGCTATCGTGTGGTGGGTAATGCTTCAGTGTTATCAGTACTGGGTACTACTAGTGGTAATGCTTCAACCTTCCCTTGTATGCCTCTGCCAGACTGCTGCAGCTGCCTCATCAGCAAAGACATGACCTTTGGCTGTTCCCTGTCAGAAGATGCTGGATTCAGCAGCCCAAGAGAGGCAAGTTTGCTGCATCGCCAAACACACTGGTCCAGCCTGGAGCAAATCTGAATGTGTTACCAGAAGGTGCATGCATACACTTACATACATGGCTGGCCACACGCACCAACACAGACAGACACCCTCAGCACTCCTACAAACTCAGATGGCCCTGTCCTGGTTTCAGTTACGACAGAGTTATTTTTCCTCTTAGTAGCTAGTGAGGTGCTATGTTTTGGATTAGGATGAGAAGAGTGTTGATAACATGCTGATGTTTTAATTGCTGCAGAGCAATGCTTACACTAAGCCAAGGACTTTTCAGCTTCTCGCTCTGTCCTGCCAGCAGGCGGGCTGGGGGTGCAGCAAGCATGGCCTCTCTGCAATTTAAGAAGGTGGTTTGGGTCACCCACACAACACAGAATGACCTATGATGGGCCAAACAGCAGCAAAAACTGGGCTGGGCAGCAGCAACAGAATGGCATGAGCAACCACACAGAAAGGCTGAAGGATAATGCTATGCCTTGTCTACAAAGAAGGGAATTCAAGGCATTCCTGCAGACTGCATGGAGCCAAAAACCCAGAGCACACAGGTGAGCAAACATAAGTCAGCCAAGCCATACCAGGCCAAGCAACTCTGAAAGAGGGACTGACTAACCCACTAAATTCAGCTTTTCAGATATGCAAAACCTGAGGTCTTTTCTCTGTCTTTAAACCTTTATCACTCTTCTTCACAGGCTTAGCTTTTTGTTGTTGTTGTTTTGATTCCGAAGCCTGGTAATTCCAGAGCAATTCTCTGGGTCACAAGACATTGAAATGGGTTCATGGGCTCAGCTCAAGACTAGAATGAGCTCCCAGAGGTTTGATATTCTTGCATTCTTCAGAAGAACATCTCAGAACCAACCATTTGGAAGCTTCCAAATAGTTTTGCAATGTTTCCCCAGATGGAAGGCTTTTACAGGTCAGCTCTGACACGATGAAAACGCAGGCAAGGAAAAACACTGCTGACACTGCTGACAGATAAAATGTCTCATACCTTTTTCTAGGTAGAAGTTTCCCAAGCTTCTGAAACTTGGAATACTCAAAGAGAGGAAAACTATGTGTTCAGCTGTACCATATACACAGGTAGATAACTAATGCATCTGGTAGTTTGACATGGAGCCCTTATTCCTCTTTTTAATGGATTCCACTTTTCATCCACATGAAAGACAACTATTGTTTAATATTCTTTTTAATTAAATTCTTCTTCCTGTGTAGATTGCTTTGGAAACATCATCTACCGGCACTGGTAGGTACAGATGTATGTTTGTCCATTGTCCATGAAAGCTATATGAATCAGCAGTTGATGCAAAGCCTATTCCGGGGCACTATTTAATGCCATATGAGTTACAGGTGGCAGGAGCAAATCTCATTTTTGGCTAAGTTCAGCAATCACGAAATAGTACTGATCATGAACAGTGACAGACAAAGTCAGCCTTTAAAACAGCAGAAGAGAAAAATAATCACAGTTTCTGTGGGTGTTGATTTGGGAGAAGAGCAGTTCCTGGGCTGGGAGCAGAAAAGAACAAAGGTAAAGGCAGAAGGACCCGCAGTGCGGAAATACTCTAGCTAATTAGGGAGTATGAAAAAGCAAAACCAGAAAGGCACAAAACAGAAAAAAATCAATACCTTTCAGGAGGCGACTCTTTTCTTGTTCAACCCTATGCTAAATAAAGGGCTGCAGACAGTAGCAGAGGAGTTTAAATACAGAACAGGACATTTTTACAGGGAAGGCTAGTGTCAGAGATGGAGAGGAAGAGCTGACACAGTGGATGTGGGTTCCTGTATAGCCGTTTGTGCAGTGCTAGGCAATCACCAAGCAGCCCCATACCCACTTTCTTTGTCCACATCAGGAGAAAGAGCATTGCATGCTGTGTTATGTGATAGAAGCTGCTCTGCACACTCAGAGGAGCACAGAGAGGCAATGGTAAGGGGGAACCCAAGTAATATCCTGTGCCACTTGCTCCCAGGAGCCATCAGCCTAACAAAAGTCTGCCTCCACAAGTCAGAGGATCAGAGGGGAACAAAGGCAGGTGGAAACTCAAATTAGGGACTCAGCAGAAGGAGCACCCTACCCAGGTCCCTCCCAGAGCTATCTCAGGAGAGCCTCAGCCCTAGGGTCCAGGCATAAAACATTTCAAGGGGAGTCAAAGCCCAAGAACCCTTGGGACCTAGGGGGGTCCCTGCCAGGAGCACAGGACATGCTGTGGCGTGCAGGAGAAGAGCACTGCAAGATTGCAGGGGGCTTCTTGCAGGATGCTCAGGGCAGGAACCGAATGTGGGGAAGGGCAGGGATGGTGACAGCCTGTGGAGAACAAATGTGGGAAAAATGAGAGATGATGGGATAAAAAGGGCCAGCAGCATATAAATGGTTTGCTGGTCAGGATGCTTGTCTTCTGTGCCCTCTGCCTGATCGGGGCAGCCTGTCCTGCCTCCCTATTGAACTCCACTTGTAGTTGCTTTCTTGAAGGAGGGACTCTATTTGGAGTGTATGTGTGCACGGGGTCACAGGGCCCATGTGTCAGTGGTGCAGCACCTGGAGCAGTGTGGGTGTGCACATGAGTGTGCAAGCACAAGTGGAGATCCAGCCGGGCGAGTGGGCAAGGAGGGGATGTGGCTGGGGAGCCAGGGAGTGCGGGTGTCAAAGGGTGAGACCACTGGAGGGACTGGCTGTTGAGGGAGCACCAGGGCAGCCATGGGCAGCTGTGTGCTGGTGTCTGCGTGTAGGTCGGTGCGTGCAAGGGGGGCTGTACCAGCAGCTGGAGCAGTGCTGCTGCTGCAAGGGGCTCCCACCTGCTGGTGCCAGCAACCAGGACAAGCAGGACCAGGGAACATAAAGGGGAAATGCAGATCACAATTGCTGCTACAGCTGGTTGTTCATGAGCCAGGAACAACCTGGCAAGGAGGCCTGGCTGCAGACAGGGTTAGGCTGCCTGTCAGTAGGAGCTGGAACCAGAGCCAGAGGTGCTGCTAAGGGAGGGAGGTTTCCCTTGCTGGCAAGGTGAGAGATGCACAGCTTTGTCTCCTAGCACACTCAGGTCTTCTAGCTTGGAGAAAAAGCGGCCAAGGGGTGACTTTGCACTCTGCAGTGTGGAGGGAGGTGCCTGCCTCTGCTCCCTGTGGCTGATGGCAGACATGGTAATGGCACAGAGCTGCGCCAGGGGAGGCTGAGACCAGACATCAGGAAGAATTTCTTTCCCATGAGGGCAGTCAGACACTGGAACAGGCTTCCTAGGGAGGTGGCTGCTGCCCTGTGCCTGTCAGTATTCAACAGGCATTTGGACAGTGCTCTCAGTAACTGCTGTAACTTTTGTCTAGCCCTGAAAGAGGTCAGGCACCTGGACTCAACGATCTTTGCAGGTCCCACCCAATATAAGTGTTCTAACATACATGTTTGTATGTATGTGTGTGTGCATATATGTATATATTAATTTCTCAGTAACGGACCTTCACGCCAACCATCCAGAGGGAACAGGATGAGACCGTTGGTGCTGTTTGTGTGTCTAAGGGTACTTGGGCATCTGTTGGCACCTCCCTGAGCAGACAGCCACATAGGTACGTGCTGCAGATGTGTTTTTGTGTGTGCCTTTGCAGAATGCATTCTCAGTCTCACTGCTGCTTTTACCTGGGGAAAAGAGCTGCAGCACCTTCACCTCTATCAGGATCCTGGATTGGTCTTCTCCAGGACATTGCAGAGACTGAAAAAACCTGAGACAAGCCCGGAGGCGCGGTGCACAGTCAGAAACAGCGTAGGCGCAGCAGGTCTGCGTGGAGGAGACCTGCGGGGCGAGAGCGAGCAGGACGGCCGCTCCCGGAGGGGCAGGAGCAAGACCGAGCGGGGACGAGCAGGGACCGGAGGGGGCTGCGCGGAGCCGAGACCCCCACCGCTCCCCCTTCGCGGGGCGGGCCGGGGGCGGTGCCCGCTGCCCCCACCGCCCCCGCCCCGGCTCCGCCTTTCCGGGCAGAGGCCGCACCGGTCCTGCCGTCGCTCGGCTTCCCGCGGCAGGTAACGAGGTCCGCTCCCGGCCTGGGGCTCCGCCGCCGTCCGGGCAGCTCGGGGCGCTCCGGCAGAAGCCCCGGGCCGCAGGGCAGGGGGCGCGGGTCCCCCCCGCCGGTACTGGCGCGGGGGGCTCAGGGGGAGGCGAGGGCAGCCCGAGGGGCCCTCAGGCAGCGGCGGGGCGAGCGGGGGGCGCGGGGGTGTAGGGAGGGGTGGGTGGCTTGGGGCGCGGGGGCTGTCGCGGTCAGTACCGCGGCAGGTTTCGCTCGGCGTTGGCTGCTCGGTGGAAAGCGTGCAGAAGGGTCTTGGCGTGGACGTGCGCGGCTGGCTGCGGGGATGTCCGGCCCGAAAGCTGTCGCCTGAGACGTGAGAGCCGTCGCGGTGGGTTTGCTGGCAGCGGTCAGCCCAGTACAAAGTGGGGGAGATTGCCCCGCCCGAAGTCGGGTCCAGCAGGAAAACAGCAGCTCCGGGATTTGGTCCAGTGTCCTGCTCTTCTCTCTTAACCAAAAAAATGCATGTATAACTACACGGCGGCTTTTTCTGTTGTGTCAGTCTGAATGAAATGCGAACGACCTTGAATGTTGAGTGGCTGTGACTTGTTTAGCTGTTTGTGGCCTGATCTCGCTCTCATGCCAAATGCTGAGAGCTAGTTTTCCTTTGCATGGGAAGAAGCTGTAGATGCCCCCCCTTCTTAAAGAAGACTTTCAGTTGTAGAAATCAGTCTGTGATACTGGCTTTTAAAGCGCAATGGGATAATATTATGAGAGAAATTTTACCTGAGGTTGAGGGAGCTGAAGTCAAAGTGGCTTTAACGTGCAAGTGGTGGGCAAACTGGTCTCCAGTGCCGTTCATGACAAAGGGCACTGGTGTTGCTGTGCAGAGGCACGGTCTCTGTGGGTCCGATGACATGCAGAAATCAGAACTCTGCAGAGGACAGTAGGTAGGATCAGACAGCCTGTACGTGTTTGTCTGGTAGGTGCTACGGATTTTGATCGGATTTGCTCCATTTGTATGTGCTAACAGTGGCCATCTAAGCACTGAAACACACCTGCCAGATTCCACCCGAGAAACCTGTTCTGGATGTACATGCTGATCTCTGCCTTCTGTGTATTTTTGATAGCACTCTGTGAGCTTTGTCTGTGGCTCTCTTGTGGAAGATGTGTAACTAAAGCTGTGGGCAACTATCTGAAGTTTCTCCTTCTTGGCAGATTTGCATTCCAGACTTATCTGTTTGTGAGATATGTCATCAGACTAATGGTCTAAAGAGGCTGTAAGACCAGAAATATTAGGAAGTGTGTTAGCTATAAGGGTCTCCTCCTGGAGGAGCAGTCCTACTGATGCAGAAAAATCTGCAGAACTGGAGATGAAATGTAGTCATGTGAGATACGAAGCCCTCAGTGAACCTTTTTCTCCATTTTTCCTTTGTTGCAGTTCCCACTCCCATATGGCGTTTTCTGTAACAAGGCAAAGAATGAAATGTTGAGAAGGCTATCATGCAACCTGATAAAAATGAAAGCTGAGGAAAATATCTAGAAGCCTGCAAAGCAGAACTTTTCTCTCTGTGTACATTTTATCTGACATTAGCTAGAGAGGCACTTCACTCTTGGTCCATTTCTCTGTTTCTGAGTTTCCCGTGATGAGTAAGCTCAGGGACTGAATTGGGTGGGAAGACCAATAAAAACAAGAGGCACTGGGACCATCTGCAAGGACGCTGCACAACTGAAAGGGAGGTGCTGGCCCCATTGTACAAAGGGGATGGTAGAGATGGCAGTGTGGAGACAGGTTCTTCTCAGATTGACTAGAGGGGTAGGAGTGCTCTGGAAGAAAAGGAGGCTTGAAAGAAGCCGGTGAAGACTTCCAGGAAATAGCAAGTGAAGTTCTTTCCCACCAAAGCCTCTCAGTTGCATTCTGTGCCAACTACTGCTGCTGCGGGGAAGAGCAGCTGGGCAACGGAACTGCCAGCATTCAGTTGCAGCTGGGCTTGCAGTTAAGCATGGAGCTTGCCATAGAGACTCCTTTACTTCTCTAATGTAGCCATTGCTAGCAGGCATATGGCACATGCTTCCAAGCATAGTGCTATCTAATTTATCTAACCATCCATAGGGGGTTTCACCCATCTAAGTTGTAGTAAATTGCCCTCTTAGCAAGCTGCTAGCAAAGAGAGCAGTGTGTTTAGTGCTGCTTAGCCATCTGGATTTTAATCTTTCCAAAGAGCCTGACACTGTTAAAGCTGAAGAGGATCCTTAGGCTGCTTGTGAAATGAATGGCTCTATATGCAGCATGACATTCTGGGCCTCTTTAGCCTGTAAAAGAGGAGACCAAGGGGAGACCTCATCAGTGTATATATATATATATATATATATCTGAGGAGAGGGTGTCGAGAAGATGCAGCCAGTTTCTTTTCAGTTGTGCCCAGCAACGGGACAAGAGGCAATGGGCACAAACTGAAACAGAGGAAGTTCCAGCTGAATATGAGAAAAATTCCTTTACTGTGAGGGTGACAGAGCACTAGAACAGGTTGCCCAGAGGGGTTGTGCAGTATCCTTCTCTGGAGATATTTAAAACCCGCCTAGATGCCATCCTGTGCAATGTGCTCTAGGTGAGCCTACTGGGCAGGAGGGTTGGACTAGATGACCTCCAATGTCCTTTCCAACCTGAGTAATTCTGTGACTGTGTGAAATTAAAGGGGAACGTTTCCTTATATGCTGGTAGTTCTTGTCCAGAGAAATATAACTGAAGGGATGGAAGTCTTTACACACTTCCACACAAATCTAGTTCTAGAAGTGAAAGTTATTCAGGAAGAGAGGCATTGATTTTTCTTCTTTTTACCCCTTGCTCAAAAACATTTATAATTTCCTTTGGTTTGTGTGTAGTGGTCCATGACACTATTTTTACTACTTCCCTTCTTCTGCTCTGAATCTATGTGCAAGGCAGGAATGTAAGGTCTTTGCTAATGTTATTATCTGTTGCCTAAACTCTTTGCATATGATGCCCAAAACTTTGTATTTTGAAACTAATTCAGACTTGAATCCTCTTAGGTCTGCAGGAAGTTCTGAAACCAAAGCAGTATGAAGGTGTAATGATGCAGTCCGAACTATTGCAAATGACTGCTAAAAGAAAGCCAGCAGCTGGCACTGCCCTGCAGATTGGCCGAGCTGCACAGTAACAACTTCTGGGCACCGGTACTAAGTGTGGTCAAGCTAATGAGAGGGACTGTGTTAACGAGTATCTGGTAGCACACAGTCAGCTCAGTGTTTGTGCCTGTTCTCAGGCAAACTGCAATAAGTGCTCCTGCCTCCTCAGGTCTGGCCAAACATTACTTGGATTTTGCTTAAAGATTCCAAATGACAGTGGTTTCTCTGGGCCTCTTGGGCAGTGGCTACTATAGGTAATTGCTGTGGAGGGCATGGCTCGTTTGGACCTTCAGATCCATCTTTCAGCTTGTCAGTAGCTGCTGCGTCCCTTCCTCTGTTGTTCTGCTGCAACAAGTCCCTCCTCTGGGGTGGGACATGGAGCCACCTTGCACAGGTCCTCAGAAGGGCTGAGTCTGTGCCTCTGCCAGCATACGCTGTGTCTGCAGGCTGAGCAGTCTCATGCCATTCCTCTCCTCCATGGTCATCTTGTCCCCAGGCAGTGCTGCTCCACTGGACACATCTGCTAATCACCTCTGTCCAGGGAGATCTGGCCAGATTGGAGAGCTGGGCGATCACCAACCACATGAAGTTTAACAAGAGCAAGTGCCGGGTCCTGCACCTGGAACGGGGCAACCCTGGATATACGTACAGACTGGGTGATGAGATGCTGGAGTGCAGCCCTCAGAGAGGGATCTGGGGGTTCTGGTTGACAGCAAGCTGAATATGAGCCAGCAGTGTGCCCTGGCAGCCAGGAGGGCCAACCGTGTCCTGGGGTGCCTCAGGCACGGCATTGCTAGTCGGCTGAGGGAAGTGATTGTCCCGCTCTGCTCCGGTGCAGCCTCACCTCGAGTACTGTGGGCAGTTCTGGGCACCACAGTACAAAAAGTATGTTAAACAGTTGGAAAGTGTCCAAAGGAGGGCTACAGAGATGGTGAAGGGCCTAGAGGGGAAGACATATGAGGAGCAGCTGAGGTCACTGGGCCTGTTCAGCCTGGAGAAGAGGAGGCTGAGGGGGGTCTACAACTTCCTCACGAGGGGGAGTGGAGGGGCAGGTGACCTATTCTCCATAATCACCAGTGATAGGACCCACGGGAATGGTGTTAAGCTGAGGCAGGGGATGTTTAGACTGGACATCAGGAAGAGGTTCTTCACCAAGAGGCTGGTCACACACTGGAACAGGCTCCCCAGTGAAGGAGTCACTGCACCCAGCCTGTCTGAATTTAAGAAGCGTTTGGGCTGTGCACTTAGTCACATGGTGTAAACTTTTGGGTAGAGCTGTGCAGTGCGAGGAGTTGGACTTGATGATCCTTATGGGTCCCTTCCAACTTGGCATATTCTATGATTCTCTTTTGCAAGGCAGGTTCCCCTGTGAAGAGCACCTGGAAGGTCAATCTGCAGCCCTGAGAAGCTCTGTCCCAAGTGGCAGGCACCTGTGAAGATGCTGTGGTCTGGATAAGCCAGAGTGAGTCTATGGAAAACCTGATCATTGTTGACCAGCACTGTGGAAAATAGATCATAGGATTTCCAGAGGTATTTGGAATATCCAAGTAGAGGCAACATGAGTGGTGTGTCTTCAGATATCCCTGATGATCCTGGAAACCCTTTTCTGTGTGCAGAATTTTCAGCAGGATTCACCAGCATAAAGGCCTGAAGGAGAAACTCTTGTCTTTCCTGGATTGCCAAAGTGCTTGGTATTTCTGTGGTGAAGGCTTTTGACTTCAAGCAGGTGGACAGTTTTTTATGTTGTTGTTGTTGCTATGTTTTTTTGGTTGGTTGGTTGTGTTTTTTGTTTTTTTGTTTTTTTTTTCCTGGCAGCACCTGTTTTTAGGTGAAAACCTGGGTTTTCATTAAGATTAAAAGGCAGAGGTGTTGTTGGTTTCTTTTGGTTGTTGTTTTTTTGTTTGTTTGTCTTCCAGAGTCAGAAAGGTTCTGAATTGGTAATTCTCCTTGATTTTAAAAAAGAAAAACAAACAACAACAAAAAAAACCAGTGCTGAATATTGATGGTTTTTTCCATTTTTAAACAAGAAGGAAAACAGGAAATAATGCTATGACTTGGAAGGGCTTTTTGGGGGCAGTGGCTGGGGCACATTGTGTTTCTGACACAGACTGCACTTCCTGATACGTTTCATGGCTTTATTACTGTGTTGCCTTGTTTTCCTCAGCTCAAAGTGGAGGATATGGTATGTTGTGGGAAGAGGAGTCCAGTCAAGGACTATGACTTTCGTAGCTGCAGACTAGAAATGACAAGTCCCTTAGGCTGCTGCAACGTGTTGTGTTCAGCTAGTGAGGGTGTGATCCACAGGGTCAGAGGCTGGTCCTGGCTTTGCGGTTGGGCTTATGGTAGACATGGTGGTGTCTCATTCCTTGAGGTGTGATGTACCACTCATACAAAAAATACTTTTGATCTGTTAAGACAAAAACTTGAAGCCCAAGATGTTGCCTCTCTCTGCGCTACCCCAGCCCAAGAGACAACATCTATTGGCTGCCTAGATGTCTATTCCCTGAACAGGGACGCCAGAGGCGGACACCACATGTCTAGCTCAAGTGCCAATTTATTGCTGCATAACATTGCCTCTTACACCCGTACACGCGACCGCCCAGATACTTGTGACCCTTTGCTCCACCAGTGTCCCTCCCACTTTTCCTTCCACACAAGACACATTGATGGCTATATGAAAAACTAAGTTGGATTGGTGCTCTTTTCTGTGGTGGTTAGTGACAACTCCTGACGGGCCAGAAGTTGCTCGCTTGCCCACTGAAAGCATTGCAATCAGAAGTGGTGACTACTGGAACACATGAAGAAGGCTTGTTCACACTGGAGCAGGAAATAGCTGATGCTGGACTTGTCTGGTGCTGCTTAGCAAACAAGACCGTATGTTTCTGGAACAGCACATGTTCTCTTTTTGGCTGCCCATGGCAGTACATGAACCACAGGATGTACAATAGGTATGTAGGATGTGCTGGTATGCTGCAGGACCAGCCTGGAGGGATGTGGTCCACGCTGTGGATGCAGCAGACCTATTCTTCTTGCAACGTTTGTTCTTCTGCCTATTATCTCCCTGAGCAGGGAAGCAGTGAGGTTGGGGTTGTCCTTGTTCAGAGCACAGATCAGCACCATCCGCCAGCTTTCAGAGGAAGGTTGACCACAAGAGCAATTAATGTAGTCACTGTTGTCTGCCTTCCCCCACAACCCGAACACAAACACCCAATGTCAGTTGTCTTTAAGGTCTTTTAGAAACAGTGTAGTAAAGGGGTGGGTGTACAGACCCTGGAGGACATTTTGCTAACAAAAGCTGTAAGTCACCTGGGCTGTGTTAGTTCCCTTTCTTGGCAGCAGAAAAGCAACTGTCACCTGCTCCTCAGTGCTAGGCCTTGGGCTTGCTGACCCACTGGCTGGTGCCATAGGGCTCCTTCCCCTTTTAACCAAGTCAAAGCTTTTCATTTTCTGTGTCCCAACTGAGATTTCCTGACATGGGGAAGCTGGACAAAAACGCTTAGAACAGTCATACACTCAGGGGGACCTCAGCTCAGCTGTGAAGTCCTTGTTAAAGAGAACAGGCTGTTCTGTGGTACCAAAGCGATTATAATGAGGGCCCCAGGGTGATCGGAAAAGCAGCTGACATAAGGGTGTGTAGGATAATCTAAATCCCATTAGAGACATCTGGCAGTATTGAACAGTGTCATGGGGGTGTTTTCCTCATTAGTAGAATCAGCACTGCTGCATGGGTGAGGGGACTGACAGGAAAGGATGTTTGTGGCTGCCTGCCCTTTGAGCACAGAGAGGAACTTGTCGGGATGAGCCCCAGGCAGTCCCGTGCCCCTCAGGAGACACTGCAACGCATCTGGGCTGTCCTGTGAGCTGGGCAAGCCTGTGTGTTTGGTGGGCAAGCTGTGTGCAGAAACACAGCTTGTTTCTGCAGAAGCCATGGAAGAGTTACAGATGCGCTCAAGGAGATCTTCTCCTCATACTGAATTGACTTATGAGACAGAATTACCACAGTGATTCTTTTCTTTCTCCTCTCTCCTTTCCCGTCCTTTCTGCCTTTTTTTTTCTTCTCCAAAGGCTATGTTATTTAACTATGTAACTGTGGAAAACTTGCTAGCACCAGCTCAATCACACTCAAATAATGAAAGCAGCATGGCTTGCCCCAGCCTGTGTGGTCCTGTTTATTTTTCCTCAAATCTTCACCTGCCTCACTGCAAAGGTGGAAGAAGGGAGCTGTGATGGGGCTGTAGCAGTCCTTGATTTCTGTAAAAGTCATGACCATTGGAGGAAGAAGGAGGCCTGCCCTGTCAGTGTCTGCTGTGTTTGCATGGGAGCAGATAGGAGGAGAGTCCCAGGAGTTGTGGGAGCTGGGAGGCAGTGGGTGAGTGCTGGCTGCTGGTCTGCAGCTGCAGGCATGTGCTTTCCCTCTGTGTTCATGTGCCATCCAGCTGCTCCTGCCTCATGGCACAGCTTGAATTCCTGGTATGTGCATCTCAGCTGTGCTGCAGGGTCGGTGCTGTGGGTAAAATGCCTCCAAAGAAGAAGAAAGCCCTTATTGGCAGGTACTATGCCAGCAGAAATGTTCTGGGGAGGAGGCTCTAGTATCATCCTCCTGGCTGGGGCTTTCTCATGTTCTGATGGGAGTGCAGGTTGCCATTGCAGGTTTAATCCTGGTCCTTTGGACCAGCTATCTCCTCTGACCACATCTCAGAGAACATCTTCGGAAGCTACTATGTGGAACGTCTGTAAAATACTGTTTTGTCCCAGTGACTTGTCAGGACTGGCTGACTTCCAAAAGCTTTGCTGCAGACAGCCAGTCCTCCCAAAAGCGTCTTCTGATGCAGTTCAGGCTCACAATGACTACATTTGCCACGAATTAGCTTAGTTTTTTACCGTCTGCCTGGGAAGCAAGGATTGGGCTTGCCCTCTGGTGGCACATGCAGGAGAACAAGGGTTTAAGAATCGAGGACAGATGTCACCAGTTTCACTGATACCTCTTTACCCCATAGGGGACCCACTCTATGACCCTGGCAGTTCACAGAGATATGAGTTTGGCTGTGAGAGAACCTGCCCGTTCTCTTGAGCCTGCACCTGCCTGGTTCCACACCTGCTGTCAAGAGTGGAGAGCCATCCCTTGGCTGAGGCATCCCAAACTGCACCATAGGAGCCCAACCTTTCTCCAGAGTCAGAGGTGTACATTGCCTGGGGATGACCTCAAGGAGCGCCTGAGCTGAACCCTTCTTTCACTGTCCTTTTGATCTCTGAAAGCAGGTGGAAAAACTGGGGCTTTCTGATGCTTTCTGACAGCAGAGGCTGAGTGTAAGCTAGAGGATTTCTGTGCTGTTCTCCAAACCAAGATCAGCCACGTTGCACAAGAAAACACTCAGCTGCTGCAGTTTCTGTCTCTTAGAGCTTGTGATGGCAGCATGTAGCAGGTGACTGGTCTCTAGGGAATAGCAGGCCTTATGAGTTTGGGTAGCCTGTGCAGGGAACAGCCCCACTTTGTCTCCAAACTGCGCTGTCTGAGGATCAGTCGCCAGCCACACTGGAGGTAAAATTCTCCTGCACAAGCCTTTTCAGCAGGAATAGCTGCAGTTTGGATACCAGCAGGACTGCAGACTTGTTTATATTGCTCTGTCTCTGTCATGAGAAGGCAAAAGCAGAAGACATGATGAGGTGCACAGCCAAGTCACATTTTTTCACAGCTTGTTCTCTAGTGGCTTTCACTGCTGTAAAGCATAGTATCCCCATAGCACTGCATGCAAGACAGAGACATCTCTGCTCCTTTGCCAGGGGAACTGCTGAAGTTCAACATGATTAGGATTACTTTGAAGACCAAGAGATCTGATCAGGAAGTTAGTCATCCATCAAAGGATATGAAAAGGGAGGATGCTGAGGCCTAATTAGCTTCAATGAATTGAGTTAATATCAGTAGTCTTGCAGCTTCTGTGAGACTCAAGAGCCCCATAAAGGACAGAAGGAAGAGGACAAGAGTTATTTTAGGAACTTTGAGCTGCTCCTGAGGGACAACAGACAGAGCTTTTTTAAAGATCTAACCCAGTGTTCAGGTTTTGATCATGCACCAAAAGAGAGATTTGATCTGAATGCAAAGCAGACAGGACTGACACAAAGCACTGTTATTTATGCTTTGGATCATGACAGTGGCTGACATTGAATCTTACTTGCCTGTATTTTCAACATACCAGCTGCAGTGGAGGTTGCTGCTAGTATTTGGGTCCATGGTATGCTAGGGCAGCCAGAGGCAAGGTTTCAGTGTCTTCCATTGTCAGATAGTTCGGCTCAGCATGGCAAGGCTTCGTGTGAGGGCTGCACAATATTAGCTGGAGCTTAGGTGCTTGAACTATATACTTCCATGATTATCTCTGCTTGCAAGCATTGTTGCAGAGTGACTGGGAAGCTGGCCTGAGGTTGGGAGGTGGAAGAAGCCTTAGAGGCCCTTTACTCCCTTTCTAAATACACATGTGAGGTAGGAGTACTGTAATAACTGTGGAACCATAGAATGACTTGGGTTGGAAGGGAAAGAAAAGTATGCTTTGCAAAGAAAAGAATGTAATTGTTCCACTGCATATGCTATAAATACACATATTGCCACAGTAGTGTGTGGGTCTTAGCTGCTCTTTCTCATTAGTCAAAACAAACTAGGCTCCAAACTATAGGACATTTAGAACAAACAGAAAACTTAAATTCCTCTTTATTTGCCGTACAAGGATGCATCTGGGATCATGCATTAAGGGTGTTTTTATTGCCACTGTGAAGGTCAACTCCATTCTTTTTATGGTAAAAATTTAAATCAAATCTGAAACTTCAGCCATCATTGTAACTCTGGAGTGGACGCTGGGAACATCAGTATAAGGGTGGCTAGGCTTTAGTGAATTTCACAGAATCACAGAATTTCTAGGTTGGAAGAGACCTCAAGATCATCGAGTCCAACCTCTAACCTAACCCTAACAGTTCCCACTAAACCATATCCCTAAGCTCTACATCTAAACGTCTTTTAAAGACTTCCAGGGATGGTGACTCCACCACCTCCCTGGGCAGCCCGTTCCAGTGCCTAACAACCCTTTCAGTAAAGAAGTTCTTCCTAACGTCTAACCTAAAAATCCCCTGGTGCAACTTAAGCCCATTCCCCCTCGTCCTGTCACCAGGCACGTGGGAGAACAGACCAACCCCCACCTCGCTACAGCCTCCTTTGAGGTACCTGTAGAGAGCGATAAGGTCGCCCCTGAGCCTCCTCTTCTCCAATTTGCAGTGCCCATGTGGGGATGAAGTGTTGCAGAAGGATCTTCTGGGTGCCTGTACATGTTGTCTGCATCTGGATGTCCTTTTCTGTCCTGCAAAATCCAGCAAGTCACGAAAGGCCATAGGAGGTTTTGGAAGCTTTGTGGGGAAGTACAGGTGCAAGGGAGCCCTTAAAAGGAGAAGAAACTAATTTTGCTCAGCTGGCCTGACCACCTCTGACAATGCCTGTGGGAGAATGCAGGAGACTAATTGTCCTTCCCATTGCATTCCAGCTCTTGGAGCTCAGCACAGGCAGCTGGAGTCAAACCTGCCCGTGATCTCTTGTCTGCTTCTCTACAGGCTGCCTGTTGTTTGGGCTGCTTTTGGGTGGCCTGTCTGACAATGGTGGCAAAATTGAAAAGCTGTATAAAGAAAGTCACCATGATAAATGTTCCAAAGAGAACCAGAGGTCATTTGACCTAGTTAAATGTTCTGTCTAGTTACTCTTAGGAAGTCTGGGTTTTGGCCTGGTGCTGTCTCAGTAATGTGTGCCATTGCAATGTGAAGGTGGGAGAAAGTTGCAGTAGAAGAACTTGGGCTGCTTTCCCAGAAGCCGTTACACTCTTCGTAACCTTGCAGGGCTTCTTGCTGTGTGCACAATGGTATGCTTGCTGAAGATCTGCTACATCAGCAGTGAGCAAGTGAATCACAAGCAGCATATCTGAGTTGGCCCAGAGGAGCACTGAAGTGTAACGGCTCTTTGTCACTATATGTTATCGTACCAGAGTTTGGGAACTGGGGAACAAAAGGGTGCATTATACACCAGTTTGATTGCATTGTTGTCTTCCTTGAGATTGCATGATACTGATTAGCATCACTGGGAAGAAAGTGATGAGTTCTCAGTAGTCATTGCTGAGAAAGACGCTTCTAAATTCAGGTCAGTGGTAGTAAGGCTGGACCACCTCTAGAGGTATTTTATGACAGGTTATTTCAACCATTTCTGTTTGTGCAGTTCTTTGCTATTAGTGAGCAGTGGAGGCTTGCTGATTCTGTGTGTCACTCCTGCCTTCTCTATGTCCCCTGGATGCTAGTCTGCTTGCTCTCTTGCAGCTTTTGGATGTTTTCTCCTTGCAGTATTCTCCTGCTGCTTATGCAGGAGTATAGCACAGAGGGTTGAGGTGTTTTGCTGAGGGAATCCTTGTTTCCTGGAGAGATGCAGTAATTCCTTGGAGAGATCACTTAACTTTGCAGAGCTCTTGCACATCAGAGTGCTGCGGGGTGGAAACGAGTATTTTCTGGTGAGGAACATGTTGCTGTATCATCTGGGCTGTGCTGCCTGTCTGCAGATGTATGTAACGTCACGGGAAAAATTGAACGTAAATCACACATAGCAGAGACTTAATTTCAGTAGCTCCTCTGGCAGATGAATTGGGTGGCTCTGGTGATTTCAGAGTTCAGCTGGGAGAAGAGAATGCTTAGGGGGTGCCACCAGGGTGCCAAAACTGCTGAAGAGAAGGGGGGAAGGAATTGGAGCTGGGTGGAGCCTGGTGACAGGACAAGAGGTGGTGAGCGCACCCTGAAGGACAAGAGGCTCTGTCTGGGCAGAAGGAGAAGCTGCGTTGTGCTGAAGGTGACCAAACTGTGGCACAGGTTGCCCGAGGAGGCTGTGGAGTCTTCTGCTCAGAGATCTTCACTATGCATCTGGATGTGCCCCCAGGAAGTAGTTCTGGCCACTTTTGCTCATTAGAAAACTTCAGTTTGATGGATTTAAACTTTCGTTCAGTGATGTGGGAAAAATTGAAGAATTCTCTTTGAGAGTGTGTAACACATATGTGCACACACGTGCACAAATACATGGATATAATATCTTTCTGCCAGTCAAATCTGGGCTGGATGGCTGAACACTCCCATTCAGCGCCTTCTGTGGGATTGCACAGTAGGAACTCATTTCTTCACGGCTTCCTCTCCACATAGGGTGGGCTGCTGCAGACTTCGCTTTCCTCACTGGGTTGGATGGAGACCAGGTGACGTGCAGTCAGAACTGTGTTACTTGTATTTGCAACAGGGGCAGAATACACGAACATCCTTTACCTCTGCAGTGGCAAAAAGGGAGGCTATGGGAAAGGAAGCCCTAACAGCAGCCAGGCGTCTGGTGGGGAAGGGATGTGCTTGCTGCTGTGGTGAGGTGCATGTTGCACAGCCAGCACAGGCTGACAGATGGACGTGTTTCCTGGTGTGCCACCGGAGTGCCTGCACTCTCTGAAGTTTGCCAAGGCCTTAATCTCCAAGTCTATGTTCTTTCTGAAGAGCCAGAACCATTCAGGTTTCCTCTGAGACACCAAGCGGTAGCTGTCTGGATGGGTCAGTTGGTTGTGCAAATACCTGGCAAGTCTTGTTTTCCTCTAGCGAAGTTTAAGGACCTTATGGTATTATGATCCTGGTCCACTCAAGCAGCTTCATGATGTGTTCAAGGACTTGATCCAAATAGATCCAAAATGGCAGGTGCAAGTGGGAAAAAGACTCAGGTGAGAGCTTTTCTGGGGCTGCTTTGAAGCAAAGAGGAGGTGCCAGTCACACACGCTTGGTTTGTATGTGCAAAGGGCTGCATAACCCATTCCCACAGAGCGCATGTGCAGGTGCCTGCGTGTTCAGGGGACACACTGCGAAAGAAAACAAACCGTACTGCACTGAGTTTTGCACTGTTATAAGGAAATATCTGCCAAAGCCTCCTCTTTTAAGATGCCTATCTCAAAAATTCTGTTTTACAGGAAGAAGAGTGATTTTTTTTCCTTCTTTTATATTCCATCTAGGGTTTCTGAGCATTTATGTTCATTCTGCAAGCTTTCTGTCCTTGTCATGTGCACTCAGAGTTCCTCCAGAAATCCTTTGTTTGTGAAGGGCAGCACAAGTATGGAAAGGAAAGTCTGTCCTTTCTGCAAAGAAGAAAAAGATGAGGGGCAGGTATAGAGGATGGAGTGGCCACACTGTTACACATGTGTAACAGGGTCTAGGGCTGTCTACAGACAGAGAAGGTGAAGTATTTTGAGTGAAAGAGTGATGTTAAGTGTAGATGATGAATGATCAGGTCTTGACTTGAAATGTCCGATTTATGTCTTCCTGGCTGCAGAACTGCTATTCTTGTACTTGTGCTATGATTATTCCCCAGTCATGCATCTGGAAAGAGGTCAGATTTCCTATCCAACCATCTATTCCTTCCTTCAGAAAGTACTGTTTGACTGCAAGGATGCTCATTTTCAACTCAAAGATGCTTTTCAGAGGCAGGTGTAGGAGCAGTGTGGCTGGGGTCAGTTTTTGATTGTGCTGCATAAGAAAGAGCAGCCAAAAAATGCTCATGAAAGAAATAAAGGGTTGTATTTTATGACCCTCTTTTCTGTCCATTGCTATGTGGTTGGGTAGTGAAAGGGGCCAGAGCGGCTTCCAGGGAAGGAAAAGAGAAATCAACAAATGTTGGTCCCATCCTTTCATCTTTGTTAGGAAGAGTGTAGTGAGTGGGGAAGGTGAAGAGGAATAGAGATCCAGTTTGTGTTCAAAGTGTCTCGTACCTCATTTCTGTCAGCTTCCAAGCATCTCTTCTATATCTTGTTATTCTGATATTAACTTGCCAATGTTTCTCTTGCAGCAGAGCTTCTGCCATGGATCAGCAGTTGCTGTCATCTCAGCATAACAAAGAACATCCCTGATGTGCTGAGTTTACTGTCTGAGCAGAAGACCTAAGAGAGAAGCTGGGGACTTGCAAATCTTGCAGACTGAGTGGAAGACAGTGTGAAAGGTGATTCTGTTTCTTTGTCAATATTTGAAATACAAAGGGTTGATATTCTTTACGACTTTTTGTAGATGCAAACATTTTCTGATTCATTTTGCGTTTGGTTCACCTGCAGCCCACAGTTCTTTTTGAACAAGTAGTGAGAATGGTAGCTACAGACTTTCTGTAACTTGGAAGGTATGATATTAAAGTTACTAATGAGCTGGCTTTGTAGAGGAAAGTTGGACTGGCGGATTAAGTTTGGGGTCTGGAAGCTGACCTGGCCTTCACATCTTCAAAAGAAACAACATTTTTTAAACATTTTAAGGTGCAATTAAAGTCATAATGAATTAAATCGATCTGAGCCAAACAATTCCAGTGCCACGGTTCTTCATTGCAGTAAGACTAAAACAATCACAGAATGCTTTGGATTGGAAGGGACTTTAAACATCATGTAGTTCCAGTCCCCCTGCTGTGAGCAAGGACGCCTTCCACTGGACACCTTCCACTGGAGCAGTTTGCTCAAAGTCCCATCCAACCTGACCTTAAACACTTCCAGGGATAGGACATCCACAACTTCTCTGGGCAACCTGTTCAAATATGTCACCACCGTCGTAGTAAAGAATTTATTCCTAATATCTAACCTAAATCTACATTCTTTGAGTTTAAAACTGTTGCCCATTGTCACTACGCTACCAGCTAAAGAGTCCCCCCGTCTTTCCCCCTTTAGGTACTGAAAGGCTGCTGTAAGGTTTCCCCAAAGCCTTCCATTCTCTAGGCTGAGCAACCCCAGCTCTCTCAGCCTGTCTTTGTAGGACAGGTGTTCCAGCCATTTGAAGATTAGAGGATGAGAGCAGCCCTCTGAATGATCAGAGATAATTCTTCTGGCCCTCATATGGACCTGCTCTAACAGATTTCTGTCCCTATTGTGCTTATTGAGCTGAACACAGGGCTCCAGGTGGGGTCTCCCAAGAGAAGAGCAGAAGGGGAGAATCACCTTCCTCACCCTGCTGGCCATGCTGCTTTTGATGCAGCCCAGGATGTGGTTGGCTTCATGGGTTGCAAGAGCCACTTGTCACCAAGTCTGTATTCATGTTTGGGATTGTCCCAACCCAGGTGCAGGACCTTACACTTGACCTTGGTGAACCTCACATTGTTTGTATGGGCCCACCTCTTGAGCTTGTCAAGGTCCCTCTGGATGCCATCCCTTCTGTACATCATGTCAACTGCATTACACAGTTTGATGTCATCTCCAAACTTGCTGAGGTTGCACTCAATTCCACCGTTCTTGTCATCAACAAAAATATTAAATAGTATTGATCTCAGTGCGGACACCTGGGGACATAATTTCTTACTGGTTTCTACCTGGACATCTAGCTGTTGACCACAACTCTTTGAGTGTGATCATCCAGCCAATTTCTTATCCCCCTAGTGGTCCATGCATCAAATCTGCCTCTCTCCAATTTGGAGATCCTGAGGAACAGTGTCAAATGCTTTGCAACAGTCTGGGTATATGATCTCAATTGCTCTTTTCCTATCCATCAGTGCTGTAACCCCATCATAGAAGGCCTCCAAATTAGGTAGGCACAATGTGCCTTTAGTGAAGCCACAGTGGCTGTCACCAGTCACCTCTGTTCTCCGTCTGCCTTAGCAGTTTCCAGGATCATCTGCTCTGTGATCTTGCCAAGCACAGCAGTGAGACTGACTAGGCTGTAGTTTCCCAGGTCCTCCTTTTAAAAAAATGGGAGCTATGTTTCCCCTCTTTCAGTCAGTGGGAACTTCACCAGACTACCATGACTTCTCAGATGTGATGGATAGTGGCTTAGCAACTTAATCTGGCAGTTTCCTCTGGACCTGTGGGTGCATATCATCAGGTCCCATAGACTTGTACATCATTAGGTTCCTTAGATGGTCTCAGATCTGTTTTTCTCCTACAGTCAGCGTTATGTCATTCTCCAAGTACCTGACTTTGGATTCTGCAGCTTGGGTGGTGTGGCTTGCTGGTGAAGACTGAGGCAAAGAAGTTGAGTTCTGAGTGTTGATTGTAGCCAGGTCTCTTGTACCACTCATTGTGGGGTGCACAGTTTCTTTATCTTTATTGTCCTGTGAACCTGAAGAAACCTTTGGGTTATTTTTCACATCTTTGGCCAAGTTCAGCTCCATCTGTGCCTTGTTGTTCCTGGTACACTTCCAGTGTTCTCAGGCCATCTCTCTATAATCTGTCCAGGATGTGTATCTCCTGCCTGTGCACTTTGTTTTTGTTTTGAGTTTGGCTAAGAGGTTTTGACTTAGCTAAACTGGTCTCCTGTCTTCCCTGCCTGACTTCTTGCATGTCAGGATTGAGAACTCTTATGCCCTAAGAAAAACATCTTTAAATATCTCCCAGCTTTCATTCTCCCTTTCATATCTTAGGGCAGTTTCCCAAGAAATCCCATGAACTAGGTCCCTAAGCAGCCTAAAGTCTGCCTTTCTGAGGTTTAGGGTGTTGACTCTACTTTTTGCCTATCCTGTATCCCTCAAGATTGAGAATTCTGTCAGGGCATGGTCACAACAGGCCAGGCTATCTGCAGACTTGAGCTGTCCTGTAAATTCTTCAACATTGGTGAATAACAGGTCCGGCAACATCTCTCCTCTTGTTGGGCTTCCTATCATCTGTACTAGGAAGTTATCCTCAACACAGTCCAGTAGTCCCCTTGACTGTTTGCAGTTTGGTGTGCCACTTTTCCAGCAGATGTCAGGTTGGTTGAAGTCCCCTAGCAGGGCCAGGGCCTGTGAGTATGATGTTTCGTGTTGCTGAAGAAAGAACTCATCAGTATCCTCTCCTTGATTGAGTGGCCTGTAGTAGACATAAACCACAAAATTTCCTTTGTTGGCTTAGTCTCTGTTTTTCATCCACAAGCTCTCAATCTGTGTGTTGCTGTTCTCTGTGCAGTCAGTCCCTTATTTTGCAGAGGGCATCTCCCATACCTTTCCTTCCTTACCTGTTTCTTCTGAATAGTTTATAGCCATTGCTTGCTGCACTGCAATCATTTGATTCATGCCACCAAGTTTATGGAGTTTCCCAGCTGGGCAGTAGCTATCAGCTCCTCTTGTTTGTTACCCCATGCTGTGTGCATTTGTGTATAGAGGCACTTCATTTGGGTCTTTGACTGCCTAACCTTTTTCACAGAACCTGTTTGAAAGGTTTGAGAGGCATTCCTCGCTACCCTGGTAGATGCACGTTTTCTCTCCAGTGCTTGTGTCATGCCCCATCCCATAGATTTGACAGTAGGGGGTACAAGCACAAGGAGCAGGTTGGGTAAGTGACCATTTTCATATTGCTTAACTAGAACTTTTAATTAGAAGATCTAGAATGAGCCATTCACTTCACTGATTATTTCTGGAACCACGTACGTTCACAGAGTTCCAGCATTAGTAGACATGTAGACATCAGTACTCTAGATCAGTTTTACCAGAGACAGGTTTAAGCTCATGAACTTCATTTAGAGAAGTTCATTTATGAGATCATTTATGAACTCAATTTAAGTTTATGAGCTATGTGCAAAAGCTTGCACTGGCCAGTTAATTTTCTACTTCCTTACTGCTCTACGTTTAATTTCTGTGATTACATAAATCTCAGGAAACCCCTTACAATGAGGGGATATACTATTTATCTGCCTTCCCAAGGCAGGTAAGGGTCAGTTCTTGAAGGACAAGAAAATCATCAGCAGGAGTCAGCATGGATACACGTTGGGGAAGTCACGCTTGATTAATATGTAAGCTTCTATGATGAAATGACCAGCCTGATGGATGAGGGGAGAGCAGTGGCCATTGCCTACCTGGACTTCAGTAAGCCCGGTGGCATTGCCCTCCGTAAGATCTTCGTAGAGAAGATGCTGATGTTTGGGTGGGATGGGCAGCGAGGTGGATACAAAACCAACAGAATGGTCAGGCCCAGAGGGCAGCACAAAGTCATTCATGTTGGAGGCCAGTGATTAGTGCTGTATGCCAGGGGTCAATACTGGGTCCAATCCTGTTTTAGTGTCGTCATTAATGATCTGGATGATGGGGCAGAGTGTGCCCTCAGCAAGTTTGCAGATGACAAAACCGGGAGGAGTGGCTGAGAGGCCAGAGGGTTGCGCTGCCATTCAGAGGGACCTTTACAGGCTGGAGAAATGTGCTGTTGGGTTAGGAGCCTCCCGGAGTTCAACAGGTCAACGAGGGGAAGTGCCGAGTCCTGCCCCTGGGGTGAAACAACCCCAGGCACCAGGACATGCTGGGGGCCACCCAGCTGGAAAGCAGCCTGGCAGAAAATGACTAGGGGGCCTGGTGGACGCCAACTTGAACATGAGCCAGCAACGACCCTTCACTGTAAGGAAGGCCCCTGTACTCTTGGCTACATTAGGGAAAGAACGTATTGCCAGGCAGGTCGAGGAAGGTGATCCTTCCCCTCTCTTCAGCACTTGTGAGGCCACACCTAGAGCACCATGTCCAGTTCTGTGTTCCCCAGGGCAAGAGATGCACGGAGCTGCTAGAGAGAGTCCAGCAAAGGATCATGAAAACAATACAGGAAATTGAGTGTCTGTCTTATGAGGAAAGGCTGAGACAGCTGAAACTCTTCAGGCTGGAGAACAGAGTGCCTGAGAGGGAATCTTCTCAATATGTATAAATACCTGAATGGAGGGTGCAAAGAGGATGGAGCCAGAATCTTTTTTAGTGGTGCACAGTGCCAGGACAAGAGGCAGTGGGCACAAACTGAAACACAGGAGGTTCCCACTGAACCTCAGGAAGCACTTTTCAACTGAGCAGTGGTAGCACAGGATACCTGGTTGGGTTTAGGGTCTCTCTTTTTGGAGATATTTAAAACCGTCTGGATGTGGTCCGGGGCAGGACCACATTAACTGGAGATCCCAGGCATTTCCTATAGTCATAGGAAAGCTCAGATTTCCCTTTCTGAGAGAACAAATTGCAGGATCTAGAAACCTTGAGGAAGGACTGCAGAGACTACTAGGTTGTTCTCTGCCATGAGAATTTAGGGCAGTATAACCATCACTCTGGACAAAACAATAGCACAGGCAAGGGAAACTGGATGGCAGGTACAGTCATTGCAAGTATTACAGGTATTAACATCCTCTGTTAAAGCATATGTTTTTTCCAAGGTGCTGATGGATGTCCTTATTACACAGGAGATGTGAATTGATGTTGTTAAGTCTGAACAGTGTCTAGGTTTCTCAATCTTTTATGTTTTTTTTTTTTTTTCCTGTGATTTCTGTCAGTTTCAGGTAAATGGAAGATTTGGAGACCAGCTTAATCCAGACTCGTAAAGCATGTAGAATAGAGCAAATGGTAGCAAAATGGCTTCATCGCTCCCGGGATGGTGCATCCAGGTAAACGTTGTATTTGTTCATCAGCTTTCATCAGAGACAGCACAAGCTTGTTTCCAGTGAACATGGAAAGTCACAGGTTGCAGTTCTCGCTCAGTGTATCAGTTCCTTCAAAATATGCATACTGCATTCCCTAGAAATAAGCAGTGCTTTCAAGCATCTCCCTCATTTTCCAGGGGGCCAAATGTTACTTCTTTCACCCGTTCCTATTTTGTGAACCACACCTGCAGAAACAATATTGTTCAATGTGAAATGTGCTTCTCTTGAAGATGGGGCTGTAACTCTTGTGTCTTGCCATTGGCCCAGGTCTTAAGGACAAGGCAGTGTTGCATTTGCAAGAGATCCTGGCCCATATCTGCTTTGCTTTTCTAAGGTCTGTGAATCAGAATTAAACTGGATGGAATCCTGGCAGGAGCTGAGAGCTGCAAATTCTCTCACCACACTGCTGGGTAAAGGTGTTGTTTGGACCCATGGAGTTCAGGGCTTGCTGCGGGACTCACCTGGATTTCTTCCTCCATGCAACCACTGGACTGAGGTGGCTGAAAGAGTTGTGGCTGCAACTGCCTGGTACCACTGGCCTGTTATCTTCACATTTCCCTGGAGTCCAGGGGAGCACTGCTGGCCTGCCCACCATGGAGACACCCATGGGTACCCAAGAGAGTTCTGACCTCTCTGTATACTTGTGCAGCCCAATGAGATCAGGGGGGCTGTGGAATCTAAGCCCCTTTGATAACATTTTTTTCTGACTGTATCTTAATTAATCACCAGTTTCTTTTCTCACAGTGGCAGAGTGCCTGTGACAAACATCACCAGGGATGACAGTGGCCAGCCTGCCAGTCATGTCAAGCTCACTGTCACAGTGTACAAAGACTTGGTCCTCCATCACTATGGCTTTGAGATTTGCCCAAACCTTCCTCTTACAATTGCATCTGTCACTGCAGGTAAGCACCATTTTCTTCTCCCTACAAACAAAGTGTGACAAGCCTGAGCTGTCCCAGATGGCCTTGGTGATAAACTCCTGCCAGATGCCTACGGTTAGCACGTGAACCTTGATCTCTGAGGAGAGAAAGCCTGTGTGCCTGTGCCATGCAGAATACTTGAACACCTGTCTGATTTCTCACAGCACGGAGGAAATCTAAAACAGTGCCAGCTCCACCATGATTTGTTTGGTTGCACCCAGACACAACTGATCTTGAGGGACACAAAAAGCTGCTTGAAAGCAAAGTTCTTTTTGGAGTTAAATGTGAAATGCCAAGGAAGAATTGTATCTAATCTTACAATTCTTACTCTGCAGTGAGATCCTGTTGCCGAAAATGCTGTCTGGGCTTAATGCCCTGTAACAGGGAGAGGATCACTGCTAGATACAGGCAGTCTCGCTGGAGTTCTGCTTAGGTCAACCAAATCAACTCTTCCCCATAAGAAGGGACATAGCTCTGCTTCTAAGATGTTTTTTTTCTTCTTCCTTTTTTTTTTTTTCTAATAGATACACAAAAATCTTGCTTTGTATCCCCATTGGTAACAGTCTGACATCCAGAGAAGAATCTGCCCAAGCTGGACAGGTAGATGGTGTGGGAAAGGTAGCTGAAGAGTGGTCTGGGCTCTGACTCCAGCAGGCTATGTAGGCTGTGACATCCCCCCATGTAAAACCTGTGACTAAATTAGCTGGGAGTCTTGAGGGGTAAAAAGTGCAGATGGAGTGTTTTCTGCTAGGCTCTTTTTTTTCCTAATCTGAAAGCATCAGAGTTTTATTAAAACAGGCACAGAGAAGCTTGTCCTTTTAAGTCTTGGCTGTAGCTAAAAGCCCTGTGTTTATTTCCAACCCTTTGTCTTTGTGTTCTGTGTTTTGCTGTGTGCCAGGGTGCTCAGGGGACAGGTGTTGAGTGTTAGTGTGTTGTGTGGACAAACCTGTCTGGTGGAGAAATTAAATGCCTTGATTGGTGGGCTCGTGGTAACAGAGCCAGGGGCAGCCTGCACACTCCTGCTCTTCAAACCAGAAGACTACCTGTTTTGTAGCCCCTTGGGTCCTGCAGCTGTTCGTCTTTAGGAAACCTCTTCGTGGGTCCTCCCAGCAACCAGTGTGGCAGGAAAGACCTCCTCCACGCTCTCCTGGGTGGCCAAGGGACATAATCGTGCCAGGAGCGTGGCCTGTCTCTCCCAGGGAGAGGTGTAGCAGGCAAGGCAGTCTGGTGATCCCTCTAAGTCATCCTGTGGCTTCCTGAGATCCTATGAACATCCCCACTCTGCCAAAGGCACACAGTGCCTGTGAGTGCTATGTAATGTGCTGTGACAATGGACAAGGCATGCACAAGAGGGTTGCTCAGTGGTTTGGTGGCCAGAGAGCAGCCCAGGCTAGGTGGTGTGAATACAGGCTGCTTGTACCAGCTGGCACCAGGGCCCCAAGCCTGTTGGCCCCTTTTTATTTTGCCCTACAGAGGGAGTCGCTGAGGCAAGCAGGTGGTGGGTGGGAAGAGGAGAGCTCAGTGTGCATCCCCTGGGCAGGAGGTCTGCTAGTGCACGACTAACAGTGTGCCAATTGTCCACAGGGAGCACTGCTGATGGGAAGCTGCTGCCAGGTGACCAGCTCCTCCGGATAAACTCCACCATGGTAGAGGATATGTCCATTGAACGGGTGGCTGACATGATCAGGTACAGTCCTGCTCACCCTGTTTGGGCAAGGGGATGAGGGCAAAGAGTGGAGGTGTGGGAACCCACTTTCAGCAGGGGTTCCACTGGCGCGGGCAGCTGCTGACCCTGGCTGATTGCATCCCTCTCTGTTACAGGGAGGCTGGTGATGAGCTCTTCCTAACCGTCCTGCGCAGCACGTCGGTAAATGGCTTCTCGAGCACTCTCAGCAGCTCTGCTCCCCATCCTGGGCAGCCCTGGGAAGGTGGGGCAGCTGGGCTGGCATGCAGGATGCGTGGGCTTAACCGAAGCTGTATGGGAGCTGCAAGGAACCCCTGCCTTTGTGCACACCTGTGCCTTTTGAAGAGCTGCTGGGGATAATCAGTGGTAATGCCTCACAGCTCCCTTGGTCAAGGGCAAGAGCCCCCACAGAACCTGCCCCATGTGAGGGGCTCAGTGAGTGATTTGGAGCTGGAGGCAGCCTGCGAAGGGCTCAGGAGGTGCCTGGCCATGTTTCTGCATCAGCCCCCTGTGAGCCAGGAGGGTATGGCCATGGGGAGGCCTCCCCCCAGACCATAGGCATCTTGCCTAGCATGCTATGTCTCATGCTAGCCCACCAGGAGCAGTGTGCCACATGTGCCACAGCTGTCTTGGCCCCAGGGGGATCAGGAAGCCTTCTACACCCCAGGACTTGTAAGGCAAATGCTGAAGCTGTGGACACCCCCACCACCACCCTCCCCTCACCCTTAGTGCTCCTTGAAAGCTCTTGAGGTTTTCTCAAGCCTTGGGTGCTTTCTAGCACTCTTTCTGAGTGTGGGAAAACTTCTATCTTTTTTTCTCCGGGCTTTGCCTGCCTATTCAGTACCACCTGAGGATTTTCCATTGATAGTTCAGCAGGCCCTTTGACTGAGCTGAGCAAAGTGCTGGCCTGTAAATTCCTTCCCTGCTCTTTATTCTTCCATCTCTCTCCTGAGCAGGCAAGCCTACTTGTGCCAGTTGGGTTGTCCTTCCCTGATCTATCCCTAGTAAGGTCTGGGGCCTAGGTATTGATCCTACTTCAGGAAGAGAAGCCAAGTTTTGGTACAAACTTTAGTGCTGGTTGCCCATTCCTATAGTGTAAAAATCACCAGCAGGGATGTACTGCCAGCATAATGTGTGCGCCAACGGAGATTTCAAAGTGTGTAAAAGCTGAGCTGCAAAGCAAAGACAAAATTGGGTTTGTGTGCTTTTTGGCTTCTTTTGATGTATGACAGTGGCCTGTAGGAGACTTTTTTTTCCCTCTAGCAAAGCATTTTGGGTAGTGATTTTCATTTTATTGTTTGGACTTTTGAATTTAGATCTGTTCTTAGAAACAAGAAAAATGCCTAGTCTTCTTCAGAGTTGCTGCTGGAGCTCTCAGGCTTAAGGTTATGAGGTTTCTTGACCGTTCAGTGAAAATGCACTAAAGACAAAGCCCCTTAAATACCTTTTTCCTGCACAATGTCTCCTATGTGTTGGCATTGAACAGATGTGTGCAAAGCCAAAGTAACAGAAAAGTCTTAAGAAAACCCTGTGAACAGTGGCTTCCTGTCTTTTGTTAATTTGATTTCCCATGTCCAGTACATCAGTCAGTCTTGCCAGTGCTTGGTCTAGCTTTGGAGATAAAGGAAAAATGAGAGATGTACAGGACTTGAATGTCAGCCAGCAAGGGGAAATACAACTGCTTTTCAGAGAAAAAGAGATTAGGAAAACCCTTTATGGGATTTGGAAAAACCCTTCACAGGCCGTCATGCATTGCTTCAGAAGCAAATGGGACACAAATCCATTTTTGTCTTTTCCTTCGCAGGTCACTTTAAGGACACCTCCAAATACAGCCACAGCTTACCTCTTGGGTTTGGGGTTGGCTCTTGCCCCACTCTGAAGGCAGCTGTGCTTAGAGCTGAGAGGTAACAACTCCCACCGATGGCTCTCAGAACCTCTGACGTGGCTGCTCTGGCCATGCCAGACAGGATGTTCCAGGCTGTCCTTGGAGCAGCTGATGGGCATGATGCTCTCTGTGCCCTGGCAGTCTCTAGAAGGACTTGCAGGCAGGGCACAGAGACTCCTGCCCACCTCTTTTCCTCTGTCCTTGCCAAATGGGCTTGGAGCAAGATAATTATGTGGCAGGCTGGGAGGCATTTGTGCCTCTGCTGGGACTGTGATAAGTGCTCCACCTGGAAGCTGTTTGGGTGGATGCTAAGAGATGCTGCCTGTGATCGCCTGTTGGAATCTCTGTTGGGGAATATCGTGGTTTACAAGACGGGGGACCTATTGGTACAAAAACCTAGTGGTTCCTAAGCTCATGTTATCTCTTGTGAAAGTGTCATGGTGAAATTGTAGTTACTTGACAGAAGCATGATAACATCAAGTTGTCTATTTAGCCTTGATGTTTTCTTAAACACTTGCAATACGTCAGTATGCTCTAGAAATCGCATCAGTGGTGTAAAGTGCTGCATATACTGCAGTGTTCATGTGATACTTTGACAGAAGAGTTTTGTCTATGCCTTCAGGCACTCTGTGTGTGGCAGTTTATGGTATACCGTGTTTGTATATACATATACCCATCGCAGGCCAGCTGTCGGGTTAACAGTTTTTCTGCAGGATCCTAGTTTCGTTGCAGGAGCTGGGCAGATACTTAAACACAGCAACTGTACAAATACGTAGTGAAATTGGTTGTGCACAGCATGTACTGCATGTTTGTCCACTTGTTAGTGGGCAGCTGGGTTTGGGCTCAGTGACTGCCCAGATAGATCTGAAATCCTGCAGCATGCCTGGATTGTGCAGGAAGATGAGAGGCTCCTAACACCTCCTGCTTCTGTAGGTGCGAGGTGGTGTGGTGTAAGCAGCATTGGCTGTGACTGCACCCATGACCGCACTGTGGGCTGCTCCTTCTGTGCATGGGTACAACAGGCTGAGCTGCCAACTGAGTGCCTTTATCTTTTCAGGGTGGGCCTAAGTCATCGTTCCTCACTGCAGAGAAGAGGGCAAGGCTGAAAACAAACCCTGTGAAAGTACGTTTTGCAGAGGAAGTGCTGGTGAATGGACACACACAGGTCAGTGGGGCGTGGCTGCAGGCAGGCACTGCGAGCACTGCGTGCTGAGAAGAAATGGGTCCCATACTGGGCTGGGTCAACGTGGCCAGGACCCACAGAATGGCTGTACCTTCACTGTGCTTGTCTGAGTTGGATTTTCATCCAGGCATTTGGTCCCATCTTGTTTCCTGTGCTCCTTGGTGAAGCACTGGCATCTCGAGAAGGCTTTATCTTTCATTTTCTTATTAGGGCTAATGAAAAATACCTGCATGTACTACTTCTATTCTTTTGCCATCATGTAAACTTTATGCAAGCATTAGACAGCTGTGCCACTGCTACCAAGGATTGTACTACTCATCTCTTGAATTGCCATTCTCTCCATAGTAAACCTAGACTGAAGCTTGGGCATGGCCAATCCTAACCCTAAAGATAAGAGGTGAATCCTGCTGTCAGTGCTGGTTCTTTTTCTGCCAAAGTATCTGGGCTATCTCCTCCTGGCCTTCAGCAGTGCTTGGATGCCATTCTGTTCAGAGAGTTTGGTACTGGAGACTTGGCTTTGTAGATAAATTTGACATGTTCTCAAGCTAAGATGACAGCTTATTGTTTATCATATCTGTCGCATTAAGGAGTGTAGCAGATTAACTGTTACGAGTCCAGTTGGATTCAGGGTACTGTATTATCACGATCATGGATTCACCAATAACGTACCACGTCCTTACCCTAGTTGCGTTCAATGAGAACTATCATGGCTAGGAACAATGCAATTAAGTGCAATTTATTACAGCAGCAGGTACACAGGTTCTTTGGATTGCTGGCAATAGTTACTGTCTGCAAAAGCAAGCTAGCATGCATGAAATAGACAGGTTTGCAGCCTGGAAATTAATGCATTAAAAGGCAGAAAGGCTGTATAGAGTTTTCTAAGTTTCTGTGGAGACACCCAGTATCATCAAGTGTTCAAATCTCACCCAAAGATGTCCCAGTGGGGGGAAGAGAGGCTCAGCCCGTCAACTGATCCCAGGAGTCAGGAGATCCTTGGGATGGTATATTCCCTTGGGATGGTATCTTCCCCAATGATAGTATCTTCCCCGACATCCACTCTCTCTTAGGCCAATTTATATTATTTTCTATCTTTTAGGTGGAGCTTGAGTGACTCTAGTCAAGCATATCTTAGTTATAGTTGGTGAACAGTTTTCCTGTCTCTGTTTAAGGGAATGGGCCTTGAGAAATTCAGAGTGCGTGCTCAGTGAGGAGCGGTCGCACCGTGGAGGTGGGTAGCTTTTGGGATGGAGGTGTGTTTTGGTATTATAATGATATTATAATGAGCAAAAGTACACTGGAGTACAGCGTTTGTCAAAACATGACAGGTCGTTCGCTCAGGGTAGCAAGAAGTGTGGCTTGTTGGTCTCGATGTGCACAAGAACAATCGAGTCTCCACCTGGTCACAGAGCCTAGCCGTGGTGTCTCCACTCCACTCTATGCTCCGTGCCGTTACGTACAGCCAGCACACCTGGTTCCCCCAGCGTGATAGCATCTAAGGTTGGAAGCCTAGGGAATGCTTAGGTGATGCAGCTATGCTCTACCCTGAAAACCTCTTCAATGCTGTACATTTTCTGTAAAATGTGAATGTTAGCTTTATTTTCCTAGTTACTTAGGCAATTACACCACAATATCCTCACAGAGGGTGTCTGCAGGGCATTCACAACCAGCTCTGTGGTAGACCACCTGTAACCTGAGCTGGGATCAGCTGCTCTGATGTGAAACAAGATCATGGCTCACTGGAGAGATGCTGCAAATTAATTGCAGTGTTTCTAGGACTGATAACAAGTGAGCTGGGTAGATGTGTGTCTTAATGTGGCAGAAAAACACAAGCACTGAGAATACTTGTAGCTGATCCTAAAGTAGGAACAGCTCTTAAGCGTGTGGTTTTGTTTTTGTTTTTTGTATAACTTACTAAGTTCAATGTGGTTGGGATGAACTGGGGTGAATTGGGAGTCTTTAACTATGTTAGGTTTTCATTTTCCCTGTGGAATGAAGAATTTCATTATTCAAAATGCCCCTCATCCTTTCCCGTACTCATTAGTGCTGTTCAGTTGTTAAGATCTGACCAAATCATGCTTTTTTCCACTTTGCAGTGATGAAAGCTATCCCCTAGATTTTTTTTTAAACAAGCCTTTTCTAGCTATTAAAAACAAACAAACAAACAAACAACAACAAAAAAAAAACAACAGCCTTTTCTTCCTCTCTTCTAGGCTGTCTCTTGTCTCTCATCTCTGGTGGCAGTGAGCTGTCCCAACCCAGCTCAGGCAGAGCTTTCTATTTGGAAAACTTTTAATCACTTTCCTTTTCCCCCCCCTACATCAGAGCAGAGGTGCAGTCAGGAATGTCCTGGATGTCACCAGCCTAGAAGACAGGCACTGTGTGAATTCTCTGGTACTTGCACCTGGGCATGTCAGGACCACTTCTTCCCTGGCATGCTATCCAGAGCAGGAGAGCATTTATTACATCTTTCTGGAAAAGTAGTATTTGCATAGACAGCAGATACTAGATACTCTGATTGCATGTTTCAGAACTACCCTCTTTTTGAAGGAGTGCTATATTAAGGCAAGCAAAAATGTATCATGGCCCTGAAGAACTGCAGAGACTCCTGTTTCAGTAAATACACCACTCTTGTGATCTTAATGGAGCATTAATGCTGATGACTAAATTATCTCTGTGGCAATTGGAAGGAACCCAGAGGCTGCCTTTTGCAGCTGAAACCTGAAACTACAGTTTAGGAACATAAATTGTTGATGAGCCTCAGTGCTACCCAGCCTCCATTTTATGTTACGAGCGCAGTATGTATTTCCATACAGCTGAATGATATGCAGGAGTCAGGTCCCTCAGGATCATGAAGTCAGCATCAGTCAGTGTATTACTAGAACCTGTGGGCCTAGCTGTAATCTGGAGTAAATCAAGCTTGTACCAGACAAACATGAGGGGTACAGGCTAAAGCAACAGCTGAAGCTTTCAGAATGAATTCATAGTAGTCTATCAGAGCCTGCATGAAAGGAGAGAAATCCCATCTGGATATTCTGGTCAGTTAACTGGATCTGACCAGGGAAGTGATGATATTTAAATTGTATATGAGATTTCAAGTTCTGGCTGTACAAGGTGACATTCATATGAAAATACGTGGAGCTACTAGAAAAATAGTGGATTAGGTGTAAATCAGCATCACTTTTCTGAAATTGATGGAGGAAGCAAAGGCTGTTAAAGATGTGGTGTGTTCATGTTACTTAGCTTGAAAGAGTTAGAGCTTGTGCTCAGGAGCAGTGGCAACGTTTGCTCATTTTTCTCACTGGTGACTGTAGGTTGTTTGAACCCAACAAAACAGGTAGGGGAGAAACAAGGAACAAAATTTAGAAGCGTCTTTATATTCTTACCTGTGGTACTTACATGGCATATGGACTCACAATCAAAAGCAGCTAAGATTGTGAGATTTATAAGGTGTTGCACAGCAAATGAAACGTAGGAGAGAGCATCTTTGAAATACCATTTTCAACCTTGGGAGTGTCATGACAAGTAGATTAATCTGTTTTAAAATTGGAGGAATATGCTGGTTCAAGAACATGAGAATGATGCACTAAATGTCAAGTCCAGGGTTGGAGGAGTAAGCTTTCTCAGTACGGAACAAGAACAAGAGCAAAGCTAAAAACAAGAAGGAAGGTGCAAATGACCTCTACTAAGGGAAAAATGTGGAGGGTGCAACTCTAGACAGCCCCAGAAAGAGAGTATAATACGTTCCTAGTTCCTTCTCAGAGCATTCAAGGGAGGTGCTTTTTTTGGTAGCATGGAGGATTTAGATAGGTCTTGAGCTGAAGGCATGGCTGCTGCCAGTGGGAGAAAAGTGTCAGTGTGGGAGGTTAGTGCTGCCTGGTGCCCAGTAATGGGAAGATGTCTTCTAATAGACATTGCTCCTTCTCTGATAAGGTGGGAGGATAGCTCTCACCTTTCAATATCTGTCAGGTCTTCCTGTGCTATGTGGGAACCAGACAGTGGGCATATCTGGGCCATGTGCAACTGTTGAACTAGCTGGAGATTTATGGTAAAGGTATTTGTTAGGCTCTCCTTCCCTTGCTTTGTCCTAGGAACATGGTGCCATAAAAGACGGTTGTAAAAGTAGAGAAAGATTTTCATTTGATAGGCTTGAGGAGTGGAGCCATGTGAACCTCATGAAGTTCAGCAGTGCCAAGTGCAAGGTGCTGCACCTGAACTGGGGCAAACCCCAATCAGAACAGACTGGATGATGAATGCAGCTCTGTGGAGAAGTATACGGGGATATTAATGGATGAAAAATGATGTATAAGCTGGCAATGTGTGCCTGCAAAAAAACAGTCATATCCTAACCTGCTCTGGTGGTATTACTTGCCTGGGCAGCCAAACTCCACCATAACTCAAAAGAAAAGTGAGAAGAAAGTATACTGGGAAGAAAAAAGAAAAACAACTCACAGGCTGAGATAAGGATAATTTAATTAAATGGAAAAGGAAAAGGGAGAAAAACAAGCAAAGGCTGTGTGGAAGCAGAACAGAAAAGAAAATCCCTACTTGCCATCATTAAGTGATGTTCGGCCACAGACTTGTTGTTCAGCGTGGAGAAAGATCTGGAGAGACCTTATTGCAGCCTTTCAATACTTTCAATGGCAGTTTATAAGAAAGATAGAGGCTTTTTACCAAGGCCTACAGTAATAAGACAAGGGGGTAACAGTTTTAAACTAAAAGAAGATTGATTCAGATTAGACATAAGCAAAAAAAAATCTGCTGTGAGGGCAGTGAGGCACTGAAACGGGTTACCCAGAGACGTTGTGGAAGCCCCATCCCTGGAGATGTTCAAGGCCGGGTTGGATGGGGCTTTGAGCAACCTGATCTAGCAGAAGGTGCCCCACCCCGTGGCTGGGGGATTGGATCTAGGTGGTCTTTAAAGGTCTCTTTTAACCCAAGCCATAATGTGATTTATACCAGGATGTACTGTGTCAGGCAGAGCAGCCTGGTGCCCAGAGGCATAATGTCCGATGATTAATTAGTGTTGTTTCTTTTGTTCTGCAGGGGAATTCTCTTCTTTGTATGCCAAATGTTCTCAAGGTGTACTTGGAAAATGGGCAGACAAAAGCTTTCAGGTTTGAGACAAGCACTACTGTAAAGGTAACTTGGTTATCTGTCTTCATTCCCACCACCTCTGTTCAGTCCAGTTGCAACAGTGCATGTAGTGGAACTTGCAACCTCTTGGTCGCATTGGTTAGCTGGTGCCAATTGGATTGCCAACTGCTGCAGATCAAGCTGGATTTTCCTTGTCCTTCCTGAAGGGGAAGCATTACTTTTGTTTTTTGTTTTCTTCTCAGCAACTGGTTTTCACAGAACTTACAGGAGCTTGGCTAGGAGACCACTACAACTTTGTGAAGTGTGGTTGAAGTTGTGCAAGAAGACAGCTTGCTTGGAGGACTGACAGATGACCAGCTATCCACACAAACTTTGCTTTCCTAGGAAACCACATGACCAAATGCAGAGGAGAAGGTTGCTTAATATAGCACTGATGATGTGCATAGCTGAGAAGGAGAAAAAGTTCCCTGGCCTGGGATGTGGAGAGTGGAGTTCAGGTGTGGGTATTGTGTGAGCTCAGCAAGTGCACTTGTACCTTGTTATTTGAAGCCCATGTCCACGTTGCAGCCTCATTTCTGCATTGGTGAAAACATCTTCCCTGCAGGGACATGAAAACCAATGAAACCCTTGAGATGAAAAGCAGCACCACCTCCCTAGGATTAGTTGTGCTTGGAAGCATCACAGATGAGTTAACCATCTCTTCAAAATATGAGGCATCAAGTTCTAAAGCCATTAATCCAACACTTTCCATAATGGTCTTATTTAGACTAAGGCCTACAAACTGAGTTCTTCTGGCCTGACCTGCAGTGTTGCTCACTGTTTCTGTTGGAGTTAATGAACTTTGCTTGTTCATACTGATGGCAGGCCGTAATTTCTTTTAAGTGTTAAGTATTGTCCTGCAGCAGTGCAGTCACTGTGGAAAGATATGTGATGACCAGACTAGAGATAATTGGGCTGGAAGAATATTCGCGGCAAAGCAAGGAGAATTTATTTGTAATGCAATGAAGGCTTTCTTGAAAATGAACTTTATTGTCTACTTCATCCCAACTTCACAAAACTGTTGTGGTCTCTCATGCAGTGAAGTTCCTGCAAACCTTGTGAGAATCATTTGTTGGGCAAATAAAAAGAAAATAGTAAAATAAAGAGGCAGTGAGGGAGTGGGCAATGAGTTGAAAAAAAAAATTGAATGTCCATCTGCAAGGGATTTACTTCTAAAAGATGGATTAGCTCCTCATGTTTGACTTGAGTTCCTCACCTCTAACCTGGAGCAACCTTTTCTGTACTGGAGTTGAGTGAAACCCTCACAATAACACTCAAATGTGTAAAATACTTTCTGAAACAATTGTTTTCTAAAGTTCCTGTATTGTTTTAGAGATCCTTGCATAAAACTGATATGAGTCAAATATTTATGCTCATCCCATGAGAACTGAATGCATTGAAGGAGTTCTGTTTCAGTTTGTACTTAGTCAAGCCTTATTAAATATTTTCTGTTTTCCAAAACCAAACCCATTTATTTCCATGACACTTAGTATTCCAACAGAACTCTTCATATGACCGAAACATTACATCAAATTTGGTAAGATTTTCACTAATGATTATGGTTTCAAATTCTTGGGGTTTGGTGGAGAAAAATGTTTTTCACCAGTTCTTTTCACTTTCTTCAAAAGGTGTTGTAGAGTTCTAGAAAGCTAGCACGGTTAACAGCAGACATTTGAATTGAAGGTGACAGAGTGTTCAAAACCACCAAACTTAAAAACCATAATGCAAAAACTTTGGACACGAAGCAGCCCAGGCTATGCAACTCTAGGAAATTATTTTGATGCCTACACCTTGAAGATTTGCATCTTATTGCACTCATAACACAGCAAGCAGCAGTTTCCCTCCCTTGACCTCCTGACCTACTAAAAGTAATGTGTTTTCCTCCCTTCATCTGCTATTCCCATGCTTCCACTGCAGTTCCTTTGGCTCCCTTCATTGCCCACTGGATAGCATCAGTAGACGTGGGTGGCTCTGAACACTGTCCTGCCTGGCTGATGTACACTTTTGTTGCTTGGCTGTCCTGCTAGGATAGCACAGCAGGTAACTACCAACTTACAGGCAGGCTTTCTCTAACCTTAAGACGTCTGTGGTCTGTCTAGATCCATTGTGTTCAGAAGTTGGCAGTGAAGAAAGCAAGGCACTGGTTTCCTGTGAAACAGCACTAAAAAATCTGCTGCTGTGTTGCTGCAGCAAGCTTGTTCTTGGCTGCAGAGACTCTTGGGTTTGGCCGCTGCCCTTTCATTGCTGTCCCATGCAGCTTCCAGAGGCGAACTGGAATTGTCTACACTCAGTGTGCTAATATTGATCAACAACTGTATTTAAATATTTGACCATCCATGTGCCTTCCCTTCCCAGGATATTGTTCTCACCTTGAAGGAGAAGCTCTCTATCCGGAGCATTGCACACTTCGCCCTCACCCTGGAGGAGCAGTACAATGCAGCAAAGGTCCACTTGCTGCATGAGGAGGAGCTCATTGAGCAGGTGTGGAGAACCCCTTGTGTGGCCCCACAGCCATGCTGGGGGGCACTGACACCAGCGAGCTGTAGCCAGTAAGGTGTGGAGAAGGCCCAGATCTGCAGGTGTCACAAGAGAGAATGGGCTTGGCCCCATCTCCACAGATGCTTCCCTCTTCTCTCTCTGCTTTTTGCATGTGTTACCACTGCATTAGCCAGAGCCCCCTGAGAAACAGAGCTTTCAGAAGTGCCTCACTCCCTTTAGAGAACTTGCAGAGCAATACCCACAGGTTGATAATGCTTGGATTATGTAGAGCAATCAGGGGATGAGTATACTTTGTGCCACCTATCAGACAGGCCCATCAACACAGAGGATCAGTTGAAATTGTCTTAAAATAGCTGTGTATTGAGCCATTTGCAGTTTCCTTGATATTCAAAGAGAGTTGACCCAGCCAAACACCACCTTTGATCAAGTTCCTAATAAAGAAACAAATATGAGGTTAGCTCTGTTAGTAATTCTGCTGTTCTGTTAGTAATTCTGAGCTAATCTAATTTGGGAGAATGAGCCTTCTTGTGAGTCAGCAGTATGAACACGACACTTTGCTGATTGGTGGTCCACTGTAATGCAGAGAGCTTTGGCAGCTGATGCCTTGAGCACGTGTCTGAGAATTTCTGTGTATATTTTATTGATTACCTTGTACTGGATTTGCCCAGAATTAAATATGCTAATATACAACCCAAGGATCTTACATTGTAGTGAAACTATGATGATGATCCAAGTGTCTGCTTTGGGCTGCTGTATCTTAAGACTAAACTTAAAAGCAGAGAAACCTGCCCCTTTGCAATTTTCATATGGCCTTGAAACCTCTGTCATGCTTATGCTACAAATATGAGATCAGTAGATACTAATGAAGTTCTATCAAATGCTTCTTGGGATCTACCACAGGAAGAAGCAAAAACCAGAAAAAGAATCTAAGATAGAAATACAGAAGCATCTCCCTGGGTTTGCTAAGGACAGTGGCTGATCTGCAGCCATCCCACTTGCCAGTGCTTTGAATAATTTCTGTGAGTTCATAGGAGCCAGGTGCTCAGTATGCATGTATGGAGGGACTGCACCAGTTGTTCTGGCATGATGCTGTTTGTCCATTGCAGGTGGTCCAAAAAAGAGAATCCCATGACTACCGGTGCCTCTTCAGAATTTGCTTTGTCCCAAAGGATCCCTTGGACCTCCTGCAGGAAGACCCAGTTGCCTTTGAATATCTCTACCTGCAGGTGAAATTGAGGCATTTCATAATTCTGGATCTTTTCCCATCCAGTTCTCATTTCTGCTTTACACTGAAGCATGCTTTAAGCCGGTTCAGTTACATGAATATGAAATGCAGAGCATATAAGAATAAAGCATTTGTACTGAACTTGGATTAAATTCCTAAATCAGTTTGTGAGCTTGGCTTTTTAACAGAATGGTAACGAAATGAGCTGGGTGACTATTTCACCCACAGTAGTCGTATAAGAGGTCTTATCCTGACTTTTTTTGAGCTTTGTGATAGTGACATGATGCTAACGGAGCTCTATTTCTTCCAGAGCTGCAGCGATGTGCTTCAGGAAAGGTTTGCTGTGGAAATGAAATGCAGTGTGGCATTACGTCTGGCTGCTCTACACATACAAGAGAGAATCTATGCTTGTGCTCACCCACAGAAAGTATCCTTGAAATACATTGAGTAAGTTCCAAAATGTCTGTGTTATGTTGTAAGTAAGCTTGGAAAAAATAGTGTTGTCAGCTCTATGTTTGCCTAGTGTTTAGTTCCAGTTAAGAGACAGTCTCTGACCCAAAGAGACTACAGTCTGTTCATTTTGCCTCGTGTTTTAATGCAAGGTAGTTGCCTGAGCCTCCCTGTCTTTAATCTGCTGAGTTGCCTAAATAGTATGGGTATTATAACATCTGAGCATTTCCCTAAGCAGACAGAGATTCTGATTCTGGTTCAGGAGGGACATCAAATTGCAAATCTCCTGCCTATTGTGCTTACTAAGGCTGCTTCTGCTAGTATACTGAAATATGCAAGCTGTGATGTGGAAAGAGAATAATCACCAACTTTTCAGAGTCAGTACTTTACTTCCATTCACCCACCAGAACTTTCACTAAAATACCTAATTTCAGTCCTTATGTGAAATAATAAGATCTGGAAAACAATACAGAAAAAGCTTTTACAAGCAGCAGGTGTGCTATGCTGTTAGATCACACTTTCCCTAAAGACCAGCCCTGCTTTAAGAAATTGTCATGGGTCAATCATTAAGTAACTGGCATTTGTACTGTAACTGCACCACAGAGCCAAACCAACCCTATACAGTGCCACCGGTTCCCTGTGTACAGCCAGACATACTCAACCCCATGCTGTTAGTGGAGAGTGAGAAGGAAGTACAGACAAGTACACCGTTCTTAGTTCGTGGATATTTAATACTTCAGTTGAGTACACTTTTCAGAAAAACAGATGTGCCATGTTTTTGGGTCTAGGGAACCAGAGATATTGAAATGTAGTAATCTTGTAACTGAAGTAAAGTGAATGTGAAGACAGAGTTTTCATCCTGCATGTAGCAAAGACATTTAGATATCGAGCTTAGTGATACGGTTTAGTGGAGGACTTGTTAGTGCTACATCAGAGGTTGGACTCAGTGATCTTTGAGGTCTCTTCCAACCTGGATGATTCTGTGACAGACAAGACCAACATGCTGACTGAGCTTTTAGATTGCCTCCTGCCTAACAGTGGAAAAACAGGTGTTTTGCATGATACCACACGTTCCTCCAACCCCATCAGCTGGCTGCTGTTCAGCATGTTCCCTTGTTGCTGTGGGACAGCACAGTTGGGACCTCTTTTGTTCCCCTTCCTTTCTGTCTGGCAGGAGAGACTGGGGAATTGAAAACTTCATTTCACCAACTTTGCTTCGGAACATGAGAGGGAAGGATATCAAGAAAGCCATCAGCTACCATATGAAGCGGAACCAGATCCTGCTGGACCCTCGGCAGAAGGTAGTATGCGTGGCCTGGGTTTGAGGTGCCTCCTGGAATGCTGGCAGCATTTCTCAATGCCAAAGAGGGCATGTCTTTCCTGTGTGGGTCTCTTCTCTGTGTGACTGCCTGGTTTTTTTTGTTTGTCTTGGTTTTGGTTTTGTTTTTTTGTTGTTGTTGTTTTGTTTTTGTTTTGTTTTGTTTGTTTTTTCCCTCATATTTTAATTTTGTAATCTCTGCAGCATATGCGCCTTAATTTCCCCATGTAGTGTGTTGTGATGGAGTCTGCTTGTGCAGTTGTCAGATGGTAATTGCGGTAATATAGTATGGTCCTATTCAGATCTATTGCATATGGAAAGCAAGCTATTTGTGTTGGTCAAATACTGTGTCCTGTATGAAAAGAATGTCTTCTAGCCAATAGGCTACCTGACAAATCTTATTCTCTGTGATGTTTCTAAACGATGTTTCTTCTCTTGAAAAATGAAGCATATGCTCGCAGCAGTCCAAGTGCGTCTAAACTACCTACAAATCCTGAGTGACCTGAAGATGTACAATGGGAAGATCTTTAATGCCACCCTGATGGTACGAGTGCTTCTCAGCAATGTAATTGGGGTTTGATATGCTGTCTCAATGCCTCCTCTGTGCATCTTCCATGCAGTGTTCTTGGACAATAACTGGAAATCCAGGACATAAGGAGTAGTTTTATCCCCCTTTTTCCACCAGCGAACAAGATCAGGTCTAAACCAAAGCAAACCCTATCTAAAGCAAGAATATTTAAATATTGTTCTACACTGATGATATAACACTAGCAGCTGAGCCTTGTTCCATGTCTGTGCTTTAATGCTTGTAGAAAATGTAACATTGGCTCTGCTGATGCTGTTTCAATGAGCTCCAGTATAATACCACTCTTTGCTGCCCTGGGACATCATGGTAAATATTGGTCAGGGTGTCTGCAAGGGTAACTCAGCATAGCCCCACTGAAGTCAGTAACATATCAGTTACCCAATAATTATGCATAGTTTCCTAATTGAAGTTTGTGACTGCCCCTTCAGAGGAACTCTGTCCAGGTTTTGAATGTCAAAAGGCATTAAAAGATTAAGATCTGAGCATGTTTCAAAAAAAAACAGTTATGAAAATATTTTGGCCAAACTTAAACCTTTCTGTAAAAAAAGAACACTGTTCAGGCAAGAGGTTTCTTGGCTAGTTGCCTCTCCCCGTGTGGATCTTTAATGAATGGTGGAACACAAGCAGTTTTGAGCATGCTGAGCAATATACGTGGGCCTGCACCAGAGGAGGACCTTTCTGAATGGTTTGCAGTAATGTCTAGGTTTACACTTATAAGCAAATAGAAATATTTCTGCCAAACTATATGGGCATTACGTTAACACGTTTTTTTTAAGTGTCTGATCCTAACAGAAAGTCTTGATATTGCTTCCAAAACCAAAAATGCCTTCTGGCCAGCTCCAGTAAGTCTTACTAGGTCCATCTGGCACAGCCAGCCAGGTGACACTTCTGATAGCAAGCTGCTGCTGACCACCTCTTTGGATCTGCTAAATGGCTGGTGCACCTCTGGGGCCACCTGCCTTGGGGACACAGGGAAGCTGGCGGTCCCCAAGTCAGAGAAGAGAACGGCCAGGAGCAGGTGACCTGATGGCCTGTAAGTAACAAGGGGCTCCCTTTGCAGCTGGCTAGAGCCCAGTTGTAAAGGGAGTCCGATGTTAAAAGATACCACAAAAGAATGGGTGGCTGAGGAGTCCCTGCCCAGCACAGGCAAATGGGTTCCTGCTTAGATTTCAGCTAAAGATTCAACTTCTCTCCCTACAGCTACAGGACAGAGAATCATACGTTGCATTGCTGGTGGGTGCCAAGTATGGGGTGAGCCAGATTATCAATAGCAAGCTAAACATCATAACGAGTCTGGCAGAGTTCGCAAACATCAGCAGGGTGGAGCTTACTGAGGAGTCTGAGAAAGTGAGCATGGTAAAAATCTACCTACAGGATCTGAAGGTAAGTGGTACTCTTGTGGTAGCCAGCATGTGGCTGTGTCAGGAACAGAGAAAAAGGGGGGAGTCATGCACACGGTCTTTTTTTTTTTTTTTTAATTAAATCTGACATTAAGCTGATGGTATCATTAGTACAAAAGGCTTAGAATAGACTCAGAAGGGAGAGCTTACAGGAAGAATACCAAATGACTGAAGAAAATATATTATTCTTGCTGTGCTTTATCAGCGAGACCTATCAAAGAAAACCCAACAAAAACTATTTCTCTTTCTCTGTGTTTCATACAGAAACAGAGTGCTGTACAATTATGGCCATATGGGGGAGAGGAAATGTCTTTTCAGTGTGCCGCATGTTCCTGCAAATTGTGGTACAGGTGATGTTTGCCTGTTCTAACATTGGTGCTGTTTTCTGTTCCCCTACTGAAAAAAAAAAAAAAAAAAAAAAAAAAAGATGCTGACTCTGCTGCTGGAATCAAACAGTGCAAAAGATCTTGTTTGCCTCATCATTGGCTACTACAGACTGTTCGTGGATGCGAATGCCTCCATATTTACTTGGGGAGAGAAAAGACAGCAACTGCACCGTGTCTCAGCTGAAGAAGGTTAATTTGCCAAAGAATGGGGAGAAAGTGGGTGGATCATCCAGCAGTATTGGTGTTATTCCCTCTTGAGAACAGTGTCATGCTAGGACAGTAGCCTGGGAATGAACAGTGACATCTACAAAATTTTGAGACTATCAGCCTTGGTGTCACTGCCATTTTTCCTTGAATCCCAGACATGTTGGGCAGGGGGAGAGAAGTAGTAATTATCATCTTTTTCCAAGAAGTGGAGGCTATTTCTGTCATTGAAATGGCAAACCTGTTACTGAGCGCTTGTGCTCTTTTACCAGCCTCCAGAACAATTTACCCTCTGGCCAGCATTTGCCGGCCAGGAAAAGGAGAGTCTGTTTGCCATGCTGTCCTGTCTCATGTAAGGATAACTCCAGTGTAATAGGATTTGCAGTCAGAGGCTTTAGGCAACGTGTTGCTTGGCTGCTTTTCTGCAGCTCCCTTTGGTTACTGTTCTGCAGTAAAACCAGACAAAGCAGGCAGGAAGGACCAAGCCTCCACTTCCAGGTTATGACCCTGCAGGTCAGATTGCATCTGTACGTTGTTTACTGATGAGGAACTGAAGGCAGAGTTCTCTGGGCTTTGAATGCCTACTGTGTGACCAAGTTTCTAAACCCTTTTCTGGCTGTTCTTCTTTGCCACTGCAAAGGACAGGCTGATGGATGTGTTTAAATCGCAGGATACGAATCTCGAACGTGCAGTGATTCTGAAGACTCCTGGGAACTGGATTCCTCCTCAGAGCATTGCTTGGGCATGCCTGCAGCATACAGCAGCACCCCTCCTGCGTGCGAGAAGGAGCTGGGAGGGCTTCACAGCCAAGAGACGGACAGCACAAAGCCCCAAGCTGGAGGAAGTGACCAACACGATGTGGGTGGCAACACAACAGACAGTACATCTGAGGCTTCAGATTCAGCCAACACAGAGAGCCGAGGGTTTAAGACAAGTGGTTCAAGTGACTCAATGGATGCACTGGAGGAAGATGAGTTGGAAGCTTGCTCTTCCTCCAGGCCAGAGTTCTTCCACTTCTACACACCAACTGTGCACGAAATGAACAACTCAGATGAGAGTTTCTTCCCCATTTGTGCTGCAGAAGGCTCCAGCAGGGCAGAAGCCGGGGACTTCTTCTGTTTCTTGCAGGTACCAGAAGCAGAGGAGCATGGATATGAGCACAGCCCCTGGGAAGACAGAGGAGTGGACATAGGTGTGTCTGTGCTAGGGGACAAGCTACCAGAGAGAAATGCCATGGGCTATTACAGCCTGTGTTGCAGTGTATCCCCTGCAGGCAGTGTAGAGAAGAACAACATCAGTCACAGCACTGGAAGAAGGCCTTGGAAAGATGTGTCTGCCCAGAAAGAGGCACACTGTGGAGCACAGCAGGTAGCAGAAGCAAGTGATCTCATTTTGGAGCCACCCCCAGGCTTTGGTGACACCAGCTCTGAGGAAGAGTTCTACGATGCTGCAGACAGCCTCAGCCCCATAGACACCCTGGCAGGTAAACCTATACCCACCCACTGCAGGTTACCTCCTGTCCTCACCTTCCTTCCTTCTCCTGAGCAAGGGTGATGCCTGTTTGCTATGCCAGTCTTCTGGGAAAGAGCATCCTTCAGCTGTTCATAGTTTTCCCAAGATTGTTGAAAGACCATTGAACACCCTTTCTCTGCAAGCCACTCTTCATCAAGAATACTTTACAAAGCTAACAGTGAACGTACATATAGAGGTCAGAACAGCAGCTTGGCAGGGAGATTTGTCATCACATCTAAGCACTCAATCTGAAAAAAAGTCTATTTTCAAATGAGTTTTGTATTCTGGGAAGTCTCCAGGTTTCTGGAGGAATTCCAGAATACCAAAGTATGGCTCTGTCGGATCTTGAAGCCAGCATGCTGCAGAAGTAAGTTCTGTGCATCCTTCTGTATAGGCTGAGTCTTTGGTGATGGAAAAGGTAATGAGTTCCAGAAACAATGCAGGAAAGATGTATGCCCTTGCACTAGCAGACACCCTGATGACAGATATTGTGTTAAGCACTACCTTCACTCTGCTATTCTCCTTCAAGTTTTGGGAAAGCTGGAAGCTGTAAAACAGCATAGTGCTCCATGCACCCCTGAGATCAAAACAAATTTAGGTGTTAGAGGCATGCTATGTAAATGGGGCAGGTAGACTTACGGCTGAGCAACAGCTCTCTGTAACTGTATTTTCTCAGAAAGGAGAGGATTCCTCTTTTCTGAATTAACCAGCTCTGCTAGCACTAACTGAAGAATTCATTTCATGTAGTTAAAACAGTGTTGGCTTTTGAGTTCATGCATGGTGACAATACAATGTTCAGGCACAAAACTGTCATCGAAGTGTGTTTTTGTGATCTAAATATCCGGACTGGAAATTTCTGATGCTTCTCTTCAGTGTTAATAAATCTGCTCCTGTAGGTAATACTCTAGCATGTTGCTTATATCACCAAATACAACTTGAGAATTACAGCTGTACCTGCAATCAGATCAAGTGACTTCAGTAAGCGAGGGGAGAGACTATCCAGCTCGTTTCATAACTAATCCTCTACTTCAGTTTTTGTAGCCATAGGCCCAAATATTTTTTTCTTGATGTAGTTCAGTCCAAGTTGGTGCATGACAATAAGAGAGCTTTTCCTCTGGCTCTTAGGAAGCAGGCTCTGGTGCCAAACCCTTATATCTGCAACGGCAGGACTTGAGTTAAAAGCTTTTTGGCCCACTAAGTAGGAGTATCTGTATCCTGCTGCCTGGGGCCATTTTCTGACTTGCATCTTCTTTCCTTGCCAGCAGGCTACAAGATGATGTCCCAGGAAGGTATAGACAACTCCTGCATCCTAAAGAAACCAAGGTGTTACAGCTTGGGGGAAAACGTAATGACAAGGCAGACAGCAAGAGAGAAGTATGGAAAGGAGAAGCAGCTGACATATGCCAAGAGCCTGAGGAAGAGGAGATCTTTTATGAAAACCAGTTACACCTCACAGGTCACTTTCCCACTGGCTTTACCAGACTCTCTGCAGAGCTACTGCACTTCGTCACCCACACCACCACTTGCTCAGCCCCCAGATCCACCCTCCCCAGAGAACTTCAAGAAGGATGCAGAATCAGGACTTCCTGCTGCCACCCAGGCCCAGAGAGACAGTGCTAGCACAAACCCATCCTCTGACATGATGGAAATGGAGCCTGACACCATGGAAACAAAGTCAGTGACTGACTTGGTGGTTTCTTCCATTTCAGCTGTTCGCCTGCAGGGTGACCACAGGGAGGAGAGTGCAGACATTGCCATACCTGTGGATGACCTTTGTCCAGCACGTGCAGTGTACCCACCTTCCTTGTTCCTGGAGGAACCCATGTACCTTCACAGGGAACAAAGCAGAGCTGTCCAGGGAAGTCCCACAATGAAGGTAGATACTGGGAGGCCAAGTGATGAGAGTTGTGTGAGCATCGGAGACTGGCTGGCCCAAGCAGAACTGGGAGAGGAGGGTGAGATGATGGAAGCCAAGCATGAGGCTGGCAATGTCCCCCTGCTCCAGGTCCAAGAGGTGACTTGCCCTGCTAATGAATGTACTTGGCCATCTTCATGCCGTGGTGCCAGCATGGCCATTCTGCATGGGGTGACACAAGACCAGGATCTGCTTCCTACTGCTGAGAGGCAAGCTGCATGTGAGGAGCCTGTCCTGGCTCCCTGTGAGGAAGGAAAAGCTAACCTTGACAGCTGTGCTGACGATAAGAGTGACCATGCCTCATCACAGGCAGAAAACAGACAAGAAATAAACAAGGAGGCCTTACAGAAAGTGCACAGTAAAAATCACATGGGCTTTCCAGATGCAACCCAGCTGTTAACAGATTGCAGCAGCACATCAGGGGTTATAACTCGCCTCTCCTGGCTCTCATTTGGTGCAAGATCAGACCTAACATCACCCAGCCCATCTCAGAAAAGGATAGATGCCCCAGTAGAGCTTTTGGACTCTCAGAGGATCAGTAGATGCCTAGAGGTTGATGCTGTCAGAAAGGAGATGCAGACATCCTCAGCTACACTACCCTTTGAGAAAGAGGTGAAAAGCAGACACGGGCTGGATGAAGGTGAGTCCAGAAAAGATGCAGAAAATGTTGCTCACGAACAGACTTGGTGTGTTCAGACTTCTCCCAGAGAACAGGTTACAGAAGTGGAGAAAGACTCTCCCCTGTCTCCTTCTCAAGGGCTTTCCATCTCCTCAGGCCCAATTCCCTTGGGTTCATTGGAAAAAAGAGCAGGAGACCACAGGACTTCAAATTACTCCTTCCTCTGCTTTAACCATAAAAAGAATGAGCAGGCACTTTCTGGACCCATCATGACCAGATTTTGGGGATTTTCCATGATGAAGACCTCTCCACCACAATTTGGAATGGACAAGTGCAGCTGTCAGCTATCCTATGTCAGCTGTTTCCACAGGCCTGATGAAGAAGGAGAGCAAGAACCCACCATTCCTGTATGCAGCTTGTTTCTGCAGCCCCTCACTACCCCACCATCCACCAACGACAGTCTTCCTGGGCCCTCTGTGGACAGTTACCCTTTGACCATTGCTAGGGACAAGGCCGTGTGGGACCCTCATGTCCAAGCCCTCAGCCAGCTGAATGACCAAGCACAGATGAGCCCTGCAGACTTCTCCTGCTTCCTAGCCTACACTACAGAGCTCCAGGAGGTTGTGGGAAACCTCTCGGGGAACCAAGCAACCCACCTGCAAGACCAATGTGCTGAGCAGGGTGCTGAGAGCAAGGGTGCCCTTGGTTTAGCCTCCCAGGACCTGCTGTCCAGTTGCAAGGAGCTTCTGAAAATAGAGCGGCCACTTGAAGAGCTGCAGGATGCTTTGAGGGTGACATTTGGGCACCTTGTTCAGCTGGCAGTGGCCTGCTTCCAGGTGACACACTGCCGGCTGTGCAGGCAGAGGCAGCAGGAGCTCAGGGCTGCGCTTGTGGATGTGGTAGGTACCTATCACCAGTTTGTGCAGGCTGTTCACCAGCAGCTTCACAGGCAAGGCTGCCCAGACCTGGGCACCAAGCTCCTCACTCGCCAGCACACAGCCCTTACTGCTGCCATGTTTTGCCTCCTGCAGCAGTTCAAGGCACCCCCGTTGTTTTGACAGGCCGTTTGGTGGCAGATGGATGTAGTGAGTGGAGAGGAGCTCAGACCTGTTCCCTCCAAGCATTAGCAGGCTCTTCTGCCTAGAATGTTTAGACCCCTCAGCTCAGCAAATAGTCATGGAAGGGCATGTCCATGCACATTGGCAACTGCCCAGTTCAAGGGTGGCCATGGGGAAGGGCGTGCCCCGCTCTAGCCAGGCTTTGTGTCATTCTGTGTACACAAGCGCTGTGTAATACGCAAACCCATAGAGCACTTCAGTAACTTAAGTATCTAGCCTGGGGTTCGTCCCTCACCTCCTGAATGCTTTGCAGATGGCCAGTCTTAGGGTGGTGTCCTGGCCTTCTTCGGTCACCTGTGGAGAGCATCTTTTGTCTGCCTTTCCTCAGTCCTTACAAACACACCAGGCAGCGAGATGACCAAGCAGGCTCTGAAGCTGAGTGAGATCAAAGCCCACCCTGTTCTGACAAAGAAAGCCAGGCTGCTTAGTCCAGCCTCTGTGGCTGAGCTTGTGATTGAAAACACTTCAGGGGAAAAAAGGTATATATGCCATTTAACTGCTTTTGCAAAGGTTGTAGAGAAGGTTTTCCCAGGCTTGGGATACACCATATTCTCTCCTTCTGATTGGTTTCTGCATGTCAGCGATATCTTCTGTTTTCATTTGCTGATGCTAAAGAAAGTCCCTAATCAGCATCCTCTTCCCTTTGCCCCCCTCGCCATGATACAACGGCTATTTAAGAATCCCTGTCTTCCAAAAAAGGGAGTCCTAAGACTGAAATACCAACTTGTCAGCCACTGAGATGAATCATGATGTTGGCCTCCCCTGGAGAAGGCAAGCCCCTTTTCCCAACTTTGTCAATAGCTCGTCTTACATTGTATGCTAGGTACCCCTAGCTATGTATGAGCTGTTAGTATGTAAATATTTTCTAAGTTTCTATGTTGTCTAGTCAATCAGTGTGCCTTCCAGTGCTAGAGGCACATCCTCAGCTCTCCAGTGATAAAGAAGGCAGCAAAAGGTCGCTGAGTGCTGTATTCTGACCTAGGAATTTGTTTGCAGGGATGGTGCTGCCAACAGTCCCTGCAGATGAGTGTGCTCAGAGTGGAGGGGTCTACCTAAGGCAGCAAAGGGAAGCAGGCAGACCCCCCAGCTGCCTTGTTCCATGCAAGGTCACCCACATCTCCTCGTGTGCCCAGGCAGTGGGTCGTCAGGACTGTCCCATGATTCTGGAGTAAAGGACAAGTCATTGCAGGTGAACCCTGGTGTAGGAGATAGAGGCAGCTGAAGGTGCTGGTGGGTGGGTGCTACGTGGATGCTCTAGCAGCCCTAAGGGACCTCCCAAACCATGGAGATGCTGAAAAACACCTATAGGAATCTGGCAGCCGTTAGCAGCCCTACATTGACTCCACTGCAGGTGCTGCCTGTCACTGTGCACCTACAGGCAGCACACTAGGCAAGCTACCTGAGGGCCATCTGCTTTCCTGGCTGCAGAGGCTAAAGTGCCTTCAGCCACTGGGGAAGACAGCTGAATATTCACTGAAGCAGGATTTTGTGACAGTTATCGTTGGCAGGTCGTTTTAGTTAGTGTGTGTGCTGCTGCCTCATCTCAGGGGATGAATTTGCAAGTGAAAATCTCTTATACTTAAGCCAAAGTGCAGACTTGCTGTTTTAGCAGGGTGCAGTGACACCTAACTATGCACAAGCAACTGAACATAGAATCACTGCATCATAGAATATCTTGAGTTGGAAGGGACCCATAAGGGTCAAGTCCAACTCCTGGCACTGCACAGGTTTACCCAATGGCTTAGACCGTGTGACTAAGTGCACAGTACAATCTCTTCTTAAATTCAGACAGGCTTGGTGCAGTGACTGCTTCACTGAGGAGCCTGTTCCAGTGCGTGACCACACTGGGTGAAGAACCTCTTCCTGATGTCCAGTCTAAACATCCCCTGCCTCAGCTTAACACTGTTCCTGTGGGTCTTATCACTGGTGATTATGGAGAATAGGTCACCTGCCCCTCCACTCCCCCAGTGAGGAAGTTGTTTACCATTGATGACATCTCCCCTCAGCCTCCTCTTCTCCAGGCTGAACAGGCCCATTGACCTCAGCTGCTCCTTCCATGTTTTTCCCTCTAGGCTCTTCACCATCTTCATCGCCCTTTTTCTTTATATATATATATATATATATACATACATATACTTAAATTTGAATACACTGTATGTATCGGTCACAGGTCTAATCACATAATTTCACTTCTCCCAATCCTAAATTTGCACTGGAACAGCTTCCCAATCAGCTATGAATTTGTATAGCAGAGCACTTGATGTAATTGACTAGCACGTATGCCAACAACAGTTATTTTCCAGTAAAGCGATCTACAAGTGAGAAACAAAACCAAAGGGTCAGGTTTCAGGTAAAGGTTGGACATTCTGAACTTTGGACAAAGTGACAGGTATCTTTGATTCTCCTAGTGCTGGCATTTCTGTGACTGGGGTTGCATGAGCTTTTACATCTGCTATTCTCTCTTTAAATCTTTGCTGGAGGTATTTTTCTTCTTTGGAGTAACTTTTAGCAAAAGCAGACATCAACAGACATGCTGACATGGCAGTCCCCCCAGTGCAAAACAAGACTGCTCCCACCAGCTTGCATGTATCACGGGACCCATTAAACTGAGTGGCACAAGTATCCACCACAACAAAATCATCTTTCCCAAGAGCTTCGATTTTTGGTGGCACAAGAAAACCCACTACAAGAACCGTTAAACCTATCAGCATAAAAGCCATCCTAGAGATGAGTCTGACCTTCCAGAACGTAGAGCTCCACCTACTAGGTGATCTCTGGATCTGAAAATCATCCTCATACTCCCATATTGAAGCTATGCAGTCCTCATAAAACTGATGCAGGAAGGACTGAACTCCATAGCGTTGGTAACCTCCCTCAGTGCTGCCCTGCGTGTGCTTGGTCCCACAGATGTCAGCATTGGAGCTCATCCTTCCTACCTGTTCACCCACCACGGCAGCACTAGCTGCAGCTCACCCGGCCCGGCCCTGTCGCCATCCCACGCCAACTGATGAGCAGTGCAATGTGACTACAAACAAGAGCCCAGGGGATACAATAAAGCAACAGGCATCTGCAAAGACAGATTCAGCCTATATGGGGATCAACTACTGTCCATCAACAGCTTCAGTCATTGACAGTGGGTGTTCTTGTTTGTTTTTAAAGCAACAGTGACTTTGGTAACTTTATCATGTGTGCATCAGAAATGCTCTCTGCTCAGGACAAAATGTGTCATGGTTCTCAACAGAGCACAGTCAAATCCCAGGTAGCTTTTCAAGAGGAACATCAGAGTTAGTGAACTTCACACATTAGTGCAGGATGACGGATAATGATAATGCAGCAGTAGCTGTGAGGATGCAATGGAACTTTAAACATTTTATTTTAGATTGTGAGCAGCATGCACAGAATTAACTACAGGCTTCAGCAGCACACCAAGTCTTCAATACAAGAGGCATGAAGAAAATAGCACGTGGTGTACCTGTGAACTTTGTTCACTGCAGAATCTCTTCCCATCCTGTGTTCCCCCATTAGAACAGCACTGTCCTTTTCCTTGGGAAGGACTTTTATTCAACAATGTGCTCTGCAGTTCTTCCTATTTAATCAAGGTGAAAGAAACACCATTAAGCGCTCCTCCCTGCCTTAGAACAGATGCAGGCTTAAAAGTCACAGATTCTCTATTTTCATTCACAGATGCTTGTTGAACTGAATTCCTGTCAGTCCTTCGTTGATGCCAAGGCTCAACTGGCTTTTGTTTTTCATTTCAGGATGAAAAGTCATTTCCAGCATTGTACTGCTGAGGCAGAATGTGTCACTCTTGACAAGGTCTGTATGCAAATAAATTTAAGCGGAGCTGTTTTTTTCTAGACACGTTCACGCTGGTGCCTCTGCTTGAAATCTGCTGCTCCTCCCTGCAGAACTCCTTAACATCAGAAAATAAATGTTTTCTTGTGCATTGTCATGCTGAGGTATCTCCACTTACTTCTCTGCATCTGGAAGCACATAGCCTTTTCCAGAAGAAACTCCAGCTTTCAAGGCATCTGGCCAACTTCGGGTCTTGTAGTAAGTTGACAAGACATCAAAGACTGTTAGGAACAGAGAGATGTACCATGTTCTGATAATGTTTTCATGGCAAGCCATACTACATGTTCCACTGGCTGCAAAACATCAGGAACTGAGAACAGATGATGCCCGAGGAGGTCAGCGTAGGGCTTGTGCTCCTTTCCACTTCAAATCTTATGAGCAAGTGTGTAAGGTAGCGTATCTGAGAGCAAGTGACATACCTATTTTGATGATGGTGGGGAAGCTCTGACTAGGAAAAGCATAGGCTTTGTCAACCAAAGCAACTTGCCTTAATTCAGGCTGACACAGGCCTGTCCTCCCTTGCCTAGGACCTTGAGTGACTTCTAGCAAGGGCAGCCTCCTCACACTGAGTTGTGCAAAGCTGGTTATGCAGTCCTGCTCCCTGAGAATGGGCTGATACATTAAAGTGTGAGATCTCTACAACTGAAACACTAGGGACAAGGCCTAGCAAAAGAAAAGTTTGCTACCAGTTTCCCCCACCACTCAGTACTATGCCTCCATTTTGAATGCTCTTTCAGAGCCTGTTAACTTTACCCACCCAGGCATGTGACAGGACATCGCTCAGCCCCTCACCTTGATTAATTGCCAGTGTCTCTGAGTGGTAGTTCTTGGTGTTTACAGCTTTTACCATGTACTCACGAATTGGGAGGCGGGCTGTCTGCAAGGATTGCTCTTGGGCCCTTCGCAGACTCAGCTTCTGTAAGGAAAACAAGAGCAAGGTATTCAACGTGCACAGACATATGTGGCATGCACATTCTTTTGAGTACAAGCAGCTATGAAGCTGGAAACTATATTAGAGTTCATTTCACTCAGACTGTTCTGGTCTCTGCCTGGTGCTGGATCCGGGCAGAACCTTGAAGTTCTGTGAGAAAAACGGATGGTGGCACAATAGTGATGTCTCAAATTAGGGCAGCAGCAGCACTGGGTGCTGCCACTCAGATGTCTGCTCAGTCGAATATAGGGCAGACTATTTCAGGATCCAACAGGCTACTACCCACCTTGTGAATACTTTCATCCACCAGGCCTCCAAGGATGTACACTTTTTTTGGATCAATATCTTCAAGGACTAGAAACAAGATAAGTACATGCTCATCACCTAAAACAGCAACGTCATGCACTACACGGTTCTCCAGGCAAGGCCCAACTTACATCAGAAAGCTGTGGCCAGTCACCTTTTACCTGCAGACTGTGCAGGAAGCCAAGGTTTCTAAGACAGAAGTATCTGCCTGAACCTGCAGGCAGCATGAAAAGGGGAGAGCACACGTAGACCGAAAGCACGGACTGCCAGAGATGCAGCTCTGTAAGCAATGCTTTGCTCCTTTTCATAACTTCTATTCTGGCAAATGGCTGATGTGGTGTGATCCTACTCTGCTCTGCAGTTAGCTTCCCACTGTCAGAGTCACCCACCAAACACACACACACACCCTAACCAGACTCTTTATCAGAACTGCTTTCTTCCATAGAACAAGAAAGGGATCTGTGTCCCCATGAACATGGGGCCAGGTAGAAACAGAAGGAGAGGAGAAAATGAACTCAGCACCAAATTAAACAATAAAGGGGATATTGTAGCCATGGTGTTATTTCAAATAAAGATGCCGTTTATAATGCATCCAGAACTGCCACAGCATCTCCACTTTTCTACTTGGTAGTATAACAAACTGCAGGTGTCTACATAGAGTTTTAGGTTAGGTTTGCTGCAAATCACAAGCAGCACTGCTTCAGAACCTCATCCTGTGCCAAAACAGATTGAAATTGGAGTAGACGGAGCATCAGATCTAAGGACGCAGTATATCTCATGCCGCTTGAGACAACAAATGCTTGGAATTGAATCATATTATGCATGAAATATTCCTAAAATAAAAGCTTAAAAAAAATCAACCCTATGCCTTGGTTCCCTGTGCTTAAAGCAAGTAAAATATTTACCATTCTCAGAGTCAGGAGTGAGATAAACAATTGCATCTAAAGGAAACAGGTCCAGGTAACTTTCTTGAGTAGTATCCATCTGAAAAATGCAACACAGTGAGAAAAGCCCATTAGTCCTAAGTTCAGCTGCCACCCACTCCCAGACAGAAAGAAGCATACTGAAACTGATACCACTGCTTTTTGGTGTTTAAACCCCCACAAATATGTTTTTGTTGTTTTTTTTTCTTTTATTAACTGAAAACAAATTCTACATGAGCACTGATTGAGTACCTCAAGATCCATTAAATTCTCATCAAAATCTCTAGACATGGTTTGAGAAAGAGAGATAAACGATTTCCTAATTTCAAATGAGATTTTAATTCTTGAAAGATTTGGGAATCTCCTTTTTCTCCCCTCACTGTTACAATACGTGGCCCCTGGTGTGCTACTGAACACGTAGCTCAATGACACTACCATAAGCTGCATGTGTGGGTCACATCCATAAATCCCACTGAGCCTGGTACAAAAGGCCAGGTCAGCCTACCACTGACCAGCGTGCCAACGCCACTCACAGCTCTCATCTGAGCACATCTCAACCTGTCTTGAGTCAACATGGAGGGCTACCAGCATGGCTGTAGGGTGCCATTAGACAGGAAGACAAGCCACTGGAATGGGACAGCCTTTCCTTCTAGGCCTCAAAAGCACTGTAGGCAGAAACGCTTACCAAGTAATTGGAGAAGCCGTCATTCATGCGAAAGCATTCCTCATAGATCAACGAGCCCATGACAAACTCCGTCAGATAGAGCCAAAACGGCTTCTCGGCCTGTCTGTTGGCCCCATAGAGTCTCCTTATCTGAGAGGCAAGGCGGCTTGTTTCCTTCCAAGAAATAACAAGCACCATAGTAACAAGTGACTCACAACCCTCAGCACCAGGAGCACCACGGCTCTGTTTGCCATGTGTAACACTGGCTGGCTGCTGAGGGAAGGTGCAGGGAGCACAGCTCTGTCACCTTCAGGTCTCCCCGAGACCCCGACTGCCAAGTGCCCAGGCAGGCCTCGAGGTGCAGAAACGGCCAAAAACAGGTGGCCCTGCGTCCCCCAAGAAATTCAGCTCAGGAGAGACACCCCATCCCCGGCGTGCTGAAGGGGGTCAGGCCTCGGGGGAGAGACCGGGCTGGCAGCGGCGGGCAGCGGCCCCGTACCTTCATCGTCATGCGGTCGGCCATGCCGAGGTCCACGCAGAGCCGGGGCCCCGACGCCCGGGCCTCCAGAAGCCGCTCCTCAGCCAGGGCCTTACTGTGCCGCCAGGCAGCCCCTGCGGGACGGAGCCGAGAGAGGTGGCGGGTGGGCTGAGAGCCCCCGGGCGGGCAGAGAACCCCCCCGGCCGCGCCCGCCCCCGCGCCTCACCTCGGCCCCCGGCCCGCCGCGCCCGGCTCCGCTCCCTCTCCTGCGGCCGTCGCCTCCTCCGCGCCGCCAGCACCCGCTCCCAGCGCCTCCACTTCCGCAGGACGTTCCTCTGCGGGGCGAGAGGCCGGCGACACGGCTCAGGGCCCGCGACAGACCCAGCGCCGACCCGGCCCCGGCCCCGGCACCCACCGAGCACGGCGCCGCTCCGCCCGCCCGCGCCGCGCTCGGGCCCGCGGCCGACGGCTCGATCCGCAGCAGGCGGAGGGCCTCGCGGAGCGCCGCCACCTCCCCCGCCGCGCTGCCGCCCTCCATCGGCGCCGGCTTCCCCTCCGCTCCGCTCCGGGGCGGCCCGCAGTGGGCCGAGGGGGGCGGGCCCGGGGCGGAGCGGAGGGCAGATGGTGGCGGGCGGGCGGCCGCCCCGGAGCCCTGCGCCGAGGCCTGGGCGGTTCTGGGGGCTGTGGTTCACGGTGACCGGTTTAGGGTGTGCGATCACCTGGATTGCCTTCCTGCGCGCTGAGAGGCTTCTAAAGCACCCGAAAGGCACTTCTGGGCACGGCTGCCCCTTTGTTTCGAGCAGATGGGGTCATGCAGAGAGAGGCACAACCCTGTCAGAGAGTGTCCTCCTCTTGAACACCTACCCGTGTGGGCACATGTTCATGGAATCATAGAATATCCCGAGTTGGGAGGGACCCATAAGGATCATTGAGTCCAACTCCTGGCACCACACAGGTCTACCCAAAAGTTTAGACCAAGTGCACAGTCCAATCTCTTCTTAAATTCAGACAGGCTGGGTGCAGTGACTGCTTCCCTGGGGAGCCTGTTCCAGTGTGCGACCACCCTCTCGGTGAAGAACCACGTCCTGATGTCCAGCCTAAACATCCCCTGCCTCAGCTTGACACCGTTCCCGCAGGTCCTGTCACCGGTGATTATGGAGAACAGGTCACCTGCCCCTCCACTCCCCCTGGTGAGGAAGTTGTAGACTGTTGGTTTATTTATTTATTTATTTTTACCCACTGCTTTTCAGACAGTGAGTTCAGCTTGTGTTGAAGTTGCAGCCCTCGGCAGGCCAGGATGGCTGTGACAAAACAAACTCCATGGAGTCAGCTCTGTCCCTTATGAGCAGTGCCAAGCAGAGCTGGAACCTGTCGTGGAGGCCTGTTCCCTGTGGCCACGCAGCTTTTCTCCCCCTTTTCTTTTGTGAAGTGGCAGGTTGTTGCAAACAGAGGGTCAATGTGTCGGCCACCTGCCTGCCAACCCTTCCTCAGGCTGCGCCGTTTCACACACACTGCTTCCTTGGAGCTGGGCACTTTTACCTTCCACTCTTAGAGAGAAAACCAGTTAGGCCTTCAAAGTGATGCGTACTGACTGGCTTTGATTGCTAACAGTGTGGGTGGCAGATCTTCACATAGCAGGAGACCTTGTTTTCAGTGGCCCTAAAGTTGCTTGTGGTACTCCAATTTTATTTTTCTGTTTAGCCTCAGAAGTCTCATTCTGAGATTTTTTTTTTTTTTTTTTTTTTTTTTTTTTTTTTTTTTGTTAATACTTGCTGCAGCGTTCTGCTCATTTTCATGCATGCTGCATAGATGCATTCTGGTGCAGCTGCTTTGGAGTCATCCTTCACAGCAGCAAGCAGACATGGCCCTGGTTGTCATTGTGACTCATTCATGCTGTAGTAATGCCTTGACAATTCAGTTTGGAACTCAGCTACACCCATGCCAAACAAGAACACTTGGTGTACGCATGATCTAACAGGTTTAATTTTCACCCCAAATTTCTGGGGTTGTTTCCAAACACTGTTGGAATGACTGGTAATTACACAGTGTTCCTTGGGAGTTTGGATATCGCTGTGGTGAGTGCAGTGTGCTGCATGTAGGGAATGTTGTGCTGCTTTCTAACCCTTGAGAAAACAGAGTTTGAGGACTGCTTCTTCCCTCCTCCTGCTTCCTGTGCTGTGGGCCACTGAGATGCCTGTTCCCATTGTTTTTGTTGTACAGGTACATAAGGAAGATCAGGGTTGTGTAAAATAAGCTGTCATGGGTACACTCTTGCTTAGAGGAGATGAGGGTTTGCAGGCAGTGCCTTTGTGAACAAGGACTGCAACCTTACCCACTGTCATACATGCAGTCTGTGTGCGAAGCTCCCTGCTCTGGTGGTGCTGCTGGAGTGAAGCCAACTGTATGAGAGTCTTGGTTTTTCCCTTCTCATTCCCACACTTCCATCCTTTTTGACTCAGGATGGTAGTACTGTCTTGCGCCAGCCCCTTCTTCGTTTCAGTATCTATCTGGAAGTATCACAGAGTTGCCACCTTCTGGCACTAACCCGTTTCAGAGCAAGAAGTCCTTTTCTGAGTCCTCTTCATCCAAGAGGTTTTATTAGCATCTTTCACACTCTTTCTTACAAGACACTTGTTTTACTGAAATATTTGCAAGGTCCATTAAAACATAGCTTTTGTGAGGAGGAAGAGGGACCTTGGCCTTCCCTGTGAAGTGTGGTTTCAAAATACTCAGTTTCTAACTATGTGATAAAAAGGCAAAGAATATGAGTGCTGATAGCCAGGTAAGTTACTCCAGTCCTGTGCACAGTCCTGTTGTGAAGCTGTTTGGCAGAATGATTAGTGTTGATTCAGAGTATAACAAAGTACAGCCGTCTTCTTCAGAGCTTCTTTGAAGAAGTCACAGGGCTAGACACTGAAGAAGCTGTGGTCCCTAGAAGTTCTCAAAACTGCAGTCCTAGGGTATCTCATTGCTCCTGCCTGCTATCTTTTCTCTAACTTAAAAAGTTGTTTACTTGTTTAATCCTACCTAGCAAATTCTAGAATGTTGCACTTTTCTGTAAAAGAAGCCATAAAGTATGTGTCAGGGAAAGAACAGATTACCCCTCGCACCCGTCCACTTGCTGCAGAGACAGGTAAAGTACCAGCTGAGCTTCCTGCCTGACAAACAAGTAATTGTTCTCCTCTGAATTCTTGTACCATGTGGAATCATTGTTACCCGTTGTATCCCTTATCCTAACTAGGTGCTTCACAAGCAGCAGTCCAGGTTAGCTGGTGGCCTGGATGGCCATTAGGGACTGGTTGCGGCATTTCCCTGCATGGCTATGGAGGTCTGCCTGCAGGGCTATGCTGCACGCAGCCTGCACCCAGAGCCCTCTCCTCCCTGTTGCCTCAATGGTACTGTGGTGGATATTTTTGATTATCAGGAGTCCCAAATCTTTTGATTTCCCCTTAGGGCAACTCAGCAAGGCAGACGAAGAGCTCATCGTTGTGGCCACAAGTGCTGTGAATACATGTCCCTACTGTGTGGTTGCACATGAAGCAATTCATTGGGTATTTTCCAAGCAGACTGCACTGGCTGACCAGGTAAGTGTGGTTATAGTATGTGCTACACCTCCTTCACATGGGCCTTTGGCGGAATAAGGGTGGTTTTCTCATCTGTATGTGCTTCCTCACCTACACCTGTGATGCTTAAGTCTATATGGTTCCAGCAAGAGTGTAGAGGAGAGTGATCTTGACATGCCTAGGTAATTGACTTGATACCTGGCTTGGTAGGTTTACTGGTGAGCAGCCCAGCTGGTAAGCCAGTTGGAAGTAGGACCTTAGGGTGTGTGTCTGTGTGTCCTCATCCATGCTCCCTGCAAGGAGGGGCTAGCTGACCCTGACTTGCAGAAAACGGACTCCACAGCCAGTAAGACTGTAAAGTAGGTATGTTTATTCAGCGCTGGGCAGCACGGGGGGTAGTCTCGCCAAAGTCTTGCGCACCTGATGTGGCAACTTCCCTTGATTTAATGCAGTAAAGAGTATATGCATGAAGTTTCACAATACACCTATACATATACATATTCATAACCTGTCCCCACTTCATGTTAAAATTAGTTCCAAGGAGTCATTTCCATAAACTCCTCCCATCTGCGCTTGCGCAGTGTCTCCTGGTGGTGGTCGTCGGGGGTCATGGGGATGAAGGTTGATGACTCTTCCTCATCACCGCTAGTTGACCTCTTGTCTTTACGCGGACTCAGTTGCTCTTTGGCTCCTGTCTGACCGCAGGATCAGTTTCTGCCAGTTTCTTTAGACAGACTCACACTCTTATTAAGAGACTGACCTTGGTAAAGGGCCCAAGGCTTCTTGCTTTAGGTAATTTGCACAATGCACCATAGTTAGCAAAGACACTAGTTTAGTTAGCATCCTAGTTTAATGCTGTCAGTGCTCTGCCTGTACGTGATGCGATTCCCCCAGCTCCCCCTCTCCACCCGCTGCGCACTCCTCCTGCCGCCCGCCCTCCTCCGCCATGTCCCCCCGGCGCGGGGCGGGTCACGTGGCGGGGCCGCGGCGCAGGCGCAGAGATGCCCGGTCCCGGCGCGGGATGAGCGCGGAGCCGGAGCTGCCCCGGGCGGGGCCCCGCAGCGCCGCGGCCCCCCCCGGCCCGGGCCCCGGCCCTCCTCCGCCGCTGGGCGGCATGGAGCCGGCGGCGGGCATCCCGCGGGCGGCTGCGGGGCCCGCGCCCGGTCTGTTCGGCTGGCTGCGCGGGCGCTGCCTGGGCCGCAGCGCCGCCGTGGACCCGGCGCGGGACAGCTTCCGCGCCATGACCGGGCTGTACGGCTCCATCCAGCCCGCCGACTCCGTGTACCTCAGCACCCGCACGCACGGCGCCGTCTTCAACCTCGAGTACTCGCCCGACGGGTAGGGGCCGCGCGCGGGCACCCGGGGGGGACGGGCCCGCTGTCTGCGCCCTCCCCCGGGGCTTCCCGGAGCTCTCCGGGGCGGGGGGAGCCGCGGGGTAGCCGGGGCCCGGTGCGCTCAGGGCGGCCGGGAGCTGCCCCCTGGGCCGCACGCAGCGGCGGGCGGTGAGGCCGGGGGCCTGCCGTGGACGGGCGTGCTGCCTGCTGCCTCTCCGTGCCACCGGGCCCCGCGTGGGGCGTGCTCAGCCGGCCGACTTTGGTCCTGAGATGGAAGCGAGATCTTTCCTTTTCTGTTCTGTTCTGTTCTTTTCTGTTCTTTTTCCTTTTTTTTTTGTTTGCTTTTTTTCTGTTTACAGCTACATGAATTTTGTGTCTGCACTGGTAAATGCATTTAGAGGTGTCCTGCTCAAGGTGTGCCTAATGGTACAGACAACACAAGAGCTGGAACCATGTAGAATAAGAATTAGAGAAACCCTAAGCAGGTTGGCTTGTATCAGAACATTTCACAGAGTCACAGAATCATCTAGGTTGGAAGAGACCTCTAAGATCACTGAGTCCAACCTCTGATCTAACACCAACAAATCCTCCACTAAACCGTATCGCTGAGCTCTACATGTAGACGTCTTCTAAAGACCTCCAGGGATGGTGACTCCACCACTTCCCTGGGCAGCCCATTCCAGTGCCTAACAACCCTTTCAGTAAAGTTCTTCCTAACATCCAACCTAGGCCTCACCTGGTGCAATTTTAGCCCATTCCCCCTCGTCCTCTCACCAGGCATATGGAAGAATAAACCAACCCCCACCTCGCTACAGCCACCTTTAAGGTACCTGTAGCGAGCAGTTCAGAAAAGTCTGCATAATCATACCTTGCAGTAGGCTTTATTGCTGAATTTTCTAGGCATGAAAAATGATGGAGATCACCTCCTAGAGTGACCTCAATAGTGTCTTCAGTGTGGGCAGCCACCTGAAATCCACATCACCTTTGATAGCTAGTCACCTTTTCTGTGTTCAGTGAGTTTTTATTGGAACAGCGTTCCAGTTCCCTTGAACACCTGAACTCATGACAATTTTGCCATGATTGTGCTGTAGTGCCGAGATTTGACTCCTTATTCACTCCTCTGTTACTCAGAGAAGGTAAAGTTAAGCTCCCAGGATTATCAAAACTAGCCCTGAGAGACTATGTTGATGGAAGGCAATTTCTTTTGTAGATCCTCAGCAGGTTGTGCACAGACTTCCCAAGATGTGAGGTTCTACCATCACCACTCTGCAGGGTAAAGCAGTTAGCTGAGAAAGTTCTGGCTTAGCCACAGTGATGTAACACGAAAAATACCCACACACAGGTTTCCTATGGCAGCGTCAGAAGCGTCACCTGCGGTAGTTGTACAACCGCGCTATGATTTAAGATTGTTTGTGCAGGACTCTGGGAAAAGGTGTAATTCTGTATTCTTCCTGCCCCCTCTATCTGATGTGTGAGAGGCTGCACTGTAGCTAAACCAGAGATCTTCCTTGTCCAAAACCAAATCCAGCGAAAAGGATGTGGTAATGCAGGGACATCTTCCCTGTCCTGGTGTGCCACAAGTGGTGTTGGGCATAAACTAGCACTGAACCTCAGTTACTGACTATCAGGTGAGGCAGCCTAAGTCTTGTTTATGGTTGCTTAATTGTCTGATGGTTAGTTGCAGACCTGCGCTGACGAGAACACCTCCCTCAGCAGAGCCAACTGTGGTGAGCAGTGCTGTGCACCCGTTGCTTGCCTGTGCTGTTGGCTTCTGACTCCTCAAAACACTACTCCAAGAAGAGGGCAAGGATCTGGCCTGTGGATTGTCGGTGCAGTGCCAGTTAGATCTGGCCTCCCCATGGGGTACTGCTGTTCAGCTCTTGCGTTGCTGGCCAAGGACTGACTGCTGGGGCACGCTGCCCCCTTCCTATAACTGGTCAGAGTTGTTGCTGAGCTGGGGGAACATCTCAGCTTTCGTGGAGGTCGTCTTCACTGATTTATTTCACTAATTTTCAGGCCAAACTCAACTGTCGCAGTAGTGTTAGTGTATTTAAAATCAGACTTTCAACGTATATAAAGGAAATAAATGTTGATAACTTAGGACAGGCTAATGGAAAACTAGACAATCTGCCAAAATTTAAATTGGGTGATGTTTTCAGTGCCTGTATGGGGCCTCTGAACTTACTGCAAACTTTTCTGATCTCATTCATAAATAATGTGTAATCTGGAAAAGGTCTTTGATTTTCATCTCCGTGACATGCTGTGAGTGGGTAAATGGAGGTCTTATATGCAGACGAAAATGATTTTTTTTTTGTTTTAGATTGAGTAAAGTAAGTCCTTCATATTGCATTTCATAACAGTTGTCCTGTTTCTGGAAAATGAATTAGTTAGTACAACGAGATAGTAAATCTTGCTCCAGACTTTTCTATGTCCTTACTTTAGTAACGGCAACCTAATTCAAAGACTGTTTTTCTAAGATCAATTTGACAACATGGATAACAGCCTCTCTTGCTTTCCCAGCTGACTCTCTGCTAATACCAAACTTAGACTGGTGCCAGTGCCTTGCTTTTGATGTCCTGGACTATCACTTCTGTTGATGGTAACAATACGGCATTTAGACAGCTGTGCCCAGTTCTGGGCTCCCCGGTACAAAAAAGACAGGGATCTCCTGGAAAGAGTCCAGCGGGGGGCCACAAGATGATATGGGGCCTGGAGCATCTCCCCCATGAGGAAAGGCTGAGAGACCTGGGGCTGTTCAGCCTGGAGAAAAGAAGATTGAAAGGGGATCTTATCAATGTATATAAATATCTGAAGGGTGGGAGACAGAAGGATGTAGCTCACCTCTTCCCAGTGGTTTGTGGGGATAGGACAAGGGGAAACGGCCGCAAAATAGTACACTGGAAGTTCCACAGCGACATGCGAAAGAACTTCTTCACGGTGAGGGTGACGGAGCACTGGGACAGGCTGCCCGGGGAGGTTGTGGAGTCTCCGTCTCTGGAGGTATTCAAGGCCCGTCTGGATGCCTACCTGGGCAGCCTGCTCTGAGGATCCTGCTTTGCAGGGGGGTTGGACCCGATGATCTTTCGAGGTCCCTTCCAGCCCCCCTACAGTTCTGTGATTCTGTGGTTTTGTCAGAGAACTCGCTTTTCTTTTGATTAGTAGTGTGATGTCTGATAGCAGTCACCTACAACACCGTTGTAGGTTCTATCCAATGTGAAGAGAAAGCCAAGCTAAATAATTACAAAGCTGTGTTTCTATTAATGAAGGGATTGAAGATTAGTAGAGTGTGCACAAGTGTGTTCTTTTACCAAATGCAAATGTTTCTGTTTTGCTCTGCTTCTCTTCAGGTCTGTGTTGACTGTTGCTTGTGAACAGACTGAAGTGCTGCTTTTTGACCCAATATCTTCAAAGCACATCAAAACTCTCTCTGAAGCTCATGAAGATTGTGTAAATAATATCAGGTTGGTCAGAATGAAGAAAAGATCTTTTTTTTCTGCTTTTCTGATAAGAGTGTAGTAAGTTTGTGTTCTGTGTCATTTTGGGGAAAGTTATTTTGTGTAGCCATTAGGCTGCAGTTTGCTTTGTGCCATTTGCCTTTTCTCCTGCATTTGAGGCTGGGAAGGGGCAGAGGAGGAATCTGAAAGCACTGATGGTGGTACTTAATGCTGCCAAGTGTTCTTGTTGACGGAGGAGCTGCAATTCTTGGCATTAGTACCTGTTTTAACTGGCATTAATTAAATTGATATTATTTTATAATCATAAAATGATCTAGGTTGGAAAAGGCCTGCAAGATCGTCAAGCCCTGGCCTACTGAGTCCCATCACTAAACCATGTCCCTTAGTGCCACATCCACACATCTCCCAAATAACCTTGAGGGATGGGGACTCCACTTCCCTGGGCAGTCCATTCCAATGTTACAGATATTATTGCTGAGGCAACCCATGCCAGGTGCTTTCAGAGGTATGTAAGAAGAGGGAAGTATTTACTGATCCTCTTTTATTAGTCTCCCACTTGCTATAGATTTGGGTATATTCACCTGAGACAGACATCTTTTGCACCTGGATTTGGTCAGTTTTTGAGCTCATTTAAACTTTAGTAACTGCACCTCATGTGGCAGAGTTCCACAGCAAAAGTGTATTTCCAGGTATATTTAAGAAGGTTTTTAAAACTTGTGAGCATAACATGATGTTCTCTATTTTTTATTTTAGATTTTTTTCTTTAAACAAGAGAGACAACAAACCACTAACTTCTGTTTACTTTCTCCCTAGCACTCAGTTTCATATGCCTGAATCATATGTACCTTCAATTAGGGCTTTCTCAAGTGAATGAATCCTAGTTTACATTTTCATTACTTAAATGAGAGCTGTTCCATGCTGTTTGTATCTCCCTTTGTTTTTTCCATTTCTTCTGGAAGTGTTCGGTGGACTAAGCAGGGTTGCATACAGCAATCAAGATCAAGGGAAAAGGTGGATTTATACAGTGAGAAGGTGTAGTGTGTTTCAATTTCTTCTTGCAAATCTGATTTATTTTTTTTTCCCTTGAGTGTTACTTAGCAGTGAATACATATGATGCTGTTGTGGTTTAACACCAACAGGGAGCCAAGCACCACACAGCCATTCTCTCACTCCCCGTCCACAACAGGGGGGAGAAAATATGATAAGCTCATGGGTTGAGGTAAGGAAGGGGAGACTGCTCTTCAATTACCGTCATGGGCAAAATAATCATAGGAAAGATTAATTTATTAATTGCTACCAGACAAGCGGTAAGAACTAAAACCACCTTCCTGCCATGCATCTTCTTCTACCTCCACCCCGTGAGCAGAACAGGGGGAAAAGGGAATGGAGGTTGTGGTCAGTCCAGAACATTTTGTTTCTGCCACTCCTTCTTCACTGACCAGGGTGGCTGCAGGATTCTTTCTCTCTTGGTTGCTCACTCCTCTTTCCCAACTGCTGCAATGCAGTGTTTTTCTTGCCCTAAGAAAGGGGCAAAAAACACGGTCTCCCAGAGACTCAACCAGTGTTGTTCAAGGCCCAGCTCTGGCCAGCGGTGGGTCCCTTCTGGAGCTGGCTGCAGCTGGCTCTGATCTGACATGGGGCATCTGCTGGGCTCTGCTCACAGAGGCCGCCCCTGCAGCTCCCCCGCAACAAAACCTTGCAGCATAAACCCACTGCAGCCTCAGGAATATTAAGGCATGTTATTATTTAGAGCTCATAATTATAAAGATAAAAACCAAGCTATGATCAACTTACCTGGAGAGCTATGTTTATGTAGGTTACGCATTTACTTTTCACTTTATCATATGCACATTCAGTATTGCAGGATTGTTCTCTGGCAGTCTGGCAGCGGTCTGCCTCATTCTGAATAGCTAGGCACTGACACCTTGCTGTTTGCCTGTGTTTTTTTTTTATTATTTTTTTCTGATGACTTGTGTTTTGAATGCAGTGGCTATTTCAGTGACATTCATGTAATGCAGCTGCTGCACAGTTGGCATCTGTAATGATATCACTATAGGAGAATACTTTAATGGACATACATAACTGCCTGTAGCTTAGGGCATAAGGGCAATTAAAATCTTGCTACTTCACCATGCTACTTAAAGGAAGGCTTAGAAATTTTAAAGGACATAAACTTATTGCGTAGACATTTGGATTTGTCTCACTGTAGTTGGTTATGTGTGATTGGACTTGTTGCTGTTTTTACCAGGTGTAGTAGGGTTCTAACTCAGAAAGATAAATGCAGTTTCTAGGGGTAACTTACCATGTCTCTATGTAAATCATCATTGCCTTAGCACCTTGACTTTGTAACTACAGCAGGTTAGGCTGATGTGATTTCTTGGAACTCCGGCTTTCCATAGCTACTTTTGGTGTTTTTTTTTTTTTTTTTTTTTTTTTAATTTTATTTTTTTGTTTTGTTTTGTTTTTAACTTTGCTTTGGGTAATTCAAACTGAATATTTTTGTCCAGTGATTTTCTTAATGAGAAGAATAACTTGTCTGTCTAAATACATTTTAAAATGAAATGTCTTCACATGGTGTTTTTGAAAATAGTTCCTTTTTGTCTTCAGTAATGTTTAGACTCAATTAATAAATTGAGTCTCTTTAATTCCTAGCCATCCAGCCCTGATTCCTCTTCTACCCTGATTCCAGCCCTTGTATCCTCTTGTTTCTTATAGAGCATTTTTATATCATACATTATTCCTTATATAATGACTTGAAGGTGGTTAAACAGACTTACACTACCTCAGTTTGGAGTGATTACATATATTTAATTTTGTCAGAAGGCAAGATTATCAGGATAAAAAATTACCATCTGATCATATTAAGACCTTAATCTGTTAAGTGTAGTAATACAACTAGTATGACCTATGTTCTTTTTCACTTTCTCATCTTCTGTGTCCACTATGTTGTGACAAGCCTGCCATCTGTTAGGTGAGCAGGAACTCTAGACCTGTTAAGTGCATATCCACCATATAGGTGGTGCATATCGAGCACCATACTTGTGATACACATTCATTCAATTCAACTTTCTGTAGTAGTTCTACACTCCTCTCCGATGCAGAAATACTCTGCAAATATCTTGTGAAATACATAGCGTTACACATGCAGTTCTTGCACTAGTTTAACAGAATTTCACATTATGTTGCAATTCACTTTCTTCTAATGCACATTTGTATTGAAGTACTAAATAAATTTGGGCAGCTTGTGCCATTTCTGCAGATGTTTCCAAAGGTGATCTGGATTCTCATTGTAAACACCTTTTCTGATACGTATACCTATTGTTTTTCGCATTTGAGACACCCAGTTTGAAATGTCTACCTCTGGATTCAAATAAACTGTATCGTGGGGAAAGGAAAAGCAGAATGTGGGAGCAAAATACCTTTGCTGGTTGGGACTGTTCCAGATGCTACATAAGCTTGGATGCAGAAGGTTTACATAGCTCTTTCTCCTGGCTTTGCAGCTTCAGTGAGCACTCTTCCTAGGGTTTTGTGAAGCCAAATGGGCTCTACAGCAAAAGATGGACAAAGAAGGATTGAAGTTTAGTTAAAGTTCTTGGGAAATAAGCAAACAATGGCTGCGTTCAGATTTTTATCTAATAAATATTTCCAAGACAGCACTACTGTATGCCGTATAAACCATGTGGTTAGTAAAGCAAAAGCAGTACATTGGCCAGTTAATCAGCCTGATTAAGTCTCTAAGAGAAGCACTGTTACATATCCTGTGTGAAACAACAGGGCCAATCTTTCAGTGTCTTCAGTACAGGAGAGGAGTTTCTCAGCTGCCTGTACAAAGTTGTGGTCATACCACAGAATCAAAAATTTTGATTCAGAATCAAAAGCCTAAGCTGGAAAGGGCCTCTGTAGATTGTCTGGTCCAACATTCTGATATAAACAGGGCTACAGATTTGTTTACCAGCACCCTGGTAAGCGTAACATTAAGTATTTCCAGCAATGGTGATGTCACCAGTTCTTTGTGCAGGTGCCTGTAAGATGATTAGGCGGGGCATTTTTGAAAGCAGGCTCCTGTTAATCAACTTCTATCACAAGCTTTACAACAAGCATTCCGTTTATTATAGGGGGTTCAAGATCTAGAGTGGTATTTCAGTTGTGAATGATTGAATTAGATGCCAAGTAACAATGTGTCATGCCTAGCAAAGACAAGCCTTCCAAAGTGAGGAGTTCAGGAGTTTAACTAAAGGGAGTGTGGGTACAAAGTGCTTTGGCAAAAGTCAGCGGGATTTGAGCTGTACACAGCAGCAATATTTAAAAGCAGTAGGGGATTTCCAGTAGGAATAGCAAAGAGTGGTATTTATTATACATATATATATATATTTCAGGAGAGGGAACTTACATGTGTGGTGGGAAAAACAAGATTTAAAGAGTAGTAGGGAAAGAATAAGGGTGGGTATGTGGGTAGAGCTGAAAAGTCAAGAGGAGGATGGGTTTAATTTGTCACAAGCTGATTGGACTTCGTGTAGTCTGAAAAGCACATAGAATTTGTGTGTCTTCTGGTGCTGGCTGATCTTAGTGGCAAAGGGACCTGGCAAATAATGGGGAAAATGAAAGGCATAAATTGCAGATAGTCTAGGCTAGCTGGCTTCTGTTGCAGGGACAAGCAGTCAGTTTGAACATCTTGCCAGCGGACTGGTGCTGGCTACTCCTGTGGCATTTGGGCTTTCCAAAGACTTGCTAACTTTCATTAAAGATTAATGCTGTACAGATGTGTAACTGATTTAATGACTAGAGGAATTCTGTGTGTGCATTCATCCCACTGGTGATTGTGCAATCTTTATATGATTAACTTATAAAAAGAGGAAGAAAAGTAGGCTATTATGCTTGTGCAGGTTTATTGTTTTGTTACTAGAGGTGTTGAGGTATGAAACAATAGCACAGTACTGTTTTTTAACAGAACTGCAATTCTTATTAACAAATATTTTACTACACGTGATATTTTTTTCTGTGCAGCCGCTCTGCTTTTCCTGTGTTAACTTAAATCCCAGTTTATTTTGTTTAGTAAAAGGCAGTAAGCAGCCACAGTATTTTTCTTGAATTTTCAGATTTCTAGATAATCGACTGTTTGCAACTTGTTCCGATGACACTACAATAGCACTTTGGGATCTGAGAAAGCTGAACACAAAAGTGTGCACTTTGCATGGTCACACCAGCTGGGTTAAGAACATCGAGTATGATACCAATACCAGACTACTAGTAACGTCAGGGTTTGATGGAAATGTGATCATCTGGGATACAAATAGGTATGTCTCTGTGTTTGTGCTGTTAGATTTATAATTCTTGCCTAGACTTCACATCAGCTCTATTGTAATAGTCCAGTTGCTAAAAAGAGAAGAGAGCTGTTTGCTAATACTGCGAAATGTAGCTTGTCCTTTATGAAAGGTTCTTCACGATCAAGAAGTTTTGAAAATGGGAGTACTGATAGACCAAACTGTAATTAAATAAGTAGGATAAAGACAACATGCAGAAAGAGATTTAGGATGGACAAGGATGCTTAGCGTGTCCTGGACTCCTCTAGACATTATCAGGGACTCCAGTCAGAGTTCATTGCAGCAATTTCCTGCCTTTTTTTTTTTTTTTTTTTCCTCCACTATCCAGGTGCACAGAAGATGGATGTCCTCACAAGAAGTTTTTTCACACCCGTTTTCTTATGAGAATGAGGTTGACACCAGACTGTTCCAAAATGCTGATCTCAACATCCTCTGGATATCTTCTGATTTTGCATGACCTTGATCTAAACAAATCCTTAGAAGTTGGCAGCTACCCAATTTTAAGAGCTAGGAGGACTACATCAAGTTCAGGTAAATGCTTGTGCAAAAATCTGTAACAGTTTCTGTGATAGAGGTGTTCTATTGTGATGCTCTTAGCAGAAGAAGGCAAAGGTGGAGTCACAAGGATTTTGCAGAGGAGCTCTTCGGCTCTTCATGGGTCTCACATCTGTACTAACATTCTGACTCAGTCAAAGTGATTTTTGTTATAAAGACTTGAGCAACACAGGATGCAGTCTGTGGAATGTTGTCACCTCAGGCTGTTATTCTAGTGTTATTTATATAGCATCCTTGGTCCTGTAATAAAAGTAACTCGTGTTGAGTAGGCTGACTGTGCACACTTGAGCAATTAAGTGCTGGTGCAGTTGCTCTCAAAAACAGACCTGGTAGAATCATATTCTCTAAAATTTTATTGCTTCTTCCCACATTGCAGCACTAACAGCCATACAGTAACAAACTCCTGTTTCGGATGTCTGTTAGTGGCCAAAGGAAAAGTAGTAAAAGCACATGAAAACGAAGGAGTACAACTTGCTCCATATTCGTAATAGTTTGTTGTGCTGGCATTTTATTTGTATGAGGTACATCAAAATGGTGCTTTTAGGCTGTAGACGGATCTTTGGATGGTGTTTTCTTATCAAGATGCTTTCCCCTTATGCTTTACTTAACATTGCTAGGGAGAGTTAAGTGAAGGACATAGACAGGGCTGCATTTAGTTATGTTCATATGGTGTTGCTGTTTGCAGAGATAACATCTTCAAGTTCGTCTGCTTCTCGAACTGTTGGTTCACCATGTCACCAGAATGATTCAGGTCTACTCTCTGAGAAACAGATGTCACGGTCCTCACAGCGAGAAGGTAGGAAAATAAGTATCAGGAACTTCAATTCATTGTAGCCAAAAGACACCAGAGAATGACAGGGGAAATACTGTGTTTTCTCTGTGGACTTGAACAGCGTTGTTATGGCTTTTGTTAAACCAATAAAATACCATTGCGCATCAAAATCTGGAGTTCTAATCTTTTTTTTTTCTCTCTCCAAGAGGCCTGAAAACAGCAATGAGATTTTATTTCATATTAGTACATTATTTTTGTTGTGCAGACATGCTGCCTTTTCCCTGTTTTTTGTTTGTTTGTTCGTTTGTTTTCCCTCCAGCAAACTTCATGTGAATGACCTGTAGGGAAAAAATGAACAGAGCAGTACATAGCTGTGTTTTGCTTTTTGTTTTCCTTAATGATGGGAACATGTACCTGCTGTTTCTCCATGCAAATCCTGAACACAGAACTAGGATGACTGATGATCCCACTTTCAAATAGCATGAACTTGGCAAACTGATAAATACTTTTTTATTTGCTTGCTGATTTAAACTTAAGGATAAACTTTTTATTACTTACGGTTGTGAGATGTTCAAACATAGTTATGACATAAGGAAGCTTATCTGGACCCCAGGGCATGATTTACCAGTGAAAACCTCTTTCAGAGTGAGGAGGAGAAGGGAGTATACCTGTACACAGCTGAGCAGACTTAATAAGAATTTGAGAAGGACATTGTAACATTTTGAAAATAGCAGTTATAACTAAAAAAAAAAAAGTATTCTAGATTTTGTTTTAATTATGTGTTTGTATGGAACATTAATCCTGACTTTAGACCAGAACATGGGATGATTTAACACAGGTTTTGGAAGGTGAATTTCAAAATAAGAAACTATTCGGAAACAGGACTGAGTTAATTGGTATTAATTTCTATTGTTAGTATAACCTCTCTGATCTAGCTTTTCATAAGGCACAGTCTTTTCTAACAGACAGACGAGGGTGTCAATACACTTGACATAGTTTCAGCTGTAGACTGAAGAGAGAGGTGAAAGTTAATGCATAGAATTCATTTAGACTTACGGTTTACTTCCCCTTTTAGGTGGATCACCTAGAAATAGTCTGGAGGTCTTAACACCAGAAGTTCCTGGAGAGAGAGACCGAGGCAACTGCATTACATCATTACAGCTACATCCAAAAGGGTGGGCTACTCTTCTTCGGTGCTCAAGTAATACAGATGACCAAGAGGTAAAACAAACGTTTCTTAGGAACTTTTGAGTAAGATGTATCAATCATACAACTATATTGAAAATCTGTTATTTGGGGTAAGTTTGCATTTGAATAAATTAGTGCATTTGTAAGCAGAAATAATTAATTTTAGCCTAGGGTTATGAAGTACTTCTCTTCCTTAGAGTTCTTTTACAAAGCTTTGTATCCTTTATTCAGTATTCCTGTTGCCTAACTCTTCCATGGAATACATTTTATAGGTACAGCTCGGTTAAAACTTTTCAAACAGCTCCTGGGCTGCCAAATACATGACTTAAAAATATGTACTCACCCAAATATAGGAAGAACGAACTTGTAAAAGACAGAGGATTACACAGTTGTGTAGTGGTGAGCATATTTTAAGTTAAGCAGAGAAGCTCCTCTGAATTCCCCAAGTGCATATCTGTCAGTGTTGCAAGGATAAAGTGCTTCTGCTATGCTGATGGATGCTTTCCAGAGGCTCCTCCTGCACCACTGTGAAAAAAATTGGGGGCATATTTCTGCATCTGCTTAAAACTGCAACACCATGGGTTTGAACCTTATTAACTGCAGTGATGCTTATGCAACTTCAAAGTGATCTCATCTGAAACATTCTGCAATTTAAAAATAAAGGGGGTATCAGTGATCTTTGTGGCAGAATCCATTTCAAGCCTTTATTTGAAATACTAAGTTACAAGATCAGCTACAGCTTAAATGCAATTTGCAAATTTCACGCCCCTAAATACTGCTTTAAATAAGTTACAGTGGACTTTGAGACCAGTTTTGTATTAGGCTCCATAGATTGTATTTGTGAAATGTCACGTAATGGCATAAGTTGCACTGGGACATAAAAACAAGCAGTCTATTATGCAGTCAGAAATAATGAAAAACCCCTTCTTCATGGATTGCATACAAAAAGCAAGAACCTGCAAGTTTTGTCTGGGAGTACCTGCTTTTGATGTAGTAACTGGCAGCGTTAACTCAAATTTGGTTGTAACTCAGATTCCAGCCAAAGTCTCAGAACACCTAGATTACACCAGTCAGTCAACTTGTAACCATCTTTTCTTCCTAAGCTTATTTCAATATTATTGCTTTAACAGTTGTGCAGACCTCCTTATTTAATCTAAGACAGAGGTTTTATATTTATTTTAGAATTGCAAAACACAGAATTGTAAAGGCCGGAAAAGACGTTCAAGATCATCTGGCCCAACCATCCCCCTACCACCAATGTCACCCACTAAACCATGTGCCTAAGCACAAAGTCCCAGCCTTTCCTTAAAAACCCCCAGGGATGGTGACTCCACCACCTCCCTGAGCAACCCATTCCAAATAATTATTTGAATACTTGATTTCATTGAATATTTAAGTCTTTAACAAATAGTTTAGTTAATCTGGTAACTGATGTAAATTGATCTATTTATTTATTTATTTACTTTTGGAATAAAGCCACTCTGTAATGGCAGCACACAAAGATGCAGAGGACTGAGTGGAAGCATAGCAGATTGGTTAGAAATTTCAGTGCTGATTCTGTAATCTTATCTAACTAGTACACACTGCAGAGTTTTTTGAAAAGGCAAATATAATATTGGGCTGGTTGATACTGATGGCTGACCTAGTTATAACTGCCCAGAGTCCAAGTATCTGCTTTACTGTTTTCTATTAATATTCATTAGTATTGTTCTCTTTGTGTTTACTTTAACAGAATACATTGAACAGAACAAAAAACATTTCTTCTGTCTTGTGATTATATCTGAGTCTTCCACGATGACGTAAATTTAGTTTGTCATGGAGTGATCTTGCATTTGGTTTGAGATTAGATTGTTAGATTGCTCATTAAAGTCCCTGTCCATCTCACAGGTAACAAGCTGGTTATAGAGCTGTTCATAACATTCCTTCATTTATTTGTCTTGTTTCAAGACTTTCTTCCTTTTGAAGTTAAGGGCACAAAATGTCAAAGGGTAATTGTATATTGGACAAGGCTGAGTTCTGCTTTATTGTAGATTTCACTTAAACGTTCACTATATTAGAACAGACTCTTGTCCAAAGGATTATGCTTTGCTCTTTTAAAAACTAGATTTCAAAGGTTATATCTAGCAACTATTTAATTAAAAAAAAAAAGAAAAAAGTTCTGATGCTAAATGTCTGGTTTACATAGGCCAAAATGTCAAGGAACCTGCCAGTTTTCAATGTCTCATAGTAAATGGTTATCAAGGAGTAGATAAGCAATGTGTTGGTCATTCCTTTGTTACTTTACATGCAGCACGAGTGAATGCATATTTGCAGTGCTTTACTCTCAGTGTTCCTTTCTCTGACTCTCCCTTTAGTGGACTTGTGTCTATGAATTCCAGGAAGGAGCCCCTGTGCGCCCTGTCTCACCTCGTTGCTCCCTGCGATTGACTCATTGCATTGAAGAAGCCAATGTGGGCCGGGGTTACATCAAAGAGCTTTGTTTCAGTCCTGATGGCCGGATGATTTCATCCCCGCATGGCTTTGGGATCCGCTTGTTGGGGTTTGATGCATACTGCAGTGAACTTGTTGACTGTTTGCCCAAAGAAGCTGGTCCCTTGAAAGAAATCCGTTCCCTCTATTCTCACAATGATGTGGTACTGACAACAAAGTTCTCTCCAACTCACTGTCAGATTGCCTCGGGGTGCCTTAGTGGACGTGTTTCTTTGTATCAGCCAAAGTTCTAGGCGCATTGTGCATCAACAGGACCTTCAGATGTTTGTGGTTTTAATTACTTCAGTTTAGTTGAAGTGTGTTCGAAATCCCATAAATCCAGAGAAGATCATAGTTACTATGGTCTCATAACGTAATAATGACATGAGTTCTCAGTCCAGCACTGTATACATTCTCATACCATATTTGCAAGTCAGGCTCCATGCATTGCGTTTTTAGCCTTCTGGGCAGAACTCTGCTCCTGCTGATCCTGTGCCATTGAGTCATCATTCTGGTTGGCTTATACAGTAATACTTGCGAGGAATTTTCGGCAATATGACCTGAAGTGGGCTATCTGAAAAAAATGTAGATGGTGTGTGGGTAGGAGTTCAGCTAAAACTCAACCAGGCTTCCCTGTTACGACACCTCTTCATTCCAAAGGACTTTTTCTGTTGCCAAAACTGTTGTACCACGATTGATAATGAACAGGTTTTGTGCATGCTAGTTTAGCTGGCACAAAAAGAATTGTTTTTGTTTGTTTACTAATTTGGTTATTTGTGATTGGCTAGAAAAAAAAAGGTAAACTTTCTGTAAAGTTTTGTTGTCCTTAAAAATCTTTCAAGGCTGTTTGTCCTTAATTGCATATATTTTAATTATTGCTAGAAGGAAGAGGTTCTGTATGGAGATGTTGCTGCATTTTTTTCCTCAGAATTTAGTTGGAAAAGCCTGGGGCAGTGAAACAAGAGCTTAACAGATCTAAACATCTTGCACTGTACCCACTGCAAATGAATCAAATAGAATGTTTTTTACAATGTGTATGGTTAGTGGATGTCTCTTACTCCTCAGTCAGTAGGGTTTCTTTTGTGGGAAGCTTTCCACATCAGATACAGAAACATTCATCCTGTGTTTGTAAATGAACACTGCAGAATTTCTGCTCATGTTAAAGCTGTATTTCCTCTAACCGTTCTACAAATTAATGTTAAGAGAGGAATTCAACTAGGAAGTTTCTGTAGTTTAACTAGATAACTATTTCTTGATATGTATTGTCAGTATGGGAATGGATTAGAAGCATTCCAGTCTAAAGTAAGATCTATTTGGATTTAACTGGGCTAATCATAAAATCTGAAAAATGTTAATGTTCGCTATTAAATCACATACGGAGTTACGAATGCCACGTTTTATCCCTCAACTGCATCACAAAATCCCAGACTGGTAGAGATTGGCAGGGACCTTTGGAGGTCATCTGATCCAGCCCTTCCTACTCAAGCAGGGCCATACCACAGCAGGTTGTATACAAGGCCGTTTCCCAGATGGCTTTTGAGTATCTCCAAAGGAGGAAGACTCTGAAACCTCTCTGGGCAACCCATTTCAGTACTCAGTCACCCACACATTAAAGTGTTTCAGACGTTTTGAGGGACCCTCTTATGTTGCCATGTGTGCTCATTGCTTCTTTTCCCAGCACTGGGCACTACCCAAAACAGCCTGGCTCCGTTCTCTTTACACTGTCCCTTTAGATACTGATGAGATCCTTCCTGAGCTTTGCTTTCTGTAGATTGTCCCAGCTCTCTTAGTTCCTTGTAGGACATATGCTCCAGACCTTGAATCATTTCTGTGGCCCGTTGCTGGACTCTCTCTAGCAGCTCCGTGCATCTCTTGCCCTGGGGAACACAGAACTGGACATGGTGCTCTAGGTGTGGCCTCACAAGTGCTGAAGAGAGGGGAAGGATCACCTTCCTCGACCTGCCTGGCAATACGTTCTTTCCCTAATGTAGCCAAGAGTACAGGGGCCTTCCTTACAGTGAAGGGTCGTTGCTGGCTCATGTTCAAGTTGGCGTCCACCAGGCCCCCTAGTCATTTTCTGCCAGGCTGCTTTCCAGCTGGGTGGCCCCCAGCACGTCCTGGTGCCTGGGGTTGTTTCACCCCAGGGGCAGGACTCGGCACTTCCCCTCGTTGACCTGTTGAACTCCGGGAGGCTCCTAACCCAACAGCACATTTCTCCAGCCTGTAAAGGTCCCTCTGAATGGCAGCGCAACCCTCTGGCCTCTCAGCCACTCCTCCCGGTTTTGTCATCTGCAAACTTGCTGAGGGCACACTCTGCCCCATCATCCAGATCATTAATGACGACACTAAAACAGGATTGGACCCAGTATTGACCCCTGGCATACAGCACTAATCACTGGCCTCCAACATGAATGACTTTGTGCTGCCCTCTGGGCCTGACCATTCCGTTGGTTTTGTATCCACCTCGCTGCCCATCCCACCCAAACATCAGCAGCTTCTCTACGAAGATCTTACGGAGGGCAATGCCACCGGGCTTACTGAAGTCCAGGTAGGCAATGGCCACTGCTCTCCCCTCATCCATCAGGCTGGTCACTTCACTGTAATATAGCTAATCCTGTGCAGTCATTTCAGTCTCTTATGTGCATATGAGTTTATCACATAAGTGTTTTAAGATCTTTTGTGAATATTTAACTAAGATTTTGCTGACAAAGCATACAATGGTTTGCTGACTTTGCATGCAATGCAAAGTTTGCTTTCAGTAGCAAACTTTGCTTGAAAGGGGCTGTCATTTTGTTATTCAGATTCACTTTCTACTGAGCGTGCTTTCCAAGACTCTCTTAAAAAGCCTTTTTGCAAAAGTTCAGCTTCGGGGGAAAAGGAAATATCTGTGAAGACAACTGGAAATGTATACACCTGATGATTCTCTTCAGGTCTTGAATTTCTGAAGGTAGCATACTCAGGGCGGTAGTGGTGAAGTCATTGAAACTTAAGGCTCCTGTGCATTATGGGCCGGTTACAACAGGTCCAGAGGAAGGCTGTGAGTATGGTCAAGGGCTGGAGCACCTCTCCTACAAAGACAGGCTGAGGGAGTTGGGATTGCTCAGCCTGCAGAAGAGAAAGCTCCAGGGAAACCTTATAACAACTTTCTAATACCTAAGGGGGCCTACATCAAGGCTGGGGAGGGACTCTTTCTCAGGGAGTATAGCAATAGGACAAGGAATAATGGCTTTAAACTCAAAGAAGGTAGATCTAGATTAAGATATAAGGAGGAACTTCTCTACTCTGAGGGTGGTAAGGCACCAGCACAGGCTGCCCCGAGGAGCTGTGGCTGCCCCATCCCTGGCAGTGCCCAAGGCTGGGCTGGATGGGGCTGGGGCAGCCTGGGCTGGGTGCAGGGGCCCCTGCCCATGGCAGGGGGGTGGGACTGGGTGCTCTGTAAGGCCCCTTCCAACCCAAGCCATTCTGGGATTCTCTGATTCTAAATTTTTGGTGAAATTTATTCAGTAACAAAAAGCCTTCAGTAATAGATATTTGATAAATTGAGGACTAGTCAATTACTCCTGCACTGGGTTTTCAGTAGCTCTAGCAACTGGGTGCTAAAGGAGTACCTTCAAGTCATCTAGTACATGAAACTGACAAAATTCCTCTTACTTAGTAAGTGTCCTAAGTTTTCAATTCTCATGGTTTTCCATCTGAATCATTTGGCATTAGTGTCTAAGTAGAGTATCATACCAGCTAGAGGAGGGAGAATACACTCAGTTAACTTTACATACAGATATATGCCCACAGACTTCTCAGATAGCAAGTCATGCTTTGGAAAATTTTTAGATACATAACTTCAGAGCAATTCTGTTGTTGCTGAAACTATTGTCTTGAACTCAAAATTACACTGATGAAACCATTGATGGGGATATGCCTTATTTTCCAGAACAGCATCACTCTTAAACACTCGTACATTTTGAATGCTGCTGGAACACAATTCATAGGAAGTATTCTGTCCATATATGCTGTAGGAATCTTACCGAACTCTTCTGATTACATTGTGATAAGTTTGAACTAGAAGAAATAAATAAAATTAGATTGTGATTATTTGACTACTCCTTTTCAACAGTACTTGGAACTTTTCAGTTAAAACTAATATATTTTATCTGTAAATTTCATGAAACACTTACTGAAACACTATTCAGTTACTTATAACTGATATGCCTTGCAGTTACAGTTTGGTGAAAGGAATGATTTACAGGTGTTTTTTTTTTTTTTTTTTTTTTTTTCGAAATCGTTATCTTGCCTTATTGAATTACTGAAGTAATTCAATGAGCTTTGGATCTTTCTAGGTAGCCAAAAAAAAGTATATGTTATGTTTAAAAAGACAGATTGTTATGTTTAAAAAGACAAATTCCTAACCTTGCACCCTTAAATGTCTTAAGGACAAAGCCGTATAAAACTTAAATGGTGTATCAAAGACTGCACTAACAGTAGTGGCTTAAACCAGTGTCTGTAAACTTCTTGACCGTTCAAGTGTTAAATCACTTGATGGATTTCATACTTTTTCTAATGAAGATGGAGCTCTGTGATTGTAAAGCATGCAATATGTTTTTTAGGGGCATGGTTTCATATTCATTGATTTCCATAGTAAAGTAATGCCTTCTTTCACAACATAGCTGGTCGGCAGAAGCAGATAAACTGCTTAAGATCTCCATGGGAATGTCAACTTTTAGCAGTGTTCACAGGAACCAAACCGGTGTTTGAAGCTAACGCTCCTTTCATAATAGTCCAGTGACTGTAGGTTGTGGGAGTAAACACATGTTCCAAGTATTTCATTGGAGGTCAGTCTTTACATCACTGTAGCATCGTCATGCATTCGTGGGGAGGGGGATAGAAACTATTAATGGGACTATAAATTGACATTCATGTATGTGCAATTTTTTGATGAAGTACATGTGTGTATTTCAGTATATATACAGCCACCGGGCATCATTCAAACATGGTTAGTTCAGGGAAAAATATAACCTCCCGCAGAATTATTGGGGATAGGGGGAAAAGCACACTTGATACCCACATATGCATTTGTTTGCACTCTTTGACCCTCAGTAAAGACAGCTTGCCCGCTACCAGAATAAGAATGTAAAGATATTTTTTTTGTGGGTTTTGTTGTTTTTAGTTTGGGTAACACTGATGTATAATATATAATAGGTCCTGATACCGTAAGTAACGGGTCTGTTGTTCTATAAAATACAAACCCTTAGAAAGAAGAAATAAACTTGCCCTATGGAAGCTTTTTTTTTTAATTAAAAAAAATCAAGTTTACAAGATTCTAAGTAGGAGTAAAAGAAGGTTGACAACCATAATATTTTTGTCCTGCAGGAAAAAGAAACTTATAATTTCCTGATCTGAGTAGATGGTGCATTTTCTTACGCACTAAGTATCTTCATTTAAGTGTAAGGTTTTTAATACTAGAACAAATTGGGCATGTAAATATTTTGAAATACCTGAGATTTCATAGTATGAAGTGTAGCCTTTTAATACAAAACAAAAAATATCAGAACTGCTCTGAATCTATTGTACTTAGAGCTGTACAGTAACTTACTATTTGTGGACAGTTTCTCTTGCTTGCATAATAAATTAAACATTTAATAATTCAGTGAATTAAAATCTATTTTCATGTATTTATCCTACACTGAGCTTTGTTCTGTAACACTCATTGCTTCTTGCATATTAACTTGACCCAAGAGAAAAAAAAGTGCTTTAGAGAGAAATCTGCATACACACATCTCCCTCCACTAGTTTCTTTGCTTGAGCACATTTGTGAGAAGAAACAGCTCACTCCTTAAGCCCAGAAAGCAGGATATACGCTGAACCTAGAAGGATAATCACAAACCTAAGTGTTGCTGAGCAATCCGTTGCCTGAGCCATTACCCCTTGGGTAGAGTGCCTTCTCTTCATACCCTTGAAGGCAGCACCCCAAGAGCATTGCTGCTCTTGTAAAATGGTGCTGAAGGCGTTGTGCAGTGGTGAAAGGCCACTGTGTGTCCCCAGTGGACAGGATAAAATTGAACCTGGTTCTCCCACCTTGGTCAGGGACAAGTGTGCCTGAGCAGGCCTGCAGGCTGCTCTTGTGAAGTGTGACACTTGGCAGTCATGCTTCCACTTCTGAAAGCTGGCATTCCTGCAAAGCCACTTACCATTGAGCACAATGAAAATGGCACCTGCAAGAAAAAAAATGCTCTTTCTGCCTCAGCACCACTTGTGGCACAGACTGCCACTTTGCTGTAACACATGCAAGAGGCACGGTGCCTTTGCTCAATAGCATCTTGATTTACAACTAAGAATGGGCCAAATCTAAGACACATGCAATTTCTGAGACCTAATTTGCCTAACATAGGTGTACATGGTATTCAGAACAGAAATATGCCTCAGGGACAGAGGAGTTCTTATAATGTTGTTCTGTGCTCAAGCTAGTTACTACCAAAATTCTATTATTCTGTCATGCAGCAGTATTCCTGTTATCATCAGTAGAATGTCCCTTCCCTCCTTCAGCTGGAAATAATCATTGTAGTGCCCCAAGAATGATAATGGAGAAGCTAGTAACCCTGGGCTACACACAACACAACACACAGAAATGCTGCCAGCTCATGATTACGCTGGAGATGCGTGTCAGCTCTACTCTTAAATTCTAACATGGAATTCAGTTAGCCTGGTTATAATCAGTTGGTTAATATTTGAAAGCAAACCTGAAATTAGCTTTAGCCCACTTGTTCTCAGTTTAGCTGAACCACCGTAGCTCTTTCCGTGCTGTTTTCCAACACTGGCAAGACATCCTACTCCATCTCACTCTAACTGGTATGTAGACTTACTGTGCCAAAGCTCACTGGACCCCTCTCTTCACTCCTTATGAGTATCTCTCCTCTTATACATGAAAGATCTGCAAGTTGTTAAACACAGAATTACTTTGTGTTGTGAAACTGATAGTACTTATAAAACAAAGAAAAGATTATACTTGAACACAGTTCTACTATGACACACTTTCACCATGTTCATTGAACCATGCCGCATAAGCAGAGAAGGCAACAGATGTGCAATTGTTTTTTGCTGCAGTAATGAACACCACCAATTAGTGGCAGGCTTATGTTGAACTCTTAGGTTCAGCTCTTCAAATTCCACAACATTAGAGAAGCATACAGTATCTTCCACAGGACAAACAGGATACACTTTTTTTATTCCATCAAGGAGTGATTACAAAAAACAATACACTGGTAAAAATCAGATTCTGCCACTAACAAACATTCAATAAACATTTTATTTCAATGCAGATAACCACAACATTCAGATATAGCAATGTGCCAGGCTCTTTTTGACTGTGAAGCTACGGAGTATATTATGATTACAATCATAACACACTGATTAAAACCAGCATTTTAAGACAGTCTAGCAAACAAGATAAGTAGTAGCTACTACAAAGTTTATGAAAAGAACAACTTGGGAAAGTTTCTGAAAGCTTTCCTGTCCTCCCCCTTCCAAAAACTGATGGTGGCTTTAAATATACAGTTTAATGAAAAAAAGTCCCCAGGAGAATCAAACACTTTTCATTACGACCTTTGCCATGGTTTACGATAACCATGCTTATCCCTCTCCTCTCCTGTTCCCTAAGGACTGTAGTCTTACACATCTCAACTTCCACGTCTGTAAGACACACAGTACTGCACATCTAAGTCTTTAACAGCACGTGCCTACAGAAGGCTTTTAACACTTCTCCAAGCGTTGCATCTGTCCTACTTAGCTGCTTCTCACACAAACTTTGTCTGTCTTCTGGTATCTTCTGTACTGTAATCACAGACTTCAGCAATGTGGGTTATGACCCAGAAATTTTATGTTCTCAGTGCCGCAGTACAATTCTGTCTTACAGAACTGTTAGGTGTACACATCAAGGAGACGGAACTCCCTCCAATTTTCGGGTAAAAAAAAAAATCTCCTTGTGACCAATTAACTCATAGCCCAAATGCAAAATAAAAGTAATTTGCAAAAGACAGGATACCTCAAGTACAGAAAAGCTGTTCCTGACCTACTTCTACAACAATGGGAAGCTTATCTATTTCTCAAGCATTACAAAAAGAGCCGTCTTCTTTCTGGCCCCATAGCTGTAAAACAACAGAAAAAGAAGTAATGCAAAAAAAAATAAAAAGCACAGAACAAGCTCCACATTTACAAGTAGAAGAATTTTAACAAGGAAGGACACTTTAAAGCTTCAGTATGGTTTCTGTTTCATTCCTTCCACTTTTCCCTTTCCATATGAAGGCGTGCACACATGCACACATACACACACGCACACACACACAAATCCCACTTTGAACTTGAGTCAGTTTACACTGGAGTCAACATTCAGTAACTGCTTTTATGCTGCTGAATGAAATGTTCTGTTAAAGCCAAGCATCACGACAGCTGGCAGAAAAGTTTGCGTAGGCTTAGTTTAAGCATAAAATTCAAAAAACTTAGTTATCCCCATCTGCATTTGTTCATTTAGTTTTGAACAATAATGAGTACTTCGGACCCTAAAACATTTGAAAATGTAGTTCTTAAATGAAGATTTTGAAGTTTATCAAGCAAGGGAATTAATTTTCATCAGCCCCTTCTTGACTTTCATGTTCTACAACGTGCACAGTGGAGCGCATTCAGACACGGAGTGTTGAAAACTGGTGGGAGTTGATATGGAATAAGCCGCTGGATACACGTTTTGGTTTTGGTTTGCTTTTCTACATACACCTTGCATTTGTCTAGTAGTTTCATTATGGGTAAATTCACCTGACGGCAAATAAATACTTTAAAAAGCTAGTCATAATTGCACCAAGGTTTAGATGCATCACCATTTACTCCATATATAGTGAAGGCCAAGACGAATTACCTTTCACGCTATGCAGGAACTGTTCCCAGGGATTAAGTGACATCAAAAGTGCCAACACCCAAGTGAACAGAAGGGCTGAAGGAAGATTAAGTGGTTTTCATAACAGCTTTAGCAAGAATTCGTAAGTTGCATTGATTATCCCCCAGGACAGGACAGAACGATGGTAATTCAGATGAGCTCCTCTGAAAAGGTTGATCAATTTTCTATCACGTTCCAGCCAGATCTTCACAAAAACTGTTGAGAAGGACTGAAATTCACCACCAATTTGTGCTTGCATACGAGCTTTTACAACATTCACTGGAAAAAACAAGAATCCCAGCATGGCACCCAACAGCCCTCCACAAATGAAGTCATTGACCAAATGAGTGCTGTAAGAAGTTGCTTCAGGCAGACATTGTTTAATAGGTCCTCTCAGACCAAAGAACAGTACGTTACTCGGTCCATTTCGGAGCAGAATAGGCACCAATCCCCGATAATATTCTCTCATCCCATATGCTTTCAGAACCTTGAAAGCCTGGTATGTGTTTGTAAATTTATCATGGTGTTTGTAGTCCTGAAGCAAAGTCTGAACACGCTCGAAAGGTGTAAGAACAGCTTCTGTAGTCCCCGCAAGCACTGCTGCCATACTGCGCGTGAGGAGCTCAGGAGCGGTGGTGTGGCTATGGAGCAAGGACGAGAAATCTTCATACAAGCCAAACATCAGAGCCAGTGTTGTTGTTTTCTGCATCAATGGAGGAAGGATGCCACGGTAGAGATTTCTCATTCCATCCTTCTGCAGCTGATGTACTGCATCCTTTGTTTTCAAACCATACAACTGCTGTCGAAAGAGGACCTTTTGGATGGGAAAAGTAACTGCTATATTTGTGAAGGCTGCACAGTAGCCACATAGGTAATGTTTACCAGAGGTATCTGTAATGTCACTGCTGAGCTCTTCCTTTGACTCTGCTGGGGCAAAACCTTCTGAATCCATCGTACTTTTCTTACTGTTATATATCTCAGTCCTCTTTTCCTACGTCAAAAAGAGAAGAAAAAACATGAGCAAAGCTGCATGTGACCCAGCTTCTTTTTGAGTGGTTTATTCAACGCTCAGTGTTGCACAGCCAGAAAGAAAACCCTTAAAATTTGTAGGAGAAAAGCAGTAAACACAGATCTGTCAGATGCTGTGCTGTTTTCTACACAAGTCTCATAGGCCTCAACAAACGCAGTTTTTCCTACCTGTAAATTTTCTAATTAAAACAAATTGGGAAGCAAACTGAAATATGAACCCTTCATGCACTCAGCACGGGCAACAAACAGGAGGCGCTGGAACCTGCTGTGCAGTGGGAAAACTACAACATCATGGCCATCACTGAAACACGGTGGGGTGACTCACAGCCCACAGCGTGGAGTGATGCAATGTGTGGCTGTGAACTAGTCAGAAAGGAGAGGCTACGGATATCATGCAGCTGTGCAGGGAGAACATTAGAAGGGCCAAAGCCTAACCTGAGCTCAATCTGGCTATGTCCTGTCTATCAGGCGAGGTCCCAGCTGACTGGAGTCTAGTATATGTGACACCCATCTACGAGGCTGGAAGGAGGACCCAGGGAACTACAGGCCTGTCAGTCTGACTGTGGTGCCAAGGGAAGCTGATGGAGCAGGTCATCATGAGTGCCATCATGCAGCACATACATGGTCCCGCCTGATGAACCCGATTTCCTTCTGTGACAAGGTGACCCCCCTAATGGCTGAGGGAAAGGCTGTGGATGTTGTCTGCCTACACTTGTGTAAAGCTTTGGACACTCTTCCCCAGCATTCTTCTGGACAAACTGGCTGCTCATGGCTTGGACGGGCGTAAGCTTCGCAGGGTAAAAAAAACAGAGTGGTGGGAGAGCTGCCTGGCAGGAAGGAGCCAGCAAGTGGCCAAGAAGGCCAACAGCATCCTGGCTTGTATTGGAAATAGCATGGCCAGCAGGACTAGGGAGGTGTTTGTCACCCTGTACTCGGCTCTGGTGAGGCTGCACCTTGAATGCTGGGTTCATTCCCCCCCCCCAAGAGGGGCATCGAGGTGCTGGAGGGTGTCCAGAGTAGGGCAGTGAGGCTGGGGAAGGCTCTAGAGAACAAGGCTGGTGAGGAGCAGTTGAGGGAGCTGCAGTTGTTCAGCTTGGAGAAAAGGAGACTCAGGGGAAAGAAACGTTGTACTTTATAATTACCTTAAAGAAGGTTGTAATGAGGTGGGGATCAGGCTCTTCTCCCAAGCACCAAGCAGAAAGACAAGGGGAAATGACCTCAAGTTCTGCCAGGGGAGTTTTAGGTCAGACATTAGGAGAAATTTCTTTACTGAAAGGGTTATGCAGCATTGGAACAGGCTGCTCAGGGAAGTTTTTGAGTCACCTTCCCTGGTGATCTTCAAGAAACGTGCAGATGTAGAACTTAGTAGTGTGTGTTAGTGGTAGACTTGTCAGTACTAGGTTGAAGACTGGGCTAGATGATGTTAGAGGCCTTTTCCAACCTGAATGATCCTATACACTAAAGGAGCCACACCTGCACCTCAACCAGTCTCTGTCCTATGCTGGAAGGGGAGCAGTCGGACATGCAGGTTCACTACTGCAGCATGGAAAAGCGTCACCGAAACCAGCACCATTGTACAAATATGACTCCAAAGTCCTTTCACAACTAGTTGGTTATGGCGATGGCAAGTGTGTGTGCCCAAGATAATAATTCTTCCCCTCAAAAGAAACCAATAAGAGAGATGTAAGAGGCATAGATCAACTGCATTGCCTATACATACAAATCCCTGACTGTTACAACACCCTCCCTCACCCTGCAGGGCGCTCTGAGCAAGGAAACACGCAATGCTTTTCAACACCTTGTTCCCTGCTACAGGACTCAGACCTGCAGGTGCCTGCCACTTCCACCCCCTTGTGGCACACGCACGTCCTCCTGGAGAACGATTTCAACACACTTACCAACCCACTGCGTGAGCCAGTGGTTCAGAAAGGTACGTGGGGAAGAAGAAATGCGTTTGGTATCTGATACTGCTTTTTCACAGAAAAATAAAATCATTTACATTGAAAAGGACCTAAACGATAAATTGTTTTTTAAATGTAAAAGACCTTCCAAGTCATGTAGCCCAACCATCCACCAGACCTGCCGAGTCCCCACCACCAAACCACGTCCCTCGTAGCCATGTCCACACATCTCTTAAATAGCTGCGGGGACAGGGACTCCACCACC